>OX465299.1:122851262-123451262 GCA_949987735.1 Leucophora obtusa | reverse complement strand
CCATATCAAACTGGGAATCGTAAAAAATTTCATCAAGGCCATTGTGAAGCAACCGAAAATTCTTGATTGTTTGATAATATTTTCCCACGAATCAGCGAAGCAAAATTGAAGGAAGGTGTTCTGAATGGGCCGGATATACGAAAGCTCATGAAATCAAAGGAATTTAAAGGTGCTTTAGACGGTAATGATTACTTTGCATGGAAGGCAGTGAAGAAAGTCATACGATATTTTTTGGGAAGTACGCGAGCACACAATTACCCCGCTCTTGTGACCAAGATGTTGCACTACTTCCAGAAAATTGGAGTGAATATGTCCCTCAAAATTCACTTCTTGCATCACCATCTCGAATACTTCAGCAAGCAGCTAGCCTCAGAGTCGGATGAACATGGCGAGCGCTTCCATCAAGTGGCAATGCCAATGGAAACGCGATATAAAGGCAAAAGGCAGCGAAATGCCGGGACACGTGTAACTTGTTTTTGACCGATATAACATTTCCCGTTTCATCCCATCCCGATTTTGACTGTCGCATAGTGTTATAAAAGAGAACATTGGATTCATCAGCCACAAAAAACATATCAATTAATGTGCTATTATTGGCAGTGTAGTGAGTGGGCATGTGAGTGTTCGTGGGAGTAAGACCAAAAGATTTCATTATATCGGTTAATCTGGATTCAATTAAAATATTTGAGTTAAAATCCCCTGCTATGATGATATCATTGTAGGGCATGCTAATGGGTTCAAGCACGTTAGTGAAATTACTTAAATTGACATTACAGTTAGGCCTATAAACACTACCAATAAGCAGTTTTCTTCCCTCACTATGTGCCTCAAGAAAAATACGTTCCATCACATCAGTATCAACTGATCGGCATTTTACCTTACACATAAATCCTTTTTTTATATAAATGACAACTCTTCCCGCATGTTTTTTTCTGTCTGCTCTATATAAGTTATTACCACTTAGTGCGACTAAACTGTCTGTTACAGAAGAGTTAAACCAGGTTGCAGCCACTGAAATAACGCCAATACCTGAGTTTTCAAAAATATATCTAAATTCATCGATTTTATTCACAAGGCTTTGAGCATATCTCCTAACCCTTTGAATTACTTTTAAACTGAATGTAATGAGTTACCGATAATTATACCCCATACATTCACAATAGCTGAAACAAATAATATATGTTCTAAATCATTAAAAACCATAACTATGGCGTAGCCTAGTGGTTAGCGTTTTTGCCTGACAGACATAAGGTTCGCTGATCGATTCGTGTCAGCTTCAATTATTTTTTTGTAATCTACAATATGTACCCAGTAGCAAATGCTCGAACTAGTATTAAAAAGTAATAGTTTTTTGACTAGTAATTACAGAACTAGTTCTCACGATAATCATTTTGAACCAGTTGTGTACTAGTTAAATATAATCTATATAGATAAACTCGGAAATTCCTTGTAAAACTTGTATAAATACAAACAATATTTTTTATGTATGGAGTTTGACTTTAAATTCATAAACATTACACCGTTTACGAGTAGAATACCAGTTTATATGAAATCTCCTACTGCTTAAAAAAATACCTAAATTTAAATATGAGATTTGAAATTTTTTTTTTGCATTTATATTTAATAAAAAAATCAGAGTTTTCAAATAAACACTTAAAATTTTGTATTGTCAATTGAATTGATATCGTCACTCCCTAACTAGTTTAGTAAATTTCTTATATGTACTAGCATAGTTTCCCGTTTTTCTTCCTAAAACAATAATATTTAACAATGTGTGTACCTATGCGTAGACTGTTTCAAAAAATTTAATTTAAATACGAATTTTGAAATACTAGTTTTGGTTACATTTGTTTTTTAATAATACATTCTGAGTTTGCAAATACCATAAACACTAAAATGTTTTATTGTCATTACAAATCATAAACACAAAATATTTTAAATTTCATTTGGTAAATGAATATAATTATCTCAGTAAGAGGAAACTATCGGTCTAATCTGCATTTTATCAAAGGAAAAACCTTTGTTTTTATTATCTATATAATTCAGGTAGCAACCAACTGGTACAGTACTACAGAACTGGTTCCGCGAGTGTCACATTATTACCAGTTTCAGTCCGTATTTTTGTCCTTAAATTGTAATTTCCAATTTAGTTCTACAACTAGTACCAAAGTGGGAGTTTGGCGACAATTGCCCCCATCCCTATGACATCTCCATGTTAAATTCTACAGTTGTTTGTTTGGAGAGGCGGTAGAACTCGTACTAGTTGCCTGGTTCAAATAAACTAGTACATAACACCCAAACTGGAACAGGTTGCCTTAGAATGAGTTCTGGATCTAGTTATAGAGCTTCTGGAATTAGTTCTATAACTTCTGGAACTAGTTCGAGAACTAGTTCTAGAAATAGTTCCGGAACTAGTTCCATGGAATCGGTTCTAGTGGAATCACTTCCAGAACTAGTGTGATGTGTAACCGATTGTAAAAAATTTTCCTGGGAAGACGAATGTAAACAAATACCTTCGTGTTTAATGGTTAAATTTTTCCACCGTGTTCCGTGTACAAACAGACGGACGGACAAGAGTAGCCATATCGCCTCAGAAAGAGGTTATGAAAAATCGTACACCATTTTTTTTTTTACAATTCTTGTTTCAATAATGGCGTTCATAAAAATAAATTTTGGATTTTTCTTTAATACACATTCAAGAAAAAAAGAATAGATGCAGCGATTTTTCTCAAAAAATGCCAAACTTTGGGGCCCGGTAGCGACCCCTAAACCTTAATAAAAAATTTTTTAAAAAAGCATGTGTTAATTTTTCACGGTGCTTTATATTCGGGCTGACCCATACCAAAATCCAACTTTTGTGTTTTATGAACCAGCCTACTGTACAGTGGCAGCCGTTTTTACCTTTTTTAAACTAATATTTTTTGAAAATACTACAATAACATACATATATTCTAAACAAAAAAATAATATGGTAAAAATATTGATATGTATTTGAATTTTTGACAACTTTTTAAATATGCCCCTTAAAATTCTGTTGTTACAGTATTTACCACCCTTAATCGATTTTTTAATTTAATTATGGCCAACGCAAAAACCAACTGCCATTAAAGGACCTATCCCATGAACGGTCAATCGGGGGCATATTGAAGGCACTTCCACTATATTTGTGTGTGTGTTAATGTTGTTTTCTTTCCTATTTTTTTTCTTTTCCATTTTTTTTTATTTACTTGTAGTGTTTGTTTTTTCTTTTTTATTTGAACAGAAATAAAAAATATGTAACTTCACCATCAGCCACGTATCATCCACAAGCAACATTAGCTCAGACGGTAGAGCGTTTGCCTTACAAGCAGAAGGTTGTGTTATCGCGCCATACTTCGACGCCAAGTAGATTATTTTTAATTCTTAATTTTTTATTAGTTTATTTGAAAAGCTATGTGGTGTAACGACGTACGTAACGTAACGATTTCATTTTGATTGATTTTGTATTTACCATCAGTATCATTTTTGTGTACTTAATATTTTTACGTGGTACAACGCATTCAATTGTCTTGTTAGATGGTTCTCGAACAGACGCTTTGTGTTCGTGGTGTTTAAAAATATAGTATAAGTTCATAAGCCTGTTAAAATAAATTAAAAATAAACAACTCCCAACAAATTGGTGGCCCCGACGAGAGTCTGGCCGGACCACGCTACAGGCTTATGAACTTTCTCGGAAATAGTTACAAATGGTAAGCACGAATTTTGTGATGGCTGGTAAAAAGGAAGGCAAGGAAATAAAGGCAAACGCCACCACTGCTACCGGCAGCAATCGTCTCCATTGCAAGATTCGCAATCGAGTTATTTTCAGCGCAGCTATTCATCGAATCAAAAACATGCTAACTCCTTTGATGGCCACACCAATATAATGAGAGAACGTTTAGATTCTTTTCATTCGAATATGTTGCAGCTGCCACGAGGGGTAACACCACGACCACAAACACCGCCACACCACTATCAGCAGAAACAGCAACAACGTCATTATAATCAACATCCACCTTTAACACAAACTTATTCATCCGAATCCCATATACAGCAACACTACGAAAATCAACCCGAGCAATATTACACCCAACGATGCCGACCAAATAGTTAAGCGCGTAGCTGTCAAGGTTCCACCATTTTGGCCGGAGCACGCTGGGATATGGCTAGCTCAAGTAGAGGCACAATTTGCTGTCGCCGGAATCACGAGTGATGCATCGAAGTTTAACACACACTCGAGCAAAAAATAAATGGTCTTTGTACATACAACAACGACTATAAACGACTTTCACAATCTGCATCTGCTAAACGCCAGAAATGTCGTGAGCATTGCGCGAACGCAAAATCGAATCGTTCACGATCTGCATCTGCTAAACGCCAGAAATGTCGTGAGCCTTATGCAAACGCAATATCGCACGCAAACGCAAAATAGAACGCAAAAGCAAAATCAATCAAAATTCATCAACGAGAGTCGAAAATATCTATCGATCGTCTTAAAGCCGCATACATATTTAATGATGTGCAACATGCGGAAACAACAACGACTCAACACAATACCAGCGAAGAGCCACAACACGAGTGACTTCATCAGGACGGCACATCCGATATCCTCTTAAATATCGTTTGTTAATAACTAGGTGGGGGTATTGTGGTGTAACGACGTACGTAACGTAACGATTTCATTTTGATTGATTTTGTATTTACCATCACTATCATTTTTGTGTACTTAATATTTTTACGTGGTACAACACAGTCAATTGTCTTGTTAGATGGTTCTCGAACAGACGCTTGGTATACGTGTTTAAAGTTAAAAGTAAAGTTAAAGTTTTGTAATTTAGAATAAGTTTTTTAAGCCTTAATAAAATAAATAAATAATAAACAACTTGCTACAAATTGGTGACCCCGACGGGAATCTGGCCGGACCACGTTACAAATTGGGGACCCCGACGAGATTCTGGCCGGACCACGCCATTCCGGCCGGAACACGCTACAGCTATTTTTGGACACACCACCTTACTGTCACAAGGTGTCTCAATTGTGGCAATTGGTCATTTCCAATGACAACGCCATGTTAAAGTGACGTGTCTCTTGCAAACAAAAAGGCCGATCACGGACCGGTCCCTGCCCCCTTGGGACCTATCCTCTGTGGACCAGTCCGTTTCCCCGTAGGGTTCTTTTTTAAAACAAATTATGTATATTTGAACCAATGAAAAGGAAGTTCTTTTTCACTTCTTTTTATTAAATTTAATAAAAAAAAAAATCATCATGCATCGTGCGGGGTTTGAACCCACACTCGTTGGCACTTCAAGCAGCCGTTCTGTTATAACTGATAGCTGACTTTTAGGAGTCTTGTTCAGTAAATTGTTGTTATCTTCATTTCTTTCTATTTTTATTAACAAAAATATATAAAGTTGTTTTTTTTAAAGTGTTTTTTTTATAAAAAATTATACACTCATAAAAAGAAATAAAGCTGTAAAAATAGGAGAAAAAGCTACTAAAAATTATGTAATTAAAAATGACCTTGCAAAAAAACTGGTGATATTAGCAGATTGTTTTTTGCTAAATACTAGTAAGATAAGAACAGGAGAAATAAAACTGTTAAATTTACAAAATTTTGATTACATTTAAGTTAACTTTTAATTAATTAAAAATAACGAATTACCATCTTGATAAAATCCAAAAAAAAAATTTACAGCTTATTAGTAGATAAAAAATAGTTTTTTCTGCAAGGTAATTTTTAACTTATTTTTACTAGTTCTAACTAAAATGTTTACAGGATTTTTCTTTTTCTGTTATATTTAGTTTCTAAATATATTTAGTAAAAATTTGATCAAAATGGATTTTTAAAATTACAATTTTTTAAATACAAACAAAATTGTAATATTTACCTTTTTCGTATTTTAACAAAAAATATTTGAAGAATTACATATTTATTTAGAACTTTTATATTTCCATAAAATTTCATTAAAAGTTAATAGAAATTAAAAAAAAAATTTAAATCGTTTCAAAAATTAATTTTTCAGTGTACAAAAATAGAAAAAAATAAAAATTTTACAGTGAAAACTACAAAAAATTATTGTGTAAAAAAAGTTACAAAAAATTTTTTTCGACCTAGTGGTATTCGAACCCGCAACCCTCTGATTTCTGTGCCAGCACGTTCCTATGCAACCCCCATACCAAATATTAACTTCTTATCACCCATGAAAAAGAACTTCTGACTAGCATATATTTATTGCAGAATTAGATGTTGTTTAAAACCTATTCCTAAGGGATTAATTCTTTGTGATGTAATGAAGGAAGTCATTCATTTAGAAGTCATTCCATTTATTTTTGCTGGGTAGCTGCTTTCTGCTCCAATTTTGATAAAATTTCACGAGACTCCCCAGTGTAGAAAATCATTACCAGATATGTGGTTATGTAACTACATAATTGGTAATGGTAACTAGTTACTTTTGTTGTTACATTTCTTATTACCTTTATATGGCGATGTCGCGAAAAATAATGAGTTATGGTTACACACCAGCATATGAAAATTCTAAAAATATGTCATTACCTATATGCTTACCAGTACTGACAAAGGTAATGAGTCTAAAAATAGATTTTCAAAAAAATAAATTATATAAAAAAAATATTTTTTACTGTATTTTTTTTTTTTTAATAAAAATTGCTGGTGCGGGAATCGAACCTGGGTCTACAGATTGCCAGTCAATAGCTTTACCATCTGAGCTATATCGACATGTAATATTTAATAAATAAAAACATAATTGAACTGCTGCACACAAGTAAGCTTACTCGCCAACATACAAAAAATAAAAAAATATGTGGTTACATATATGCTTACCAGTGTTTAAAAAATATTGAGTCTAAAAATAGATTTCAAAAAATTTTCAAAAAAATCTAGAAAATTATTTTCTATTTGAAATAATGATAAAAATAAGTCATTATCAGTAACTCATTATTATATGTTTTAAAATAATGCAGAAGCTAAGTGGGTGTCATTACTGGTAGTCCAAAAAATAATGATATGTCATTACCGTTTCTACACTGGGTCTTTTACAATTTCATTATTAGAGGGGAAACAGACAGAGTTAGAAAGAAGGTAGTCAAAAATGGTCGAAACCTATGAGGACTACATATTAGGGGAAGAAAAAGTTAAGGAAGATTTTCAAGATGAAGTTTATTTAAAATATGAAGACGTCAGAGAACAGTAAAGGCCATGACATTAGAGATGGTCAGGTCTGACTCTCCAGAACCAAAGGAACCGAATATCCGTCATTGAAACTTCCACCGCACAGTGGTTTGAAACAAAAAAAAGTAATGGTAATAGATCTGTATCTTCTAAACTATAAGTGCGAATGCATCAGTATGTATGAGATAATTGTTAAGGAGGACCCAGGTTTTCTGAATTTTGCATTCATGGTTACCCTGTGTTATCACAGGGTGACTTATTGGGCGTCAAAGTAGACCACCTCAAAAGTAAAATAGCTTTTGGACCGTGTAGCTCTTGCAATTATTGCCCAATATGGTTGATTTTTTATATTCTGGAATGAGCTTGGAGAAACGAAGAAAAAACATGCTTACTTTACTATAATAACTGTTATGGGTTTTAAGTTATTTCATTTCAAAAATAAAAAAAAACTCACTTTTCTCTTCGACTTTTTTCAATTTTTGGCCGATTGTGATTTCGATATTATAACGATAATTTTTTAAAAAATACTGACATATAGGCAACAGTTTAAGAAATGAAACTGTGAAAACCTTTTTAAAGTATCTCGAACCATTTAGTGCTGAGAAATTTCCAAAATCAAACATTTTTCGCTCATCGAAAAAATTGCATTTTTTTATCAAAAAGATGCTATAAATTTTTCACTTTTTACTGAGAAGTTATTTAATAAAAGTTAATGTTTTATTATATATTCGTAGATAATGGGGTTCTAAGATGCTTTTAATCCAAATTTGAAGTCGGTACAACATTCACCCTACGTACAGCATTGACCGAAATTGGTCTAATTTTTATGAACATTTTTGAGTTTTCGATCATATAACAAAAAAAATCAAGCCGATTTTGCTACTTTCTGAAATACAGTTTAGATTTCAAAAATAAAAAGTAACGCCAATTCATAAACGAATCCAGAAAACATGATTTTACAAAGAATTGCAAATTTCCATACACCATAATTTTAATTGCAAAAAAAGGATAGTTCGGTTTATTTTTTTTAAAATTATTTTAATTGTTTTACATGTACAATAAAATAGCCTTTATTGCTGCAAAAAATCATTCACGTACCTTGGATAGTGTTAATGAAAGGCTAGTTTGCCGATCACTAAACTATATATATTTTTTTTTGTTTCTTTGTTTTATCTAGGCGATACACCAAGATAATAATATTTTTAACACAAGCTCTTGTTATTTGGTTAATCGGAGAAGGTAACTAGAAAATAATATTTAACACAATGGTGTTTTTAATGTTTCTACGATTTTTATTAAATTAATTTCTCTTTAAATACTACATTATTGCTGAATAGCATTTTGAAGTGTGCCCGTTTTAGTTTATAAATTTCATGTTAAAGCAAAATAAATTAATTGCTTGATAAAGCTAAAATGTGACACACTTTACATAAATGTTTAACTGTAGCAAATGACAGGGTTTAAAAAACTGCTGACAGCATCCAAAAATATCCAATATTTGATCATTTTCATGAAAGATATCTAAAAATAGTAAACACGTTGTGATATTTAACAACATGCTAGCTAATATCAACAGAAATAAATATCTAGCATATATAAATTTTTTGATTTATAGCGGCTATCGAAACATATCCAACGCTTGGATATTAAACAATATGCTAGATAAAAATAGCTGCCTGTGTACGATATATACGAAAATGATATTTCTGTTGTGTTGTATATTTTTAGCAGATTTCTTGCTTGTGTGTACAACAAACGATATTTATTTTATGTAAATATCTAAAAATATCTTGCATTGCTATTTATATCTGTTTAAAAATATTTTGCATTGCCAGATATATCTGTTTAAAAATATCTTGCATTGCCAGATATATCTATCTAAAAATATCTGGTTGATTTTGCTGCTATTAGCAGTGAAAATATTCTTGCATTGCTAGATATATCTATCTTGTGAGTATTGGTTTTTGGTGGTTGGATATTTATTTTATACAAATATCTAAAAATATTCGTTGTAATTCAAAAATCTGTGGTTATCATACACAGAGTTGAATAGAATCAGCTGAGATATCTTAAGAATTAAGGTTCAAAGCAAAATAGAGTAATAATAACAAAGGATAAAAATAGCATTGTTAAATTTCGTTGATGTTAGTCTAAGTTGAGTTGTTGATACGAAACTCGATTTTCTTTCAGCGGTCACATAAGTAGACAACATTAAAATATTAGCCCACACAAGACGAAATACACTGATGATGGCTTTGTAGCGAAAGCCGAAAATACGTATTCTGTATTGCTGGTCTTATCGAATTCTTTCAAATATATTTTTATTCTTTGTAATTTACTTGTAAAAATTGTATCATCTTTCTTTGATTTGAAAATAATTTAAACAGAAAGTGATATTAATTTATGATCTAGAGTCAAACTAAAAAGAACATTCATTTACTTAAAAATAAGAGATCAACTAAATATTCCTCCATTCAGTATTAATTTTTAGTCTAAATAATGCTGCTATTGAAATGAATTTTAAGTGTGCGTGAATATATCAATAAAAAAACAAGAGGACTTTAATCATTTTTATTAAGACAAACATACGTGATCAATATTATTTATCAATGTTTTTAAAATCAAGCAATTAGAACAAAGTATTTAAAAATAAAATGGTGTGGATGGTTGATTTTTGAAAAATTTATCAATAATAGCTGTGTTTTCGACTTAACTATATCCGTTAACTCATAAAAAATTCAAAGTGCATAAAAAAGCGTTGAAGACGAAAACTAACACATTACTTTTCGTATGCACGTTAACTTTCAACACGGATAATTATCAACGTTGAAAACTCAATGTTTATACCGTTTCACATCTAAAGTAACTTATTCGCGTTACATCCTAAAAACTTTTGGTGACGAACGTTCGATTATAACGGAACAATTATAAACATTACCTGTTTACAATTTTTTTTTTAACGTACACTCATAAAAAAAAAAACCCGTACAAATAGTTAAAAATTCTGCTAAAATAACAGGAAATAGGGTAGAGGGGGGATCCTTCGCCACTTTTTTTTTTTCTGTGATTTCTTAACCCCTAATTATTTTTCAAAAATTACTTTCAAATTGAAGATCTACATATCTTGGCTTTAATTTCTATGATTTTTATTCTAATTATTTGCATATTTTCTATTACTTTTTTATGATTTCCAAAGTAACCCAAATCGGCGTAACTGCCCCAAACCTGGGGGATATTCGTCAAAAGAGCTAGATACAATTTCAACAAAAAAATTTTGTTAATACGGCAAAGTCAATGTTTCAGTGACTGAAATCAATAATTTAGAATAAGTTCTTTAAGGTATATGATTCTTTTTAATCAATAAATCTCCACTACATTAAAAAAAAATTATTTAAAACTATAATATAATGATTCTTCAAAATTACAAAAAACTGAATAATTAATATAAATTTAAGAATGAACACGATTGTAGTAATTTACTACTGAACATATTTTAAACATATAGAAAAGTCTTATAGAGTATTTTAGACAGGGAAGCACCAACTGTTCGTAGCTCCAGGGGCCATCTGGTGATTGTGGCCCAGAGGCAGGCACTAACATAAAATTAATATTTTTCACACTTTTTAAGCATTTATTAAAATCAAATTATTATTTTCTGAAAGCTTATGATCATAGGTCTAACATAATGAAAAATTATATTTTTATCACACGATTTGAGGAAGTTATTGCAAAATGTAGTTCCTTTCAATTATTTTTTTGCCACCCTAAAAAACACAAAAACACGTCTATCTGAGAGTACATGTGATATAAATTCGTCAAAGTGGATGTCAAGGAAAGGCAATTGAAAAATGCACTAAATATATTTTTTACAATTTTTTATCTCCCTTAACATCGGAGAAAAATGGGATTAGTGTATGTGCCCCACTGGCGAAGGATCCCCCCCCCCCCCCTCTACTCTATTTGCGCCAGCAGAAATTTCAATGATATTGAGAATCATGGTCTGCTAAATTTAGATGACCTAAATTTTAGGTAAAAAAGTTAGTTCAAATACAATAATTTATAAGAAATATTGTTTAATGGAAATGAAAATTACTCAGCTGAAATCAGCACATGTTTTCTGCTAAATTTTAGTTGGTTATAAACATGTAAAAAATTTAGTTAACATTTCAAAAATTTAGAAGAATTTTCGTTTAATAGAAATGAAAGTGGGTCAGTTGAAATCTGCAAAACATGCTGCTAAAATTACAATCACTTTTTGTTATTAATTGAATAAAAATAACTTCATATATCATGTAAATATTGTTAATTTTATTTTCGAATAAATTACACAATCCAAAAACACTATTTGCACTAAATATCACTTGTATTTTCTTTCCAATATGTGTGCCAGCGGTAGGTTGAATTTAGATGAAAACGTTAAAGGGCTGACATAAAAGAAAAACAATAACATATTTAATAGTATTCCCGTAAATAAATATAGTTTATATTATAAAAAAACCTTATTATTTTATTTTTTTAAAACAGTTTTAACTGCGAAATGTTAATGTCCAGTATACCTCCGCTTTCTTTTGCGTTCCTTTATTTGGTTCCTTTTTTTCGTCTACCTGGTAGAATTCAGATGAAAATGTTAAAGGGCTGAAATAAAAACAATAACATATTTAATAGTATTCCCGTAAATATATATAGTTTATATTATAAAACAAACCTCTATTATTTTTTTTAAACAATTTTAACTGCGAAATGTTAAAGTTCAGTATACCTCCGTTTTCTTTTGCGTTCCTTTGCTACTAACAGAAATAAAAGAAAACATGCTCTTGTCATATTATTTTATTTACCAGAACTTTCTTAACACGCCATATTATTTTTATTTGTATTAGTAAGCGTCATCAGTGATGACTCATCACCAGTGTTGCCAACAAATTTTCAAAATAAATGGCTAGATCAGATCCAAAAATCGCTAGAAAATCACTAGATTTATAAACAGTGCAAAATTTAGCGATTTTATCGCTAGATTGTTGAATATTGTACTTAAAGGAACTTTTTTACTCAAAAATTTAAATAATACTTATATTCATAAGAAGGGTTATAAAGTTTTATATACCCGAGTAAAAAAAATTGATCTCGCCCAATATCTAATTATATCCAATTTGATATTGTTTAAGATCTGCTGTAATATCTAGCTGATCCAATTAGATCTCAAAATTGGGTGTATCCAATCATATCGTATTAGATCCCATTGTATATATGGGGATAAACTAAGATCAAGTTATATCTCAAAATTGGGAGGTCCAGTGATATCTTTGGGGATAAACCTAGATCTATTTTGATCCGAAAATTGGCGGATCCAGCTATATATTTGCGGATATTTTTAGATCTAATTTGATCCGAAAAATGGCGGATCCAATTAGATCCAGCTATATATTTGGGGATAAACTTAGATCTAATTTGATCTCAATTTTGGCAGATCAAATTAGATGCCGCAGTATATTTGTGGATAAACGTATATCTAATTTGATCCGAAAAAGTGGCAGATCGAATTAGATCTAGCTATATATTTGTAGATAAACTTAGATCTAATTTGATCCGAAAAATGGCACATCGAATTAGATCCAGCAATATATTTGTGGATAAACTTGGATATAAATTGAATAGAAAATTGGCAGATCAAATTAGATCCAGCAATATATTTTGGGATAAACTTGGATGTAAATTTATCCGAAAAATGCCAGATCGAATTAGATCAAGCAATATATATGTGGATAAACTTAGATCTAAATTTATCCGAAAAATTCCTAATCGAATTAGATCCAGCAATATATATGGGGATAAACTTGGATCTAAATTTAACCGAAAAATGGCAGATCAAATTAGATCCAGCAATATATTTGGGGATAAACTTGGATCTAAATTTATCATAAAAATGGCAGATCGAATTAGATCCAGCAATTTATTTCGGTATTAAAATGGCAGATCGAATTAGAAACAGCAATATATTTGGGGATTGACATCTAAAAGTATCCATAAAAATGACAGATAAAATAAGATGCCGCATTATATTTGGGTACTACGTAAGATCTCCATTTATTTGGGATTAAATAAGATCCCAGACATATATTGCCAACTGTTCAAAAAATAATAGACTGGCAGAGCACTGATTGTATAAAAATTACAATATTTTGTTAAAATAAGGTTTAAACTCAGAAGGTAACGAGTTCAATATGCATTTCTTTTACAAAATTCATTTCTTTTTATAAAATTAAAATTTTTTTTTCTATAAATTTTTTTATAAAATTATATATTTATTTTTTTATTAAATTGAAATCTTTGAATAAAATAATTTTATTTACATCTTTTTGACGCTCTACACCATTTCCAATTGTATTAATTGTTTTAAGATTTATCAATTGTATTTCAGAAATAATCAATTGAATTTCAGTTTTATCAATTGTGTTTCAGAACTCATCAATTATTTTTCACATTTATGAATTGTATTTCAGAACTAGTCAATTGAAGTTCAGTTTTATCAATTGTGTTTCAGAAATTATTAATTGTATTTCCGAAATTCACAACTGTATTTCAGAAATTATCAAACTGTATTTCAGAAATTATCAATCGTATTCCGAAATTATGAAATGTATTTGAGAAATTTTTCTCTATTAGCTATGAAATTCTGAAATAGATTTCATTATTTCTGGACACAACTAAATAAATAAATAATTAAATTCGCGTAATATTGTAGTTTCTGAAGGCAAATAATATTTTGTGATATACAATTAAAATTTTCTAAAATACATTTAATAATTTCTGGAATACCTTTTTTCGATGCTTATAAGTTAGCTCGAAATGCTTTTATCATTCATTTAATTTGTAGCTATCACACATCTATAACAAGTCTCGTTAGATTAGAGTGTAGAGGTCTTGGCTGACAATCTGGTGGACTGGGTTAAATTTCATGTTTTTAAAAGCAAATATTAAAAAAAGTTTTCTCAATTTTTTCAAAAATGTTTTTTGACATCTATTTTTTTGCCAAGATAGTTAATGCAACGTTCTGCCAACGCATAACCGACCATCGCCAACGGTTTGCCAGCATTGTGCCGAATTATATTTTTCTGTCTGGGATGTTAAACTTAAACCTATTGTATATTAACATTAATTAACACTATATTTTTATTTTTAGGAAATACATTTTTATTTTATTATAAGTTAACATTAAATTAAATTTTAGATAATGGCACCAATTTGTAGTTGTAATTATTATATATTAAATCGTATATTCATAAACATTCTATACAGTTAGACGAGGTTTATGGAACTATTTAACTTTATAAAGTGTTTATAAATTATAACTTAAATGTACATATATATATGTTAAATGTACGTGAACAAATTGTTGATATGGACCCACAAATTGTATCTCAACTGATATTGGAATTATTGTACCATTACCATACATCAATATATATTAAATGATATACATATATTACAATATATGACACTGTATTATAAATATTGTTAATGAAGTAACATATCTGATAATATTTTTTATAGCGCCATACATAGTTTTACATTATTCAAATTAAATTGTATTCAAAATGTTGATGTGGTACCAAATTTGACCATATATTGTTTAAATTGTGCCATATATGACAATATATTGTTTAAATATATGTCATCCCAGCTGAAAATGTTCATATATGTTCATATATTGTCATATATGATTTCATGTACGAGCATATATGGTTTAATGTATGATAATATATGAACATGTATGGAAGAATATATGGGTAAATAATTCAAATGTATGAATCCATATATGATAATATACTGCATTTATTGGTCCATATATTGGTTCATATATTCCATATATCTTCATATATGAATTCATATATTATTCCATATATGGGTAATGTTTTAAGTTTTTTTTTTATCATGGGGGTAATTACGTGAGCGGATTCAAAAAATATTGAAATACAATACATTTGATAATTTCTTAAATACAATTGGCAATTTATAAAATACAATTGCCAGTTTCTGAAATACAATTGATTATTTGTAAAATACATTTGATAATTTCTGAAATGCAATTGCGAATTTCTAAAATACAATTAATAAATTTCTTAAATACAATTTTCAGTTTCTGAAATACAATTCACAATTTCTGAAATACAATTGGTAGTTTCTGATATACAATTGAAATATGAAAATCAATTGATAATTTCTGAAAAGAAATTATAAAACTGGCAATAAATTGGTTATTTCTGAAATACAATTGGTAAATCTGAAAAACAATTGATAACTTCTGAAATAAAATGATAAATTTTGAAAATGTTGCAGTAAGATAAAAACAGCAAAAATAAAACTGCTAAATTTAGAAAATCTGCTTAAAATTTTGCAAAATATTAGTAAACTAAAAATGTCTAAAACAAACTGTTGTATCTAAAAAAAATGTAATTAAATTTTGTTCAATGCAAATAGCAGTTTATAAATTCAACAGAAATATTTGCTAAAAATATTAAACTGTTGATTTCAGAAGGCTAAATTTGTATTTCCATTAAAAACAAAAAACGAAAAAGGAACTTTGAAAATTTAAAATTTTATGTTATGTTTTTTGTCTACTACTACAATTTAATTTTATTTTCTAATCACTGAAATTTAGCTCAATTATAACTCAAATTTTGTAAATATATTAAACACTTTTATTTTTGCTGTTCCTATCTTCTTTATATTTAGCAAAAATACTCTGCTAATTCAGCAGTTTTTCATTTTGAACAAATTTTTAGTAGCTTTCACTAAAATTTTTACACACTTTTTTCTATTAGTTTATAAACAGTCATTAAATAATCAAAAACCAGTCATAAAATAATTTCTAAACTTGAAGTAAAATGTTTATGTCCCCGGTGAAAAATGTTCATATACGCTCAAACATGTTCATATATGGTTTATGTATGGACACATATGAAAAAATATGGATTTTTTATGAACATATATGGATTTTATATGAACATATATGGAAGTATATGTGATTCCATATATGGAAAAGATTTCATATACAGACATATATGGAAGCATCTGTTATTTCATATATGGAAATGGCACTCATATATGGACAAATATGAAAGTATATGTTATTCAATTTATGCAAAAGGGACTTGTATATGAACATATTTCGAAGAATACATTTTTCCATATATGTAAAAGGAACTCATATTTGGATAAATATGGAATTATATTTAATGCCATGAATAAAAAAAGGAACATATGTAGCGCCAAATTTGAATGTCATACATAAATTTATATCTATCGTACAACCTTATAATAAAGGACAGCAACGTTCGCATGTATTCGCATATATTTAATGAATGTATTTGTTCATATATGTCCATATATGAACATATACTTAGGTGTTACCTCATTTTTTGAATTTCTTCATATATGTGCAAACCATATATGAACATATACGAACATTTTTCACCGGGTCCTTTAAAAATTTCATAATTTCTCAATTTCATTCAAATGTACAAATTCATCAGTAAGAATTATAATATTTACATTTAATTTGAATAAAAAAAGCAATATTTTTATTAAAAAAAAAAAAAAAAAATTTTATATGAACATTCATATATCTCCATATATGGCCATATACCCTCAAATTTCGGATCCGAACCCATATATGAACCCATATATGTGCCATATATGACCATATATGAACATTTTCACCTGGGATATATTAATATTGTTTAAATGACACCATATATCAATATATATGGGACTATATATGGTAGCATATATTATCATATCTGCATCTGTATTAAAAATGTCGTTCATCAGGTACCATATATGAGCATATATTGTTGAAATGGCACCATATATGACAATATATGGTTTAAATGGCACCATATATGGTAATATATTGCTTAAATAACACCATATATAAATATATTTGGCACTATATATGGTAGCATATATTATCATATGTGGAACTGTATTAAAAATATTGTTCATGAGGTACCATATATGGGCATATATTGTTGAAATTGCACCATATTTGATAATATATGGTTTGAATGGCACCATATATGATAATATATGGTTTGAATGGCACCATATATGATAATACATAGCTTAAATAACACCATATATAAATATATATCGCACTATATATAGTACCATATATTATTATATCTGGAACTGAATTAAAGATTTGGTTTATGAGGTACCATATATGACCATATATTGCTAAAATGCCACCATATATATTAAGATATAGTTCTATATATAACTATATATGCAATAAGAGCAACCATGTCATGTAATATATAATTATATATGCCATATCTAATATTATGAAGGCCAATATCTAATTAGATGAAATTATATAATATAAGGAAAAATTTTGTGAAAAAACGTCATATATAATTATATATGGATATACATAACGACATGTATAATTATATATTGTAATATATGCCATATATGATTATATATAATTTTTTTTACTCGGGTAATTAAAAATTTTACGACTAAGCTTCAAAATTAAAGAATCAAAGAAACAAGTATTATAATAAGTTTAAATCTAATGGTAATAATGAACATAAAGTAAAATATGAGTACTATATGAGGGAGTTCAATTTCCTGGATAAATTTCTGTACAAACAATATTTGTTGAATTATGAAAGTGCCATAAGAAGTAATCCTAAGAATTTCTGGAAATTTATTAAGTCAAAAAAGTCGACTTCGTCTTATCCCTCGACAATGTTTCTCCGAGATACTGTCGCAAATTCTGGTTCTGATATTGCCAACTTATTTGCTAACTTTTTTAAATCTAACTTTGAAATGAATTCTAATGGTTCTGTTACACCTAGTGTGGTTAATTCTATTGAGCCTATTGTTGATTTTGGTTTAATTCAGTTATCAGAACAAGATGTTATAAATGGCATAATGGGAATAAAATCTTCTTGTGGGATAGATATTGATGGTTTTTCCGCATTTTTCGTTCAGAAATGTGCGCTGTCTTTATCTAAACCACTAAGATATATATTTAATTTATCTTTGATTAATGGGTGTTTTCTCGACAGATGGAAAATTGCTTCTGTTACTCCTGTTTTTAAAAGTGGTAAAAAATCTGACATTTGCAACTATCGACCTATTTCTAAATTGCCTACTATTTCAAAAGTTTTTGAGCACATCATTAAAGATAAACTTTTTTTCTGTGTTAAACGTCACTTATGTCCTGAACAACACGGGTTTTTCTCTGGTCGTTCTACAACTACAAACTTAGCAGTTTTTAATAATGTTTGCATTTCTGCTTTTGAAAAGCATTGTCAAATTGATGTAGTCTTTATGGATTTCTGTAAGGCTTTTGATAAAGTACCACATGATATTTTATGCCTTAAGTTGTTGCGAATGGGGTTTCACAAGATATTCGTGAATTGGATTATTTCATATCTTAAAAATAGAATATATTCTGTGGTTATTGACCAATACGTGTCTCAGTCTTATATTGCTACATCTGGGGTACCCCAGGGTAGCATATTGGGCCCCTTGTTATTTTTACTTTATATAAATGACATTGGATTTTGCATTGTTGGCTCTAAATTTTTATTATATGCGGACGACTTGAAGATATTTAAAGAGATACGGTCTGTCAATGACACCATTATTTTGCAAAATGATCTAAATAATATAAAAACATGGTGTGATCTTAATCACCTACCCTTGAATATTAGCAAATGCTTTAAAATGACTTTCAGCAGATCTAATATTAGTAATCGTATTATATGCCCTTACTATATATCTAATAACGTTCTGGAGTCTGTAGATGAGATTTTGGATCTTGGTGTAGTTTTGGACACTGAACTTACTTTTGTATCCCATCTCAACTACATTATTCCCAAAGCCTACTCTGCTTGGTCTTTTGTAAAGAGAAACTGCAAAGATTTCAATGATCCCTTTACAGTTAAAGTCTTATATACTTCTTTTGTAAGATCCAAAATTGAATATTGTTCTTTCGTCTGGAATCCCCATACTTTGATCCATTCAGTTCGAATTGAACGAATTCAGAAGAAATTTTTAAGATTTGCGCTTCGTGATATTCATTTTAATTTAACTGAAAATTTCCCTTCATACAATGCTCGTTGTTTACTTTTAAATTTGCGGCCTCTTTCGTTAAGAAGAACTGTGCATTCTGCAATGCTAATTTTTGATTTAATTAATGGATTTATTGATTGTAATAGTTTATTAAATTTAATAACGTTTCATATTCCTTGCTACATACTAAGGTCTAATGAACTATTTTATATTCCTATACGTAGAACAGAATATGCCAAAAATGAGCCAATTAATCGTATTTTGAACTTATTAAATGTACTTTATAATGATAAAGATCTCAATTTAGATTTTTCGAAATCAAAAGATAATTTTAAATATAATTTATTAACTTATTTGAAATAGTTTTAAGTAAATTGTATCTAGCCTGTAAGGATTGTATTTTCCATTGGCTGAATAAATAAATAAATAAATAAATAAATAAATAAATAAATAAATAAATAAATAAATAAATAAATAAATAAATAAATAAATAAATAAATAAATAAATAAATAAATAAATAAATAAATAAATAAATAAATAAATAAATAAATAAATAAATAAATAAATAAATAAATAAATAAATAAATAAATAAATAAATAAATAAATAAATAAATAAATAAATAAATAAATAAATAAAAATGATGAATTCCGATTTTCATTGAATTAATATTAATATTGAAAATACTCAATAGAGGGCGTTGTACGGTGAAAAACTTCAAACATATTTTATCGAATTGTGTATTTTTTAGAAAGTTTTTTTACTAAAATCGTTTAAAAAGTTGTGTTTTATAATAAAGGAATATCAATATGCGAATTTTGTAATATGCTTTTACATAAAAGCTAGTTTTAAAAATTATATCACGCCTGATAAAAAATCGCTAGATTTTTGGCTAATAGCTACAGGAAAATTCTTCCTGCTAGGGGTGAAATAAAATCGCTAGATCTGACGAGATAATCGCCGTTATGGCAACACTGCTCATCACACACATTAAAATACGTATATGAGCATTTTTCACCGGGTTTATAAAATTTTTCAGAGAAATTGGCCCATATAAATACACAAGTTTGCGTCAGTGATATCAAATATAAAAAAATATGAGAAGCTTTAAACCAAAGTTATAGGCAAAAATGTGTGTTAAGATTTTTATGATCTCACTCCTTACTATTGAAAACTCAAGTTAAACACATAAAAAATATTCTTTCGCTTTTTTTATTAAAATACGTATGTACACTCAAAAAAAAAAAAGTCAGCAAAAAATGTTGCTGTGTCAGCAAATTTTCAGTCAGGAGCGTGCTTGCAAAAAAGTTGGTAATTTCAGCAAAAGGTTTGCTGAAAATAAGCGAGCTGATTTTTACTAAAAAAATAGTAATCTTCAGCAAAAGTTTTGCTAACACTTAGTCGACTGCAAATGAAAAAAATCCTTGCTAAAATCACTAAACTTTTTGCTGAATATTAGTACACTGAAAAAAACTCAAAAAACTTGTAGCGAAATTTTACTTTAGTTAATTTATTTGCTGAAAATTTAAATATAGAATATGTGTAGAGTTGTTTTTCTTTTTTTGTCATTTCCTTTTCCAGACAAGCTGCGACATCTACATCTTGTCTATCTGGTTGTCGTCCACGCTTTGAATGCGGTTATCAGCACAATTTTTGTAGCAAAATAAATTAGTAAAACATTAGTTCAAAATTAGTTTAGTGCTAAAAAAATATAACTAAAATAAAAAATTGCTGAAAACTAGTACACTTGATATACAAGATGTTTTACTAATTTTTCTACTAACTTATTTTTTTGAGTGTATGCAAAACAAATTATTAAAAATTAGGAGAATTAAGAGATCTAGAAATTTTTGTATTTTTTTAAACGAGCAAAATGTTTTCCCCCATAAGAGCTCCTAAAGAATTACAGTTTACAACAATTTACTGAAATTTAGTAGCTGCAACTAATTATTTATACCAATTTCATTGTACTAAAATTATTGATAATTAGTAAGTTTTTTAACTGATTTTAAGAAATCGATTTTAAATTGCAGTTTACAACAATTTTCCTAAAATTTAGTAGCGACTACTAATTTTTTCTTCTAATTTTGTTGTACTACAGATCAGCAGACATTTGTTGCTAAAATTAGCAAAAAAATACCGCTGGGCTCAAAACAGTTAAATTTCCCATAATAACAGCAAAATTTTTTATTTTTTTACACATATGAAAAGAAAACTCCAAACTTTCTATTTATAAAAGAATTACTTCCATAAAACTTAGCCAAGAGACAAAATATAGCCCTACTTTAGGTTCACCAGAAATAGTTTTTGTTAACAATATCTAATTTCTTAGGCGCAGCGATGATATTCATGGGCTATTTTACTGGGAACTGTAAAGGCATTTAAAATTAAATGAAATTGCAGTTAATTTTACCGACATAATTCTCTTAGTGTAGAAATATACTGAATCTGAACTTAGCAAAAACTTAATTTGCTCTTACGTTCAGAAATTGCGCTCCAAAGTTAAAAAAAAGTGATTTTTCACAACTCTCCTAGGCTTTATCGTACTAATTTTAAATAAAATTTACCAAAAAATTATTTTTTTATTAAGTATAATTTATAACAATTATTAAGGAATTTTTATTATTTTTTTATTATTTCTATAAATTATAAATTTTTAAATGGAAATCTAATTTCTAATAATAATTATTAAAGTCCTCTTGTTTTTTTATTGATATATTCACGCACACTTAAAATTCATTTCAATAGCAGCATTATTTAGACTAAAAATTAATACTGAATGGAGGAATATTTAGTTGATCTCTTATTTTTAAGTAAATGAATGTTCTTTTTAGTTTGACTCTAGATCATAAATTAATATCACTTTCTGTTTAAATTATTTTCAAATCAAAGAAAGATGATACAATTTTTACAAGTAAATTACAAAGAATAAAAATATATTTGAAAGAATTCGATAAGACCAGCAATACAGAATACGTATTTTCGGCTTTCGCTACAAAGCCATCATCAGTGTATTTCGTCTTGTGTGGGCTAATATTTTAATGTTGTCTACTTATGTGACCGCTGAAAGAAAATCGAGTTTCGTATCAACAACTCAACTTAGACTAACATCAACGAAATTTAACAATGCTATTTTTATCCTTTGTTATTATTACTCTATTTTGCTTTGAACCTTAATTCTTAAGATATCTCAGCTGATTCTATTCAACTCTGTGTATGATAACCACAGATTTTTGAATTACAACGAATATTTTTAGATATTTGTATAAAATAAATATCCAACCACCAAAAACCAATACTCACAAGATAGATATATCTAGCAATGCAAGAATATTTTCACTGCTAATAGCAGCAAAATCAACCAGATATTTTTAGATAGATATATCTGGCAATGCAAGATATTTTTAAACAGATATATCTGGCAATGCAAAATATTTTTAAACAGATATATCTAGCAATGCAAGATATTTTTAGATATTTACATAAAATAAATATCGTTTGTTGTACACACAAGCAAGAAAGCTGCTAAAAATATACAACACAACAGAAATATCACTTTCGTTTATATCGTATACAGACAGCTATTTTTATCTAGCGTGTTGTTTAATATCCAAGCTTTGGATATTTTTTCCATAGCCGCTAGAAATCAAAAAACTGATATATGATATATATTAAACTCTGGCAAATGATATGTCGATATGTCGTAATTTCTTTATGCATACGTAAGAAATTATAAATTATTTTCTTGTGAGGTTTTGAACATGCACCCCGGCGTGAGCTTTGCTCACAAAAAAAAAAACAAAATGTGCTGACATGACAGAACTGAGTTGCTACAGTTTTTTTTTTGAATGTTATTGTTTTGAATAATTTATTAAGTGTAAATAATTGTGAGTAGGTGTGTGAAATTGATATAATAATAAAATAAAAATTAATGTAATATAAATAAATGGCTTCAAGGTCAATCTACTGCATCGTAAATATTTTAATTAACAGTCACCTCAAATTCTGCTGGTTACACGTTTTGACGAACTGCTGGACATGGAGGTTCCTGGTTTAGGTTTATTCTTTGTCGTTGTGTGCGTTTGTATGTGATGATTATGATGGTTCCAAGTGCGAGGGTTAGAGCAGCATAAGCAATGGTCGCATGATGGTATTTGATGTGCTGGATTTTCAATGGCAAATCTGTCAATACTTGTTGGTGCAGCTTGCGCTGGATGTCTGATATTTTTTGAAGCTGATTGGAGTAGTTTCTGATGTGAAAATTGTGCAGTAATGATTGCAGTGCAGTTGAATACATGACATTACTTATGTTTGTGGTGGCAGTGTATGATGAGTAAACTGATGATGAGTATGTTTGATGACCTTGCACAATGAAGGATTTGTGGATTTGAGTGCAATGTGAACTTATTTTGAGAAGACCAGAGCCTTTAAAGCTCAGTTGAGAATGCGTCTGTCCGCATACGGCGTTTATTCGAGTTGGGTTCTGCATTGTGTACAACCAGTGATTCTTGTGTGCCAATTGTGTAAACGAGGTGTTATCTGTGGTAGGTACAATGTTGCAATTAGCGTGGCTGTCATTATTGAGAAGTGAAATTTCACACAAACATCTGTACGCGTCTGCGTTAAACTTGGCTTGTATGTTCTGACATAAAAACTCATCTTCAGATATTGTGATACAAGAGATCCATTGCTTTTCAGTTAATACAAAATATTGATCCCTATATGCATTAATAGCTATGAGATCACTGCATGGCTGGATGGCAACCATTATGTTGTTTGCTCGAAATGGAATTGAATGTGGTTTAAAAAGTTCGAAAGTTATGGATCACATAAAGGAATGGTTATATGGAAGATGATATGGTCATCAGTTATTCCACCTTTTACATTCATTATCTTGTAGAGCTGAAGAAGATTCTCTTGGTTTACCGGCAATTGTTGAGATGCCGAAAGGTGATTCCTTATTTGCACTAGTTCTGATTCAAGTTGTGATGGTGTTAACACCAACGGGCTGATTCTTCCGTGATGCGAGTCGGATAATGCAGAAAATATTGTTGTTTGAATTCGATGTAATCTGGCGGAAATCATCGAAAGTTGAACTGATAGGGATATAAAAATTTGAAATATTTTGGTTTGATAATGCTCCTTTTTATCCGCGTGTAGCCTTGATACGATTTCCGCTAGTTCAGCATCCAGGTTGTCGAATTTTGCTTTGATTATGTTTTCATTCTGTTTAAATACGTTCAGTGTTGCATCAATAATTGTCGTTTGATTTCTTAGGACCTGTTTAAGCTTGTTTCCGTCTTCCTTGATTGAATTGATGGTGTTGATATCTGTTCCGCATAATTTGAGTCTAAAACACCGAAAAGAGAATTAGCAATATTACCGACAACGTTTATTGCACCACGTTTCCTTTTAGTAAAATATTTTCATTTTTTAAGTCTGCCAATCCGAATTCAAGAGTCCTTAATGTATTCGTGCAGGTTGTCTTTTGATTTATAAGACTACATAAATGTTGCAAGGCTATAGTTCCATTGGTAAAAGCAGCCATCTCTCGCCAGTAGGGTTGTGATGCGTAGTAGGTTACCACATTCCACTCAGATCGGGATATTCTACTGTTGCCAATTCCTTCGAAGTGTAATCCGATGTTCGGTTCAAATTCCGTTATTTCCACCTTTCCTGCGAAAACGAGTGGAAGTGCGAAGAGTGTTAACAGCAATATAGGCATGCTGGGAAGTGCTGATAACCTCCGTTTTTTGGTCCCCGGAATTTCATCAGGTGGTGGTGCAGAGAGTTTTGCTTGGCAATTATCGGTTGATGTAGTAGCCTGCTGATTTGTATTTAGCTGCCATTCTTCAATGTCGTCATTGATTCTAGGAAGTGTTGCCAGGTATCGCACTGCTCGTTTAAATATACCTGAAACCGTTTTCACGTCTGCAATTCTTACAATACCATCGTTGCCCTTATAGGTTTTCATCACCCGTCCCAATGGCCATTTCCTGACTGGAACGTTATCCTCTTTGACAATAACCATATCTCCTTCTTTAAGATTTTTTGACTGATCTTGCCATTTATTCCGTTATTGCCGAGAAACCAACTTCCATCTAGTTTCCAAGCTAGTGTTTGTGAACTTAGCTTGTGCGTCGATTTGGGCTGTCAGTGGTTCTCCGATTAGAAAATGTCCTGGAGTAAGTGCAGCTGTATCATTCGGATCAGTTGACATGGGTGAAATCGGTCTGGAATTCAGTATAGCTTCAATTTCTATTACCAACGTTTCGAGCTCTTCATATGTCAAAGATGCATTTCCCAAACTTCTCACTAGAAGATGTTTTGCTGATTTTACAGCTGCTTCTCAAAGTCCACCAAAGTGTGGTGGTCTCGGTGGTATAAAATTGAATTGAATCCCTTTTTTGGTGCATTCATTTGTAATTGCTTCTTGTGATGCTGAAGAGTAAATTATTGTTGACAGTTCAGGTAATTTATTTCTTGTTCCGACAAAATTTGTAGCATTGTCACAATACAAGTTTTGGCAGTGTCCACGGCGACCAATGAATCTTTTAAGAGCCCCAAGAAATGCGTCGGTTGTGAGATCACTCACAAGCTTTAAATGTACAGCCTTCTTAGCGAAACAGCAGAAAACTGCAATGTAAGCCTTGTGCTGTCTTTTTCTACGTAGTTTGTAGTGCACTGTTATTGAACCGAAGTAGACGACTCCAGCGTTTATAAATGGTCGAGCTGGTGTTACTCGTGTTGAAGGCAAATTTCCCATTATTTGGTTGAATAGAGCTGGTTTGGCTCTGCTGCATACTGTACAGCGATGAATTGTAGCCCGAGCCATAATTTTTCCTTTTATTGGCCAAAACCTTTGTCGAACAATTCCTAGTAATGTTTGTGCACCGCAGTGTTTATTGTCTTTATGAGTCATTTCAAATATTAGTTTTGAAATTGAATCGTTATACGGGATAAGCAATTGGTGCTTTGAGTCAAACGCCAATGATGAAGCCAACCCGAATTAGTCCATTTTGGTCCAGAAACGGTGAAAGATTACTTAAACTGCATGCACCTCGTAATTCATTGTATCTTTTTAGCCATTGGATTTCTTCTTTAAATTCTGCTTCTTGCATTTTTCTGATTATTGGAGTTAGTGCTAGATTTAATTCCATCGTCCTTAATGGTATTTGAGTCACTCGGTTCTCCCTTTTACACCTGACATTGTTTATAAAGCGCAAAATGTATCCTACAATTCGCTGTAATCGATGAAAACAATTCTTGTGATTGATTTCGTATACACGATGAGTGACTCGGGTGCCCTTCCATTCCTTTCGAAATTGTTAGTAGAGGAGCTTGGACTGAATTTCGGAGGCCAGACTGTTTCCTTGCCATGTAAAAATAGTGGCCCATAGAACGACAGAGTACATTCTTTTAAAGCCTTAGGTGATATTCCTCTGGATAGAATGTCTGCTGGATTGTGTTTCGAGCTGACGTGACGCCATTGTTCTGGTCGTGTTGTTTCCTGAATACTTGAAATCCGATTTGCCACAAAAGTATTGAATAACGCTGATGATGAGTGTATCCATGACAATACAATCTCCGAATCAGTCCAAAACCATATTGAGCCTGTGAATTGAAGGTCAGCTGTGATTTTGGCTGCTAATTGCGCTCCTAGTACTGCTGCACAAAGTTCCAAGCGCGGGATTGTTTGTTTTCTAAGTGGTGCTACGCGAGATTTGGCACATAACAATCGTGTTGTAATGGTGCCATTTTTGAAGACTGATCGAATATATGCTGCGGTTCCATATGCCTTTTCCGATGCGTCAGTGAAAATGTGTAATTGAGTGACTTCTGGAGTTCCTCCGTTAAAGATATGCCTTGGAATCTGTAGTGTTTTCAATGCGCATAAGTCTGAGCGGAATGTGAGCCATCTTGTATGCAGATCTTCAGGTAGGGATTGATCCCAGTCCAGTTTCAACTCCCACAATTTCTGGATAAGAATTTTGGCTGATACCACTATGGGAGAAAGGATTCCTAGTGGATCGAAAAGCCTTGCAAGGTCTGAAGCTACAGTGCGTTTAGTAACTCTTTTGATTTCTTCTACGTTAACCTTAACGCATAGATTATCATCCTTCGGGAGCTAGGTGAGCCCTAATGTTTTTAAGGAGTCAGCGTTTGAGTTTTCAAAATCTAAATTTATTTCCAGATCTCCTTGTGGAATATTTTTGAGCAGTTGCGGGTGATTTGCATACCAATTTCGTAAGTTAAAACCATCTTCTTTCATGATCTTCATTAGCTGTTCTTGTAATTGCATTGCAATTGTTAAACTATCTGCTCCGCCCAGACCATCGTCTACGTAGAAATTCTCTTGGAGGAATTTCGAGGCCAGTGGGTAACGACCGCTGTTCTCCTTAGCCAGTTGTTGTAGACACCTTGTTGCTAAGTATGGGGCAGCTCTTGTTCCATATGTAACAATGTTAAGCTGGTAGTATGAAATAGGCTGATTGATGTCCTTTCTCCAAATAATTAGTTGAAATCGGCGATCTTCGGGGGATATCATGACTTGTCTATACATTTTTTCGACATCAGTTAAATACGAATCCAGGAAATCGAAATCTTAGTAGTATGGAGAATAACTCGTTTTGCACCGTCGGTCCTGTGTGCATGAGGTCGTTCAGTGAGTATCCTGATGATGTTTTGGCTGATGCATCGAATACTACGCGCAGTTTAGTGGTAGAACTCTCAGGCCGTAACACGCAGTGATGCGGAATGAAGTAGTTTGGTGAGAGAATTGCATCTGATGATATTTTCGTCATGTGCCCCATTGACTCGTATCCATCCATAAACTTGACATATTCGGTTCTTATTTCGGGATTTTTCTGCAGTCGACGCTCAAGTGATAGAAATCTGTTAAGAGCAACTTTATGTGACTCGCCTAGAGCATTAGGGCTTTGGTTAAAAGGTATCCTTACTACGGATCGGTTTTCGTCGTTCCTGACGGTATGTTGCGTGAAGTGTTCTTCATATTGCCGTTCCGCTAAGGAAAGCGTTTTTCCATTGTGATTAATTTCATCCAACTCCCATAAGCGAGGAAAGTTCAAGACTTTCATCGGTTGTGCAGACCAAGCATGATGCATTTGTGCTATTGTTTTCCTCAATTTTACCTGAGACAACCCACCCAAATACCGTGTTTTGTAGTATTGGAAGTTGTTTAGATAACTTGATTTGTCCAATCGATAGTAGCTGATGATAATGTTCCGCACCCAATAATATGTCGATTTTGTCAGGACGGTAAAAAGATGGATCAGCTAACACCAGATTTTTGGGTATCGACCAGTTATCTGTGTTGATAAATTGTGATGGTTGCGGCGAGATGATGCGAGGCAGTACAAATGCTTCAAGTGGAGTTGAAAACCCATTAATTCGAGATTTTTGTGCCAAAATTACTCGGTGCTGTGTTTTGGTGTTAGTTGTACCAATTCCATTAATATTTACAAAAGATGGCTTCATTGATATACCAAGTTGTTTTGCTAGACGCTCAGTGACGAAATTGACTTGAGATCCTGGCTTGGTAATTCATTTGGTGAACAAGTATGTGAAAGGGTGGTGTCTGGCTTATCTTTTGTAGATAGTGCAGTTGCAGCTAATGATGTCCTCTTGTTGTCGGTTGCTTGGTTTGATGAAACCTTTGTTGATACAAGGTGTAGCATTGTATTATGCCTTTTATTGCATTTTGTGCAAGATCTTGATGTGCAAATTTTGGTTGAATGGCCCGATTTTAAGCAATTGCAGCACAATTTGTGTTTTTATGTAAAATGTAGGCGCTCCGGTGGTGTCAATTGTTGAAACTTTTGGCACCGATATAGAGGATGAGCACCATTTTTACAAAGTATGCATACAATTTATATGATGCAGAAGCACATACCTTTGAAGAGGATTTCTCTTTCTGGCCCATTGCTTCCATTGATTGAAAACGTATTTCCAGGAAATTCAGAAAATCTTTGACCTGTGGTAGTTCTTTTGGACTTGGTATTGATCACTCATAAAGAACATGGGTGCTACGATCTAGTTTTTTAACTAGTAGGTGCAGTAAAATAGGGTCCCACGTGGCTGTGTCGACCGCAATATTTTGTAATGCATGCAAGCATTCCTGTGTTACGTCATGCAGTTGCTTAATGGCTGCTGCCGATAACCCGGTTGATGGTTGATCAAGTAGTTGCTGTATTAGCGTTGTGACAAGAATTCGCTTATTGTTATATCGCTCTTGTAACATTTTCCAAGCTACATCATAATTGTCAGCTGTAGCGGAAAAATGACTTATCAGTTTTCCTGCTGACGTTAGATTTAAGGTCACACATCTTCTGTACTGTGGGAATTTGTTGGTTGTCGACAAGTTGAGAAAAGAGATCAAAAAACGTTCTCCATTTAAGGTAGTATCCATTGAATTGTGGGAGAGTTACCTTTGGTAGCGGTAGAACGTTGTTCCGCTCAAGTTGGGATCTTCGTTCTGGTGTTATATTCGATGACCGTTTGAAGTTATCGATGACCATTTTTTCGAGATTGGTATACGCCTCCATATCGTATCCTTCTGCTTGTGGGTCTTGACAGGATTCCCATATTGAGAAATGCAAATTCTGGACTAGCTCCCACAACTTTTCCTTAAGAGTCATATTCGCCGCTGTCGGATCTATGATGAGTAACCGCTTGAGAGATGCCATCATCACGTTTTGCCTCCTAATTGTTGAGTTAGTTGTGGAGACGCTTGGTGCCGTTGGATCCTGGTTAGTCGCAGGTGTCCTAATAATCGGCTTACCGTCAGCATGGTGTTGATTGGGTTGGCCCATTTGGAGATTCCATCATGGCTGCTTCGAAAATTTCTCGGTATTTTAACGTAAGTTCCGATATTTTCTCATAATACTTATCGGTGAAGTATTTATGGTCTGTTGGTATATTTTCAAGACACCGTATTTTGTTGTCGGTGGTTTCGAAATCAGACGATTCCATATCCAATCTTTTGAGACGATCCTCATAATAAAGTACTGTCATCCGAGATGCTAAATCCTTTTTGACGTTTCGAATAATGCTCTCAATGAAGTTACCCGTTATCTTTTGGGATTCTATTAATTGACTGAACACAGTCATATTTGAGTCTTCTAGACTCTGTGCCATTGTCGTGTGGGTGTAGCTGGTGTTAAATCAGGATATTGCCCGGATCTTAATTTGTCGATGAGGTCTGCTATTGTTGCGTCTGTGCCAGGTTACAGATAAGCAATAGAGTTGTACCGAATGTGATATTGTACCAAAGTACAGGATATGTGATTAATAATTTAAAGTTGAATGTGATCCTGTGGCAAGTTACAGGATATGGGTTTCACCAATGTAGATGGTGTGCTACTGGTGTATGGCGGCGTGTGTTCCAGTCGTGTTCAGAATTCCTTACCACTGGTGGGGGGAAACTCTAAACAACGATCTCGTCGGGGTCACCAAAATGTTAGTGAAAGGCTAGTTTGCCGATCACTAAACTATATATATTTTTTTTTGTTTCTTTGTTTTATCTAGGCGATACACCAAGATAATAATATTTTTAACACAAGCTCTTGTTAGTTGGTTAATCGGAGAAGGTAGAAAATAATATTTAACACAATGGTGTTTTTAATGTTTCTACAATTTTTATTAAATTAATTTCCCTTTAAATACTACATTATTGCTGAATAGCATTTTGAAGTGTGCCAGTTTTAGTTTATAAATTTCATGTTAAAGCAAAATAAATTAATTGCTTGATAAAGCTAAAATGTGACACACTTTACATAAATGTTTAACTGTAGCAAATGAGTGATGTCGATATGTCGTAATTTCTTTATGCATACGTAAGAAATTATAAATTATTTTCTTGTGAGGTTTTGAACAGATAGTTTTTAAGATATTGAAAGTCAACTTTCAAGGATGATTTTGTAAAAAATACACTTTTTAGTTTTTTCGTAGATTTTTCCCAGAAGTGTTTAAGGTTTTTTTGAATGTTACTTAAAAATTAACAGTGCAACAAACTAGACATGTTTTCCTTTTCATTGAAGTATTAAACGTGTATAAAAAGTATTGATAACAGGTAAAATTATTGCATTTAAAACACACACCTCAGGTCAAAAAATATAACCACATGCAAATATTGTGCAAACATTCACTTTCTTGTTTTTTAGTTTTTTCGTAGATTTTTCCCAGAAGTGTTTAAGGTTTTTTTGAATGTTACTAAAAAATTATCACTACAATAAACTAGACATATTTCCCCTTCCATTGATGAATTTAAGGTATATAAAAAATATTGGTAAAAGGTACAATTATTGCATTTATTATTTTTCCATTATCAATATTTAAATTTTTTAATAAATTAAATACTAAAAATTTGGTATAAAATAGTCCGAAGTGACAAAAGTTAACATATTTTTAATTTCTTTGGCTTCGGAATCATCTTCTAAACTAATTTTTGGCAGCCATTTCGTTCTAATAGAATATATTACTGGATCTGAAGATATAAGTAAGCGGTGCATTAGATCAGAATTTTGGGCAGTTTTTGAATGTTTTCGTGTGTTAAATTTCCAATAGTGTTTAACGTCGCTGTTTCTAGCTTCCTGCGCTTCTTCTGTTAGCTCTCCTAAAGGAGGGTCACTATTTTCTATTATTGTTTTTCCATGGGATAATATTTTGTGTACGGTTGGTGTTATTGGTCGCCAATAATACAAGCTGCTTAATAATGATTTTGTTTCATTAGTAAAAATATGAAATTTATCAGAATTTATACGTTTTTTGCTATTAATCACGCCTGGCTTTGTTTCCATCATTAGAGCTTTCATAACCGTGAAGAGGTTTATCCACAATTAGACCCAACTGTTGCTTAAATTCATTTTGAATTCGTTTCTTTTCCTCCGATCGCATGTTTTGCAAATATGTGTTATTTTTTACACTTTTATTTTCATTTCCTGGAGTTTGCCGATATTTTATATCATATGCTAAATGTAAACAATATTCCATAAATAGTATCTTTGCATGAAGAGGAGATATTCCAAATTTTAAAGCTTAATTAAGAAGTTTCATTGACTATTTCGTGAAACTCTGAGCTTTTCTTTGCGCATATATTACACTTCCAGATCGATGCGGTATCTGTGACGGCATTGGCTACTTTCCCATCAATTATCGTAAATACTAGTTGAAATTAAATCTTTAGGATACATCCATTTATTTCCACGTACAAAGGAGATAAGTTGGAAATTTCTAACTGTTTTTTCTTCACTATGTTTTTTGTTGAGCTTACAGTTTCCTTGACATACTCAAAACGCACTGGCCGACATAAAAACTTAGAACCTGGTGTAAAATTTGTCCATAAGTCTTCGTTATTCTTATTTAATGCGGAGGAAGTTTTTGGGGAAGTGTCTTCCTTAAATAACCGCATTCTGAGCGGTACTAAAGATGTCATAAAAACACTTGAATAATCAACTTCTTCATTGCGTGTAGTTTGTTGTTTGTATTCAGTAAATCCAGACGTTCCATTGCAGCCCCATTTACATATCAACGTTAAGAATTGTGGCATTTTTCTAAGTCTTCCTTACTAAAATTAGAAATAATTTTCGATGCTGTTTTATCAAACAATTGGGAAAGTTCAACACTGCCACTTTTAGAGTTTACTTCTACTGGTGGTGGCACAATTTTGTTTTCCGTTTCTTAAATTGACTGACTGTTTGGTAAAATATCGTACCCTTTTTCCTGGAGTGCTTTTCTCAAGATACCATACTTAATTCTCGATAATCCTAAGCTTAGTATTAGAGCTAAAGCATATTCTTCTGTGAAAGATTTTGATGATTTTGGAGTTGAAATACCTTGCACCATACGATTCAATCGCTCGGGAGATGCTGTTGGTAACACGTCTTCAATTTTTCTAGCTTTTTTTGGTTGTGTTTGTATTAAAACTGCTTTGAAGGAATCCTTTATTTCATTGTCTTATTTTTTTTTTTGTCTTTTGTTGAACATTTTCGTAATCCTTTTTTGGCCGACCTAATTTCTTTCCGCCGATCTCTACATTGAGCTCCATATTTAACCAATCATTATATATCTCCTTGAACGGTGTCTTTGACATCTTAGCTTCGTATTTCTTTTCATAACTTTTATAAAAATTTTCAATTTTGACATTTCCCTCAGATATAATATTTAAACCATAAGTGTGATGGATAGTATCAAGAAGTTTTGCTATTTTTCCCGCACGTAAGGATATATCTCCGAGATTTTGCTAAATGACCTCGCACAAGGAATAATGTTTTAATGTTATCTCCATGATAGATTATACATAATAAGTCAACTATTTAAACAATATCGCGGCTTATATATTGAATAATAATTCTCAACAGGTAAAAATTTAGTCACGTATTAAGCTAATTTTAACAAAAGGGTTGCGCAAAATATCCTGATAGTAAATAATCAATCATTAGTTATTTATATTATACTTTATAATATGCACCTGTAAAATATTTGTCCCATGTTGAAAAATATTTTTTTTTACTTGGGGTGTATGTTTTGAATGCAATAAATGTACCTGTCCCAAAATGAAATATGTTTTTTTTTTACCTGGACTGTATGTTTTGAATGCAATAATTGTACCTGTTACCTATATTTTTTATATACCTTTAATTGATCAATGGAAACGGAAATATATCTAGTTTATTCTAGTGTTAATTTTTTAGTAACATTCAAAAAAACTAGAGTTTGCTAAAAACCGAAAAATTTGAAAACCGCGGTTTCGGCTTTTAAAAATTGTGAAAACCGCGGTTTCGGTTATTTTTCGGTTTTCATGTGACATTAACAGAATTGTTTTAAAATAATTAAATATGTATAAAAATTAAATACGTATTTTAACTCGTTCAAAATAATTATTAAAATTCGATTGAATATCTCACTCGAATAAAGGCAATAGCGCCGTTTCGAGTGAGAAGCTCGTTAGAAATAAAAATTTTCTATTCTTTTGTATGCATCTAGAGCTGTATTTTCAAGAGTTTAAATTTTAGCAATTTGGTTAAAACAATTTAAAGGTAAATTTTTAAAAATTTCGCGGACTACGAAATATGACTTTTTGAAAAATACGCGGTGGAAAGCTGAACTGAATATATAAAACTCAACATCTCTTAAACCACTTTACTTTTTGGTGTATTTTGTTCTAAAATTATAAGACTCAGTTTATGTTATCCGTAGTAAAAAAAATTCTTTAAAGTAATACTTAATGGAGAAAATGTTCATTACAATTAAATAAGAAATTTTGTAAAATAGGAGCTGAGCCATTTTCTAAATTCAATAATATCCCAGTTAACGTTTTTCTGAGAGCTCAGAAATTATGACTCGCAAAAGGGTCTAAAATATGATCAATTTCAGGGTGCTCAAACTTTGGGTGTATTCAAAATTTTTAAAAAATGTTTTCATTGCTCATAAATGTCTCACAATTAATCATAAATGACACATAATGGCTCAGAAAATTCAAAATTTTCCAATAATGCTCATAATTCCGAGTATTTTGTGAATCATAAAAATGCGCTAGCAAAGAGTCTTCATCGGTGAAGAAATACACCGTCATGTAGCTATGATTTCATAAGGTCTTAGGGCTGTTATGAGTCTTTTCGGATTCTAATTGTGCACTGGGATGCAATGCAATTAATTATTTTAAGTGGTTAATGTATTTATTGAAAACCGACTTATTTTTGTCGGTTTTCGGTTTCGGTTTTATGGCTTGAAAAACCGCGGTTTCGGTTTCGGTTTCGAATAAAACCGAACAGCAAACTCTAAAAAAAACCTTAAACACTTCTGGGAAAAATCTACGAAAAAAACTTAAATATAAGAAAGTGAATGTTTGCACAATATTTGCATGTTGTTATATTTTTTGACCTGAAGTGTGTGTTTTAAATTCAATAATTTAACCTGTTATCAATACTTTTTATATACGTTTAATACATCAACGAAAAGGAAAACATGTCTAGTTTATTGCACTGTTAATTTTTAAGTAACATTCAAAAAAACCTTAAACACTTCTGGGAAAAATCTACGAATAAAAAAACTATCCAAGGTAAGTGAATGATTTTTTGCATTAATAAAGACTATTTTATTGTTCATGTAAAACAATTAAAATAATTTTAAAAAAATAAACCGAACTATCCTTTTTTGCAATTAAAATTATGTTTTCTGGATTCGTTTATGAATTGGCGCTACTTTTTATTTTTGAAATCTAAACAGAATATATGGCGCTATATAACTGTATTTCAGAAAGTAGCAAAATCGGCGTGACTTTTTTATTATATGATCGAAAACTCAAAAATTCTCATAAAAATTAGACCAATTTCGGTCAATGCTGTACGTAGGGTGAATGTTGTACCGACTTCAAATTTGGATTAAAAGCATCTTAGAACCCCATTCTCTACGAATATATAATAAAACATTAACTTTTATTAAATAACTTCTCAGTAAAAAGTGAAAAATTGATAGCATCTTTTTGAGAAAAAAATTCAATTTTTTCGATCAGCGAAAAATGTTTGTTTTTGGAAATTTCTCAACACTAAATGGTTCGAGATACTTAAAAAAGGTTTTCACAGTTTCATTTCTTAAACTGTTGCCTATATGTCAGTATTTTTTAGAAAATTATTGTTATAATATCGAATTCACAATCGGCCAAAAACTAAAAAGTCGAAGAGAAAAATGAGTTTTTTTATTTTTGAAATGAAATAACTTAAAACCCATAACAGTTATTATAGTAAAGTAAGCATGTTTTTTCTTCGTTTCTCCAAGCTCATTCCAAAGTATAAAAAATCAACCAAATTGGGCAATAATTGAAAGAGCTACACGGTCCAAAAGCTATTTGACTTTTGAGGTGGTCTACTTTGACGCCCAATAAGTCACCCTGTGATAACTCAGGGTAACAATGAATCCAAAATTCAGAAAGCCTGGTCCTCCTTAACAATTATCTCATAGAGACTGATGCAATCGGACTTATAGTTTAGAAGATACAGATTTATTACCACTTTTTTTTTTGTTTCAAATCACTGTGCACCGGTTGAAATTCAAATTTTTTAGGGAGGATTCAACAAATTGCCTGCATTTAGGGATATATTTATGGCAGCTATTAGCCTACAGTGCTTCCATTCCACAAGTTAAATTATTTGCTTGGCAAAACGAGAGTGGAGATTCGAATTTGGATCTAGCCTGGCAAGTGCTAAATAATCGGTAAGAAAACATACTGATTTCGATTAATAACACTGTGCACGAAAAGGAAACTTTTTTCCCCGACATGTTGGGCACCCAGTGGGTAAAACTAATTCCGGTACGCTGAATCTAGTGGTGCTAGCCGTTTTTCTAGGTTAGCTCTTAAAAAAAAGATATTTGAGTTTGAAAATTATGGTTTCAAGCACCCCTAAACACTCGATTTTTTAATTTGTTTACCGTTAATATTGAGTTAAGTTGTTTGTTACTCTACCAAGAAGCTTTATGTTAAAAATAATCAAAATCGGTCTTGCGGTTCAAAAGTTGTGATTGAAAATGTGAGGACACCATAAAAACCTTTATGCAAATTTTTCACTTCTATACAAATTTCAGTACATTTTACGAAGCAATAAAATGTACAATTTTGTATGGAAAATTTCGAAGTGTCCTCACATTTGCACTCAGAACTTTTGAACTGCTGCAGCGATTTTTACAATTTTTAACCCAAAGCTGACTGGGGAAATAACAAACAACTTGGGTAAAGACAAATGGTCAACAAGTTAGATAAATCGCCTTTTTGGGGCCCTTGGACCCAGAATTTTCAAACACAAATATCTTTTTTTCAAGAGCTATTCTAGAAAAATGGCTAGTATCACTGGATTCAGCGTACTCGAATTAGGTTTACCCACCGGGTCTCCTGCTTGTTGGATTTTTCAACTAGCACAGTGTAATCAAATCGAGAAGATTTATGCTATTCGGGCGCCGCCAAAAGAAACTGAAGTTTTTAAAGACTACAGACAATTATAAAGTCTTTCCAAATAAAAGTTGCGAGCAAAGACCCTTTTCTAGTGCATAGTTGTACTTCAAAGCTGCCTAAAGACATTTCTCGACAGTTACAGAACTGGTGTGGTTGGAAACCGATTGTAAATATTTTTCTGGGTAGGAACACAAAATTTGTAAAGTTATTTCTACAAATGATATTTTTCTACTTCATAATATCTCATTAAAATCTATGTATGTTATTTGGACTTGGGACCTTTTCACTCTAAGTTAGCAATTTGAGTTAAGAAGTACAACTCGAGTATTTTGAAACTAAAACCACTGGCAGATTTTTAGAGCTTGTTTAATAGAAAAATTCTAAGGATACCCTTCCAATAAAAATATCAGAGACCATTTTGATTTTTTTAAGTCATGCTTTTTCCAAAAGCTTTTGGGTGTTTTGAGTCATCCCGAACAAACGCCTTCAATTAAACTTGATATTTAAAAAAAATTAATTTCTTTGTATTTTTATGATAAAAAACAAAGAAAATATATCAATTTTGCTTTATACGTTTAATCGATTAGTTGCCACTCTTGTCGATCAACCTAACCGAATAACGGGTTAATCAATTCAAGAGATTTTTCGAATAATTTCTTAACTGGTTAATCGCCTACGAGTCTGGTTGGATAATAAAAATGTTTAAAACTCATTTCAATTATTTTTTTAAGTTAAAAGCTATATATGACATAACATAAAAAATATTTATACTAACCTCCATATGGAGCAGGATACATTGGATATCCTAGCCCTACATGAGTGTGATGATGAGTGTGCACATGCCGTTGAGGAGGCGGACTTCGTGAATCTGTGGTACTGCCACCTGTGACGTTACCAACACTGCTACTGGGAATTCCAGTAGCAGCGGTGGATCCAATTGAAGAGTTACCGCTTGTTTGTGGCTTTTGTGGTTCATTTAGGGAAGTTCCGTGAACAGCATTTCCAGTGCCAAGTGGTTTTTGTCCTGTTATGTCTTGTTTATTAGAAATTGTTCCCCCTATTGTTTGAGATGTTAAATTGTGCGGCAATTGAGTAGCACCAGAGGGCTGATTAAGGCTGGAATGGTGGCCAACAATATTTGCACTAATATTCGAAAGTTGTGTTGTACCAATATTTGGACTTGACACGCTAACTTTAATAGCACCAGATGCACTGTTTGAGCTACTACTGTTTGGCGATTTTAACGCCCTTTCACTTAGTTCATGTATTTTGTGATTAGTATAATACTGACTGGCAGCATGATGAAGCGCATCCAGCGCTTTCGTTCCAGTATTTCTAGAGAGATCTTCAGGAGCATGATAACGAGGCATAGATAAATGATATGGCGGCGTATTATAAGGAGACGTAGCAGGCATTAATACATTTCTATACATAGAATGATTGGGATCAAACCCAAATGGAGTAGATGCTATATAAGATGGATGTAAAAAATATTGTGAAGTAGGTGGTGGAGGAGGACCTTGTGTCTCCATTGTTGGCTTTTGACCTTCTTGTTTTATCACTTTTATTTCGTCTTCCTGTTTGTGCTTAGGGGACTCCTTTGTTACTGCAGATTTTCCAGAAGTGCTCATCATATTTAAAGATGCATTTGGTTTTATTTTGATCAGGTGCTGATGATGGTTTAGTGATGTCTGCTGTAAAGATCCTACATCATCTTTGAATTGCTGATGTCCAGATTGTATAGAAGATCCCTGCCCCTGATGGTTGATTACACTTTGCGTCGAATTGTTTTGACGACGTTGTTGGTCCGAAAATATGTAATACCTGTGATTAAAAAACATGCATGATTAGCACATTAAAATTATTTAACAATAGTGGAAAAAAATTAAAGAAATAATAGTAGGCAACCCCAAAATTAATGAAATTTGGTCCATCGACTAACAGAGTGATCCAAAATAATATGAAAGTTAGAATACGTTGGAATAAAAACTCTCTGATATAAGTTTCAGCTAAGGTCGCTGAAAAAGTTATCTCAATATATATAATGTCCTTATGTGTATGCTTGTCATCGCATCAGTGAAATGCAACGGATGTCTAAAAACTCTCTGTGACAAGTTTCAGCTAAGGTCGCTGAAAAAGTTATCTTAATATATGTCTTTATGTGTATGTTTGTGATCGCATCAGTGAAATGCCACCCATATTCACACCTTATGTTTCGTTTGGTGCTCCGATATGTTTGTGAAGTTTTTTCCCCGGTAGGTTTCGCTGCTTTGGACTTATAATAAAAATGTTATTTGTGGTTGTATTTATGGCCCGATTTGGACCGTATTCAGAGTGTGCATTAGTTATGAGGAATAAATATTTGTCACAAAAACTTCACCCCGTAGGTAGCGCTGAAGTCGAGATATTTATGAAAATAGAATTTATAGTTGTACGATAATCTCATAAAACCCTTAGTTAAAGAAATGTCAAAGAAATGCCACATATTTAAAACAAATTGGGTAAAGTAACATTTTTTGTATATTATTTAAGTAGAACAAAAAAATTACCCAGTAGGTGCCGCTGAAGTCAAGATATTTACAAAAACTATATAATTTGTGGTTGTATTCCAATTTGTCCATTTTCAGAATACATATATATCAATTATGTGGAGCGAAAAATTTTTAAAAATGTTGCACCATAGATGGCGCTGGAGTAAGCACTTGGGTAACTTTTACTTTTTCGAAAAAATCAGAAAAAAATTTTAAACAGACTTAATTACATTCTGCAAATAACAAAAAATTCACACGGTTTCCAAAAATTTAATTTTTCTTGATTTTGATTTTTATATATGTACTTTATAAAAATAATTTTTTGATAACTGTTTAACGATAAACTCACCTCATTTTAAACTTATGACCCAGTATTATTAACTGTACAGGTCGATGTTTTTTTTTATTATTTCAATACATTCTTATTCTTACACTAAAAAAAAAGTTAGTATAAAAATTAGTAAAACGGTTTCCAATTTTATTATACTAGTATTATACTAATTTTTAGTATAAAGTTGTTTTTTAGTAAAATAATTTGCTATTCTCATTTTACAAATTACAGAATTTTTTACTAATTTGAGTTGCTAAATCTAAAAATTTAATTTTACTAAATTTTGAAACCCGATTAGCTAAAATTAGCAAAAAAAAATTACTAATCTTTTTTATTTTGGAAGTTAAAAAAAATTTTTTTTTTCAAATACACAGAACCCGATAGAAGTTTTTCTTACAATATTATCAGAAAGACCAATTGTTTTTAAGCGTTTTTTTCCATATATAATAAAAATAGATTTGTTCTCTAAATTTTTTTGTTGTTTTTCAATGTTTATATTTCCAGTTTTTTTTGCCTTTTACGAATATTTCTTTGCTATAAATACAATTAGTTTTGCAATTTTTTCAATATGTATTTTTATCATCCATATTCGTACACTCGGTGAAAAAAGAGTTATCATATTGATGAAACTGCTTTATAAATCGTTTCATAAAGCGGATGAGGTTTTTTATACGAAAATTGATGCCAAAACGTGTTTGAAATTAGTTCGTATTAACAGATAAATCGTCCTAACCAAGTTCAGCTAAAAAGAATTTAACTGTAAATAGTACAATTGTTTTCTATTCTAAAGCTGCTTACACACGGAGGAACATTCGTCACAAAATGCCCTTCGTGTATGCCACACACTGTATGGCAATGTATCGTGTTTACATTCGTGTTATGAACATTTTTTGATATTTTGTGTTTCCAAACTCAATTTTCCATCGTGTGTATCGATGTTGCTGTTTTTGCTGTGTTACTTCATTGAGAGCAGTCGTAATGTGAGGTACTTTTGTAATTGCGCATTATGGGGACAATTACAAATAATGAAAACTGCATTAATTTTATAAATGAATATAAAAATTTTCGACAATTATGGGACATAAAATGTGTACTAAAAAAAATAAAAAAAAAATTAAACACATGCTCTGTGACGAATGTTTTATCGTGTGTAGGCAGCAAAAAATTTTGATAACACGATACATTCACATATACGAAGGAACATTCGTCAAAAAATGGGCATTTTGTGACGAATGTTCCTTCGTGTGTCGTCACGAAAATACAATAGATTCTATTACGACGACAAATCGCCGGACGACATGGCGACATTTTGCTTCCCATACAAAATATATAAAAGAGCACATGTCGTCGACCCAGTTCTGATTAATCTCTTAAACACTTTAACGACTGCAGCTACACGACTACAGCCTGTCAAAAATAAAATACACACGTTTATATGAAAACGATTATTTTGACACCAACACAGCTACACGACAACTTTTGCCGCTGTAGTCAACTTTTAAGCTGCCTACACACTAGGGAACATTCCATTACAAATGGCCATTTTTGTACGAATGTTGAAATTTTTATAGCATTGTGTCATGTTGACCTTCGTGTTTACAAAATTTTTTAATATTTTTTGTTTCCAAACTCAATTTTTCATCGTGTGTATCGATGTTACTGTTTTTGCGGTATTTAGTTCATTGATAGCAGTCACGCTATCAGGAGCTTTTGTAATTACGCATTTGAGAAAATGACAATTATAAATAATGAAAACTGCATTAATTTTATAAATGAATATATTTACGAGAATTTTGGGACATAAAATGTGATAACTAAAAAAATTAAACTAAAAAACAGCAGCATACGGAAAACTAACAATTATCAAATTAATTAATTAATTTGATTTTCTTCCGCCCATATTTTATTTGATCAGTTCTACAAACAAAAATGATGTTTCGTTTGACGTTTTGTTGGCGTGTGTGCATCGTCTGTATAAAAAAAGAAAAAAAGTAGAAACACATGTTCTGTCACGAATGTTCCCCAGTGTGTAGGCAGCTTTACGATAATTTTTATTTTTGTTGGCTACAAAACAATAATAGTGTTGACAATATAACAAAATATGTAAAACAGGGCAATTTTTCCCGCTAGAGGCGAAATAAAATCGCTAGTTCTGACTAGAAAATCACCGTTATGGGAACACTGAATAAACAGCTGTTTATATTTTACAATTGCTTGAAGGTTTCTGAATCTGCTTTTTGATTCATAAGTTGTAAAAAATAATTCATTGTGGTTGTTAAGAAGCCTAGACCAAAGTAGAAGCCAGTGAATAAGAAGGTTGCTCCTTTGGCTGTCAAAAAGCCTGTACTCAAGAAAGTTGTAAATCAACTTTTCGAATAGCATCCCAAGAATTGTTGTTTTACAAAAACGTTTGAAGGTGCCACCACCAATTCAGCCAAACTTTGGACACGACCACTGCCGTCAAAATGTTAAGTTGTTGGAAAAGTTCCGTCCTGAATCGGCCATTGCAAAAAAGCAACGCTTGAAGAAGATTGCTAAGGCTAAGGGCAAATATGTCCAACCCAAAAAGAAGCCCAGTTTCATTCGTGCTGGTACCAACACAGTCACCAAATTGATTGAACAAAAGAAAGCTCAATTGGTAGTTATCGCTCATGATGTTGTTGGTGTTGTTCTTGCCTGCTTTGTGCCGCAAAATGGGCGTACCATACTATATTGTTAAAGGCAAAGCCCGTCTTAGTTTGTTGGTACGTCGCAAGACCTGCACATCTTTGGCTTTGACCAATGTTGAGGCTAACGATAAGGCCAACTTCAGCAAGGTCGTTGAAGTTATCAAGACCAACTTAATGATCGTCACGATTAAATCCGCAGACACTGGGTATTTTGGGTTCGAAGAGTTTGGCTCGTATTGCTAAATTGGAACGCGCCAAGGCCCGTGAACTCGCCCAAAAACAAGGTTAATCAATTGACTTTGTCATATGTTTAATTTAATATGGCTGCATCCAAACACCGCCTTCTTGAACTGTTTATAGGACTATGGTATAACAATACCAGGTAGTCAGCAATAATTTGGGGTTTTTAGCATTCTAGGTCTTTTTTCTTAATTTTTTGTATGCATTTTAAATATTTTAAAGTTTTGTATGAATTTTAAACATATTTAAACATTAAACAAAATTCCTTGATTAATATTTGAGACAAAAGTCGTACTATAAAACTGGTCCTTAAAGTTTGATTCAAAAAAATAATAAAACTAAAATTTAGTTTAACATAAAAAAAATTAATTTATATTTGGAAATAATTTTATTGTGATGTTTTGTAAAAAAAATGGATCTTACGAAATTAACAAAATATTCCTCAGCCATTATTTTAGAAGCACAAACCAAAAAAGATTAATATTTATCAAAACGTCAAATTTTTGGAGAATAATAAAATCAGATACTGATACACTCAAATAAAAAAGTCTGTAAAAGTTACAGAAAAAACTGTAATATTACAGAAAAATTAACTAATATTAGGCCAGCAGACCGATTAGATAATTTTAGCAAAATGTAAAGTAATTAGTCAAGTCAAAGTTGTGGAAAAAATTTGTAATAGTTACTAAAATGTAGTATAATTTTAGTATATTCATAATGGAAATCAATTTGCTAAAATTAGCCAAATTTCTTACTAAATATTAGTGAAATTCATTTAGAAGCAAAAACTGGTAATTTTACTATATATTAGTAAAATTTCTGTAAATTTAAAATGGAAATAAAATAGTACTTATACTAAATATTAGTATGCATACTGTATTTTATTTCCAAAAAATCTAAAATAAAATCCTTAAAAAATGCTTACGAATAGTAAAATTTTTTAAACAAATATTTATTTCTTTTTAATTATAAAATGAAATGTAATTTTAAATACGATTTAATTATAAGTAAAGTTTTAAAATTTAAATAACTTTTAGATGAATGATACATTGAATGTATGTATATAAAAAGATAAAAAGATTTATTATAAATATATGTACTAAATAATAGTCTTTTGAGATCAATATCAAATTGATATTCACATTTAAATTAATTTTTGGAGTATTAATATATATAAGTATTTAAAAGAAACTCACACATTCATTAAATTCAAAATTTTTATAAGTATTCACTTTTAACGGTGGGTCTCATACTGCAGGTTTAAACTTTAGTTAATAGTTAACCCAAAAATTTGTTGTTTTGTGTACATTTTTTTGAAATTTTCTTTTGTTTATAGTTAAGTTAAAGTTAAACTTACAGTATGAGTCCACCATAAAAGTATTTAAAAAAATGCCCACATTTATTCCAAATTAATGTAGGTACATTTTATTATTTATCTATTACGCTCGGTTTCATATTTAAATTTAACTTGAACTTAACGATATTGAAAGATAAAATGTCAAAAATTATATACGAAATAACAAATTAAATAACTAATGGTTTACTCAAAAACATTCAGTATGAAAACCACCATGTAGGTTTTTGAGTTTACTTTTAGTTAATCCATAATTTTTTGTTGTTTCGTACACAAATTTCTTGACATTTTCTTTTGTTTAATAGTGAATTTAAAGTCTTCAGTATGAAACTCAGCTGTAAAGATTATAATTAGAAATTAAGAGTTTCAAAGTTAACAAAACTAGGCAATTGTTATTTCCTTTAATTAATAAGTTGATGCGAAAAATAACATGTTTTAAACGACTTAAAACGTGAAATTATCAATTTAACTAACATAAACTCATAGAAAAAAGTTTGTAGAAAAGTTAGTAAAACTGTTGGTACTTCAACTTAACAAATTTTTAACTAATTTTTAGTTAAAATTTAATTTTTAGTTAATTTTCTTGCTAAATCCACATTACTAACTTACAATTTTTTTGCTATTTTTTTTTGCTGAATTTAGTTACTAAGTTTTAACAATAAATTTGCTAACTGTACAGTATTTTGCTGAATTTTAGTTGCTAATTTTTAACAGAAGATTTGCTAATTTTACAAATTTTTTGTAAACTAAACCACCAATTTTGGAGCGCTTATAAACAGAATGTAAAATGACTCATAAAAATTACTGCATATTTTTAACTCGCCAATGCTAAATTGAAATGGTTGAAAATTTGTCCTACTCATAAAATATCTAAATTATTAAAATTTATGGGAAAAGTTTCTATTTATCGTAATACATTAATTTTCAAAGATCAAGGTTTATTTTGAACGAACCATTTTAAAAATTGTGATTAAAAGTATCTCTGGGGAGCAAGTGGAGTTTACGGGGATGACCCTAATTTTTTAAAATAATATTGTAATTTTAAAGCTTATTTAAAGAATACGATATTTTTAATCGGCCACACCTTCTTTCCTGTGGGTGGAGCTTTAGAGCTTAAAATGGAAACTCAAATAAATTCGGAAGTACATATCCGATCAGCAAACAATGAAAATCAAAAGAAGGGCCTCTGCAAAACATTTTGTTATCGATAACATATTATTGTCTATAAATATTACCAATTTTACAAAAAATCATTCTTGGGAAATTTTCATTGGCATTGAAATATAATTGGCATTACTTTATCTCAATGTCAATGCCAAAAAATTTCATCACCATACAATGCCAATGAAATTTTTTTCAATTTGCATTGATGAAAACAATGGCAATGAAATGTACACATAATTGAAGAAAAAGCATTGTAATATAAAAAAAATATAACAAATACCCGAATTTTTAATTTTTTTTCTTAATTTATTCTTTTATTAAAACATGAAAACAAATACTTCTTTCATCAATTATAAATGGGCATTTAGGCATTGAACAATGCCAATTGAAAAACTTTCAATTAATTGACACATACAATAAACTGGTCCCAAGTATGTTTTTAAATACACATTTATTTTTTATTTATTAATTTTCATTTTATTTGCTCCTTTTTTACCTTTTTCCAGTCCACTAGTAATCTGCAAAAGTTTTGTTGATTTCAGAAAACTTTAGCAAAAATTTAGTAGATTTAACAGTTTTTTTTTTTTGCTATTTTCATTCTACTATTATTTAGCAATTTTTTTTGCTGATTTCAGCAAGTTAAATTGGTATTTGCAATTAACAAAAATTTAGCTCAAATATTACTAAAATTCTGTAAATTTAACAGTTTTTTTTGCTATTTTTATTAAACTACTATTCAGCAATTTTTTTTTTTTTTTGATTTCAGCAGGTTAAATTGTTATTTGCAATTAACAACAATTTAGCTCAAATATTACTAAAATTCTGTAAATTGAACAGTTTTTTTGTTGTTTTCATTTTATTACTATTTAGCAAACTGATTCTGCTAATATCAGCAGTTTTTTCTGCAGCATCATTTTTAACTAATTTTTAGTAACTTTTTCTGCTATTTTTACGGACTTATTTGTATGAGTGTAGGAGTAAAATTTATAAATTTTTCTCTTCATTTATATTTTTTAGATAAGTTGTCAGGCTAAGGATTGCTGTTAATAACTTGTCTTTAGGAAAATTGATTCCAAAAATATGTGATTGAAGAGCCATACTTGTTTACATTCAATCGGATATTTAAAATGAAAAACCACATAAATATAAAAAAGTCATGTCAAAGCCTCTAAAATACTTTCTAGTTTATAAGTAACAGTGTCAAATTTTACAAAAATCGAAAACAACTTATTTGGTTTACTTTTTTAATTAACATTGAACATTTATTTACTCTTCATACAGTGATTGTGTATATCAAAAATACTATTTGTGATAAAGCCCAAATTTATTGCAAATAAATGGGAAATAGTCCTTTAAAAATTAAAATCCCGTATTAGCACAAAATTTTTAAAATAATTTTTTCACTAAATAACTTCTCTTTTCAAAATGTGGAAATATTTCTTAATTTGTTGTTTTACTACCAAAATGTAAACGGTTACTTTCTAAGATCAAATAATTTAAAAAGTAAACTATTAATTTTTGAAAACTTTTGTTAGTAAATACCCAGTCAGAAAAATACAAATGGGAAAGCGGTGGCAAAGCACTTTAACAGGTGGTACAAGTACTGGCAAAAAGTGCTTTCCCATTCCCAAAATGATAACATCATTAGACAAAAGGACCGGCTGTTCAAAAAGCGCCGGAAAAGCACTGGAGGAACAAAATTTTTAAACGTTGGCAAAACGCTGGCAAAACCAATAAATAGGTAGTCTGGAAATATATTTTCCAAAATAAAATTAAAAAAAAGTTCATATGTATTTTTTTTGGTCCTGCCGTGATTTGAACCCAGACCGTCAGCTTGGCAGAAGATTGCTCTACCCACTGACCTAATGAGACATATACCCAGTCAGAAATTGCCAGTGGTACAAAAAATCAAGCACTGGCATACCACTGGGTAACCACGGTATTAAAAATAAATGACTGGCAGAACACTCATTTGGGACGCTTTGTCAGCGATTGCGAAAAGCGTTTTACCAGTATTTGTTTTACAAAAATTTCGGTGGTTTATAAAAAAAACCACTGGCAAAGAATTGGCTTAGAGTGATATGCCAAGGTTTGCAACCAGTGGTTATCCAGTGCTACCTAGCCAATGCTACCAGGCGTACAAAACTCAATTCACTGGAAAACCAATGATTTTATAAAAATGCTGACGATTCGTTAAAAAATGTTTGTAACCGGAAGGTTCCGAGTTCAAATTCGGTTGCAAGCAAAAAAAATTTTTTTTGATTTTTTTTAATTTAAATTTTTTTTTGTTTTATTAAATCAATTTTTTTGTTTGTGGGAAAGCTCCTTCAAGACCAACTTTTTTTTTGCCCTCCCAACACTGGCATACTAGTTTCAAAAAATTGTTTGCCAGTACTAGCATTTTGGCATAGCCAGTAGTTGTCCAGCTATTATCACTCATTTATGTGTTTAGCCATAATTTAATCATTTAATTTTTTTATTATGTTCCTCAAAATCTTATTGCGTTGCATAGATTACATAGATCTCTTACTCTTTGACATTTGCTGTCAGTGCACGTAACTCATGAGAATGTGTTGGACATACGTGCTATACCTATACAAAACATATTTGATTGTATGTGAAAAAATGTGTTTGTTGACAAAAGAAGAAGAAGAGTAAGATATCTATGTAATCTATGTTGCGTTGCGATATATTATAAAGATGACAAATTTATCGCTTGATGAACTTGGTTCTAGAAATGGAAATTTTAACATGATTCGTATTTTAGCTAAACAGCAACAGGGTTTTAATATTTGTCATATAAATGCACAAAGTTTATTGCCAAAAATTGATGAATTTCGTTTACTGCTGGAATTTTCTGGTATTGATGTAATATGCGCATCAGAAACATGGTTTATACCAGAAATATGTAAAATGCTGCTTGGGTGTGTTTATAGGCCAAATAGAAATATAAAATTTGATGCTCTCATTGAGATATTGTAACTTTTTTCAGTAACATTCTCTGAAGTAGTTATTACTGGAGATTTTAATTGTAACCTACTCGTAAATGAAAATCTTACCAATATAATGTCGGCTTTTAACTTATCTGCTGTCAATACTTCACGTCCTACACATTTTTCATCCACAAATAGCACATTACTTGATTTATTTTTTGTAAGCAATGGGCAAAAAGTGTTACATTATGAACATTTAGCAATTCCTTCGTTCTCCAAACATGATTTAATTTGTATTTCTTATAATTTTGCAGTAACAAATCATGTTGGAACGTACAGTTTTCGTGACTTCAATAATATTAATACTTTAGATTTGACGCGAGATCTTGAGAACATCATGTGGAATCAAATCTTTTAATTACCAACGGTTGATGAGCAACTCAATTTTTTAAATACTTCAATATTAGAAACTTATAACAATCATGTTCCAATTAAAAATAGGGCAATTAGAAAGAGGGCAAAGCCATGGTTTACGGATGCAACTAAACTGTTAATAGAATACCGAGATAGGATGTACCATAGGTGGAGACGTTATAGAACACCGGAATTAGAAAATGAATATCGTATGGCTAGGAAGTCCGTTGTTTCGAAAATTAAATACGATAAATCAGCTTATTATTTTGATAAATTTAATGCAGCAGTTGACAGTAAGAAAACTTGGAAGCAAGTACGTGATATTGGTATTGGTAAGACAGTTGGTCAAGCAATGGTTGATAATGTCGATTTGCTTAATAAGAATTTTATCAATATTTCTATGCCAACGGTTCACCCTGAGCTTTACGACCATCTTTAACCTTGTGACACTACTGAATTTAATTTCCACTGCCTAAATGTAGTTGATGTTGTTGAAGGCTCGATGACATAAACCCCAAATTTGTCAAAATGATCTTACCATGGATAATTCGATTTGTTACATATCTTTTTAATTCAATAATTACGACCAATATTTTTCCAATGCAGTGGAAACATGCCAAAATTGTTCCGGTGCCAAAGCCAGGAAGTGAATATCGTCCGATTGCAATTCTTCCTTATTTTTCTAAAGTTTTTGAACATTTATTGCACAGGCAAATATATAAGTATGTTAATGAAAATAATCTACTAACTGATCGTCAGTTAGGATTTAGACCGCAACGTAGTTGTATTACAGCACTAACCGACGTAATAGAGGATATTCGAAGTAATACCAAAAACGATAATCTAGTTTTTGGTATTATTGGACCACTCTAAGGCTTTTGATACAGTGCACCATTCGATCTTGTGCCTGAAACGATCAAAATGTTTCAATTTTTCTTCGTTAACTGTTCAGTTGATGTCCTCGTACCTTTCAAATAGATCTCAATCTGTTATTTGTGGCAAATCTATTTCACGTCCCTTAGAAGTAGCAAGAGGTGTTCCGCAGGGTTCCATCCTCGGACCGCTGTTGTACTCTTTATATTCTAATGATCTTCCACAACAACTTAATTATTCAAATATAGAAATGTATGCTGATGACGTTCAGCTTTATCTTAGTTGCTCCAAGGAGTTGATAACTTCAAAAACCCAAGCATTAAATCATGATCTGTGAAAAATATTTACATGGGCTTCAGCAAATAAATCAAAATGCTTAATAATAAAGAACACTTACAAATTGATGGTGAAAAATTTTTTTCTTGGTGGTTCAAAAATTGGTATTGTAGACACGGCTAAAAATTTAGGAGTTACATTTAATAACACGTTAACGTGGTCAGATCATATTAACCAGGCCAGTGGTAGAACATATAGTATGCTGCGAAATCTAAGGGCCACTCAACACTACCCCCTTGAAAGTTAGAATATTGCTTGCAAAAACATATGTTCTACCAACACTCTTATATTCATCGGACATTTTTACTGGTTGCAACTCCAATGATATGAGAAAACTTACCATAACCTACAATAACATAATCCGTTACATTTATATTTTAAAAAGATTTGATCATATATGCCAGTATTCCACCCGTTTATTCAATATGTCTTTTTTCGACTATCTTAAGTTCAGAAACGTTATTTTCATTCATAAAATCATTATTACAAAGGAGCCAAAATATCTTTACGATCGTTTACAATTCTTTATATCTCGAAGAGGCAAGGGCATAACCCAATTTCGTCATCGTGACCATGCTTCCATGAATGTCAGTTTTTTATATTCACCATACATCTCTGGAACCAACTTCCAAATAATTTGCAGACCACAGTCAACGCAATAAGATTTCGAAAATTACTTGTCGAATATTTTTCATAAATCTTTTTTATTTCATTTCATTTGATTTTCATTTCTTGTATTATTTATTATGTAAATCAATTTTTTTATTTAATAACTGTTTTTTATTTTATTATTTTTTTTAAACATTTATTTTTATATTTATTTTTATGTTTATGTTTTTAAAATTTTTTAAATTTGTTTTATTTTTATTTATTAATTCTTTTAACCACAGCCTAATTTATTATTACTGTATAACTTGTCTGATTCTAATGCTGTCATTTATAATGCTTGTTGTATTAGAAAGCCAAAATAAATAAATACAAATACAATATATTTAAATTGTGTCAAGAATACATTTGATTGTAACAGCCAATAATTCGGTTACTGCCACCAAACCATTCAGTTGGCAAGAAATTCGGTTTTCTCTGTATATAATAAATTACAGCAGAACTTCTAATTTTTTTTAATGAATTATCTGAAAAATCAAATTCACTTCATTTGAATTGGAACTGTCGGAGTTAGTTTTACTTTATTCAATTAACTAAAAAATCTGAAAATATCATTTATCCAATTCATACATTGAATTCTTTTTTAATTCTGTAATTTATCCGATTACCAAAAAACTACGCATGACAGAAATTACCAGCGCTATATCCACGAAGGCAAAAATTACTTAAATATCCGTATTAAAAATACATATATTTTCTTTAGTTTAAAAATGAATAACAAATCCTTTTTCTTTTTTTTTAATAAAATATAAACATTTAGATTTAAAAAAAATTAATTAAAATATAAACAAGTATTTTTATTAAAAAAGCTTGAAAAATTTACTAACATAACATGCATGTTTTAATTTTTGTGGCGTTATTGGTTGTACATCTAAAAATGACTTTAGTGTAGTTACGTCTTCTAGTTTCAGAAAAAAGCAAGTCAAAAGGACGTAACTAACTTAACCCTCTAACCGGCAAGCCCGCCTCCAGGCGGGGTATATTAAATTGACCAGAAATGCGCCAAAGGAGTATTTTATAATAAGAAATTATGCTTTTTCAACAGAAAACTAAATTTATTAAATTTTTTGTGAAGAATTTTTTTGTATACAATGCACGGTTTGGAAGCGAGAAAGTGTCAAAGAAAAAAAAAAAATTTCAAAAATTAAATATTTTAAAACAACCAAAATTTTCAAAAATCTTAAAAACATATTTAAATTGACTAAAACAATTGATAGTGACCAGGAAGTAAGATTGGAGCTTAAGCTATTCAAAAAGTTTCTTATTTTGGTCCAAGGACGCACAGGATTCCATAAGGATACCTTTAAAGGACATCGCCTTAACTTCAAAACGAATGAACGGATTTTTCTGAAATTTGGCAAAAAGAATATATTTGGTATAGGTAGCAAAGTTTATAAGTTTGAATGATATATATTGAAGTTTTGGTGCGTTTTCGCTCAATTTCGCGTTTTTCGAAAAACGAAAATCGCTACATCCTCTTAAGTAACAGCACAAAAAATGTAATTTTTTTATTGAAACTACATCTTCCCTAAACCTAGTAATTTTGATGCGAGATTTCGAGATTCACCCTTAAACTATTTTGGCCCATATCGCCTAAAGTAGGAAACGAAAAAAAAATTTTGTAGAAGAACTTATTATTTATTTTTCGTGAGGAACACATGGTATAAATTTCATTGCAAAAAAGCTTAGGCCAGTTAGAGGGTTAAAAACTTAAATATATGAAAATAAAACAAAAGTTGTTAAAAAATAAATAAATCTCTATACCATAAGTAAAATTTGAAAAAAACTGCAAAGAATATTTTATTATTATTGATTTTGTAACGTTTTTTGCACTAACACTAACGGTGGGTCTCATACTGCAGGTTTAACTTTAACTTAACTAAATATAAACAAAAGAAAATGTCAAAAAAATGTACACAAAACAACAACAATTTTTTTGGGTTAACTATTAACTATCCAGTGTAGAAAATCATTACCAGATATGTGGTTATGTAACTATACATACTTGATAATGGTAACTAGTTACTTTTCTTATTACATTTCTTATTACCTTTGTATGGCGATGTCGCGAAAAATAATGAGTTATGCTTACACACCAGCATACGAAAAGTCTAAATATATGTCATTACCTTGTAACGACAAAAGTCGCGAGCTCGTTTTTGTCAACATATTTTTTCTTAATCAAAGAAATTTTTAACTTTGTTAATTTAAATTCAAATTTAACGGCTTTATCGACAACAGTACACCCTTTAGTGGGTAGTGGTGTAAGTATTATTAAGTACTACCAGGAAAGACAACACTGTATATACGAAAAACTACTTAATGTTACGTCTTTGTGTTGAAGACAGCTGTGTGTTATGTTTGTTTATTTTATTTGTGTGTGCGATCAATCAGTATAAAAGCAGGCGTATTGTATGCATTTGGGGAGTCGGTCAACGGACAGCATTGAGGTAAGACATACATTGGTGGTTGGACTGCCAATATTTAAAAGTCTTAAATTAGTGCTGTCTTATATATAAAGCTGTCTTATATTAGTGGTTGGACTGCCAATATTTAAAAGTCTTAAATTAGTGCTGTCTTATATATAAAGCTGTCTTATATTAGTGGTTGGACTGCCAATATATTAAACAGTCTTTACTTTGGTGGTTGGACTGCCAATATTTAACTGATGGTTGGACTGTCAGATAAAATAGTCTTAGATTGGTGGTTGGACTGCCAATATTAAACTGATGGTTGGACTGTCAGATAAAATAGTCTTAAATAGGTAGTTGGACTGCCAACATTAAACTGATGGTTGGACTGTCAGTTAAAATAATCTTAAATTGATGGTTGGACTGCCTATATCGACTTGTCTAATTTAGTGGTCTGTTGTGAGAAATTGTGGTTGGACTGCATTATTCTCATTACACTTGACCCCAGAGACAGGCTGTGTTGTGGACGATAAATATTGTGGGTGGATGGTTTGACTGTCCGCACCCATTTATATAATTTAGAAGCCAGGAGATTGCGATTGCATTTCGGTCTCTTTCGGTCACTCCCCACAACCACCCACCCCTTAGCTTTCAAGCTTATTGTAACACGGGAGAACATTGGTCGTCGCATTGTTTTTATTCTCCTTCAAACTGTCTGACTCTTCGCCAGCAACGTGGATAACCTCCGTGTCGTATATATATCGTGTAATTAGTGTTGTAAATAATATATAAAAAACAAAATTGTTGTAAATAAAGAATATTATAGCGTTTAACAAAAAAATTAACAAAGTTGTGTTCTCTTTCTCTCTTGGAAATAAATAAATAGTTTGTAACGGACCTTGGGCAACCGCGAGCTCTGCCCCAGCATAAAGTGGAAAACACGTCGTTACAACCTATATGCTTACCAGTACTGCCAAAAAGAATGAGTCTAAAAATAGATTTTCAAAAAAATAAGGTTTATAAAAAAAATATTTTTTTGCGGGAATCGAACCTGGAACTCCAGGTTGCCAGTCAATAGCTCTACCATCCGAGCTATATCGACATGTAATATTTGATAGATAAAAACGTAATTGACCTGCTGCAAAAAATATGTGGTTACATATATCCTTACCAGTGTTGAAAAATATTGAATCTAAAAATATATTTCAAAAAATTTAAAAAAAAATCTAGAAAATTACTTTCTATTTAAAATAATGATAAAAATAAGTCATTATCAGTAACTCATTATTATATGTTTTAAAATAATGCAGAAGGTAAGTGGATGTCATTACTGGTAGTCCAAAAAATAATGATATGTCATTACCATTTCTACATTGGGTAAATTTTAAACCTGAAGTATGAGACCCACCGTAAATAAAAGCCTAAAAAATAAATAAAAAACCATGAATGGTAACCGAAACGAATGCGGTTATCGTTAGGGTAACGATATTTTATGTTATTTTAAGGGTAACGCTATTTCGTTTATTTCGGTATTTTAAGGATAACGATATTTGAGTTATTTCGGTAACGGTATTTTAAAGATAAAGATATTTGGGTTATTTCGGTAACGGTATTTTAAGGTTAACGGTATTTCAGTTATATCGGTAACGGTTTTTTAAGGGTAAAGGTAGTTAGTTATTTCGATGCATCCCGTACTTTTTTTTACAAAAAACAAACGAGATTAAAAACAGAACCAATTTATCAACTTAATGTACAAAAAATACTCAATAACCACGTGAAATTACCAAAAGCAGAAAATTTAAAATAACGGTAACGGTACTTCATTTGTTTCGGTAACGGTATTTTAAGGATATTGATATTTCATTTATTTCGGTATCGGTATTTTAAAAATAACGGTATTTCTGTTATTTCGGTAACGGTATTTTAAGGATAACGGTATTCCGGGTATTTCGGTAACGGTATTTTAGGGTTTAACGGTAGTCAGTTGAAAGGGTTTTGAATCGATAACGGTATTTTAGCGGTACTGCCTGACAACACTGAACAAAACTACTGTCATTCATAAAGGCTCTCTCTAACTTGTATTAATTATTTCCTATAATCGTGTTACCATAACGGCAATTTTCTCGTCAGATCTAGCGATTTTATTTCGCCCCTAGCGGGAAAAATTGTCCTGTAGCTATTAGATAAAAATATAGCGATTTTTTATCAGCCGTAATATAATTTCTAAAAATTGCATTTATGTTGAAAAGTATTATAAAATTCGCATGTTGATAGTGTTTTATTATAAAAAACAACTTCTTAAACGATTTTAGTAAAAAAAACTTTCTAAAAAATGCACATTTCAATAAAATATGGGTATGTACTTTTTTACAGCACAATGCCCTCTATTGAGCATTTTAAATACTAATATTAATTCAATGAAAATCGGGATTCATTATTTAAAGCTTAATCGTAAAATTTATCATTATTTAAAAGTTTATAACACTTCTTATAAAAATATTAAAGAAATTTTTGAGTAAAAAACTACTTTAAGTACCATTTTTCAACAATCTAGCGATAAAATCGCTAAATTTTTGCACTGTTTATAATCTAGTGATTTTATAGCGATTTTTCGGTCTGATCTATCTATTTATTTTGCAAATTTGTTGGCGACACTGCCTATAATAACAATAATATCAAATAATCCTTCACGAAGATTTCTTGAAAGATGTGTGAAAAAATATATGTATCATAAACTGTATCACGAAAAGTCTCGTGAGAAAGTCTCATTTGAACATTCTTTCACTTTTCTTCATTCACAGTTTTTCTTTTCTTTCTTTCTTTCTTTCTTTCATTCATTTTATTTTAATTTTTTTTCTTTCTTTTCAATTTGTTTAAGTTTCTTATTTACTACTAACACTATCATGAAAAAGAAATGAAATATGAAAGGACAAAGAAACATACTATATTTTTTCTTTCATGTACGTTGATACAATAAAGCCAAACACAATTAATCTTGTTCATGAAGATAAAAAAAAATTCACCAAATACGTACTCTGATTAAAACCACTGTTTGCGTTTTAGATGAATTTTTGCAGTTTTTTAAGGTTTTAGCCAATTGAATCGCTGACAGAAAAATCGGCCTTAATAAATGATATGGCAATTAAAAGGAAAATATTTCAACAAAAAAATGTATTCATCTATAGCGGCCTATACGTGAAAATCGCGATTTTTGAAAAATTTTTAATGGCAGTATAGCTTTCCAAGATGTCCCCAAAGTCCAACTTTTAGCATAATATGGGGTCGCCTCTAAAAACCGTTGTTGCAAAATTTCAAGCAAAAAAGTTCCCATTTGCAAAAGTTATGGCAATAAATACATTTTTTACTGAGGTTAGTATCGTACTAAAGACATTTTAAGATACTAAAGTGTCTTTAGTACGATACTAACCTTAGTAAAAAATGTATTTATTGCCATAACTTTTGCAAATGGAAACTTTTTTGGTTAAAATTTTCAACAACAGCTTCCAGAGGTGACCCCATATTATACTAAAAGTTGGACTTTGCTGACATCTTGGAAAGCTATGCTGCCATATAATATTTTTGAAAAGTCTCGATTTTAACGTATAGGCCGCTATAGATGAATACATTTTTTTTGTTGTAATATTTTCCTTTTAATTGCTTCCTTACTAAGGCATTACATTTATTGAGGTCGATTGTACATTCGGCGACTAAATTCGCTGAAATATCAAAAACCATTAAAACCTATATAAAACGCTAAGTAGTGGTTTAAATATCAGGATAAGCACATCGCATTTACATCGTAAATATGGCCACAGGTCCTTTGCTTACATTTTAACAGAAAAAATTCATATTAATTGTATTTGAAAAATTTTTTATAAAAAAACTGAATGGACAATCGCCAAACTTTAAAGAGATTTAGCGAAAAATCTGTACCATTGATTGAAAAATAAAGTACGCCATTGTAATCAGCATGTCCTAAATATATAAAACTGATGGTCAGATCTCCATTAATTTTTTGAGTGTCATGCAGTGTAATTTGTTTCATTGAATTACGTTTGTCTGAAATTACGTTTCAACACATTTTTTATTTTAACCCTCTAACCGGCCTAAGCTTTTTTGCAATGAAATTTATACCATGTGTTCCTCACGAAAAATAAATAATAAGTTCTTCTACAAAATTTTTTTTCGTTGCCTACTTTAGGCGATATGGCCCAAAGTAGTTTAAGGGTGAATCTTGAAAACTAGCGCATAAAAATTACTATGTTTAGGCACAAATTATTTCTCTTACCAAGAAATAATTGCAATAAAAAAATTACATTTTTTGTGCTGTTACTTAAGAGGATGTAGCGATTTTCGTTTTTCGAAAAATGCGAAATTGAGCGAAAACGCACCAAAACTTAAGTATATATTATTCAAACTTATAAGCCTTGCTACTATACCAAATATATTCTTTTTACCAAATTTCAAAAAAATCCGTCCATTCGTTTTGAAGTTAAGGCGATGTCCTTTAAAGGTATCCTTATGGAATCCTGTGTGTCCTTGGACCAAAGTAAGGAACTTTTTGAATAGCTTAAGCTCCAATCTTACTTCATGGTCACTATCAATTGTTTTAGTCAATTTAAATACGTTTTTAAGATTTTTGAAACTTTTTGTTGTTTTAAAATATTTAATTTTTGAAATTTTACAAAATTTTATCTTTGACACTTTCTCGCTTCCAAACCTTCACAAAATATTTTATAAATTTTGTTGTCTGTTGAAAAAGCATAATTTCTTATTATAAAATACCCTTTTGGCGAATTTCTGGTCAATTTAATATACCCTGCCTGGAGGCGGGCTTGCCGGTTAGAGGGTTAAACTCCGATAGTTAACTTATTTACAAACATAATATTTGGTATGAAAATTAAAAAAAAATAAATAAAATATGAAAATGTGCAAATAGTACTAAATGAGTCAGAGGAGTACCATAGTACTTTTGAGGTTTTAATAGTACCATAAAAAGTACTATAGTACCAACTTTATCATTCCTGAGCCACCCATATATATTTATTTATTTGTTTTTTTTTTTTTCTTTCAAAAATTGTATTTTTGTTTACTGTTGTTTCTTTAAAACAGCGTAGTATTTATTTATATTTTCCGATAGTACTTCACTTTTTACACAAAGCATTTCCATATTTTTAACAAAAAATAAATTCATACAGATTATATTAACCCATTCAACATTTCTTACAGTGCAATTCTCATTTTCTCACCAACACAACTACATTTTTACTTTTGAACAGCACTGATGTAAAGTGACCTAAATATTACATAAATGAGTATTTTTGAAAGTGCCGATTTTTTTCCGATTTTTTTAAATCAAAGTGCCGAAAATGCTGATTTTTTTGGGAAAAAGTGACGATTTTTCATCAAAATCATCTGGCAGCCCTGCTCTGGAGTACAGATTTGCTCCACTCTAGAGCTAACATTGTTCTGTTAAGTGTTTAATATGACAAATATACCTAAAAAACCCATCACTAATTTGTACACATCTCTAATTGTCAACAAATTAAAAACAAATTTTTTAAAATAAACAAAATAAAATGAAATTTTTTTAATAAACTATATAAAAAGTATTAAAAAAAATTAAATACGAAAATGAATTGTGGTGGTGGCATAAACTATGCGGAAATATAATGTAAGTATTGAAGTGTCATAAATTTTTGAAGTAACTCTACTCTGTATTTTGAACAGTTAACATTTCAATCTGTTCTGCAGAGTAGAGTAACTCTATCATTGTAAACGCGCCTTTTAACCAAATTTTTTGAAATAAGGAAAACTATATTTTCGAAGAATAATTCGACAAAGTTTTTTGACTTCAGATATTTAAAAAACATTTATTGATTCTGTGCCTATATTTTTATATAAATTTGGATCAAAAATATAAAAAATCATAAAAATATAAAAGATTTTGATGCACTTTAGATCCGGGCTTAGGAAACCAAAATACTCAAAAAAAAAAAAGATTTTAGGAGAAGGCTGTACAAAAAATTAATTTTTGTCGAGTAATGTATTATTTGTTGCGGCCCTCCGTAAGTTTGTGAAATCCCAAATTTGTCCCTTCAAGCCATTTATATGCCCATACCTGATATATAGGAAAAAATTAAGGAACGGTATTGTTATGCATGCGGGTTTATTTATCAAAATCAAATATAAATATTTTTCTACATTAAGGCCTGGTATCTTATGTAATATTAAACAATGATTAAGAAGAAAATCATTGTTTAGGTCTTAATTACAGTAACTTGTCGAATTTTAATCTCTGATTATACTCTAAATATTGATTAAATTTAATTATAGAAATTTCTGTGATTAAGCCCTTAAACATAGATTTTTCACCCTACAATTTGTGTTAGTACTTACATTTTTTACTAATGTTGGTAGCTTTTTAAAAAGTTTTACGTAGACCAATTACACTGTGAGACAAATGGTAGGGGTCAGTGATCGGGAAGGGTTCAAACTACCGGGGAAAGTTATATCGGTAAAAAAGAAGTTATACGTGTCCCGGCGTTTCGCTGGGTCACCCCTAGGAATCGAGATATATCGATTTGACCTTTGGTGGTCTTTTTTTTGACATAACTCGAGAACCACTAGTCCGATTTTGCTCAAACAATTCTAAAAAAATTAAAAATTACAATTCTTTTAATCTGTTCATATAACGTTTTTCTATATACTCAACAGTTTTGCCGGTAAAAATAAATGTATGAAGAAAAAAATATTTTTTGCCTAAAATATTAAAAAAAAGTTATTGATTTTTATGGTAGCGGTAACAAACATTTATTTTTACCGGCAAAACTGTTGAGTATATAGAAAAACGTTATATGAACAGATTAAAGGAATTGTAATTTTTAATTTTTTTAAAATTGTTTGAGCAAAATCGGACTAGTGGTTCTCGAGTTATGTCAAAAAAAAGATATATCTCGATTCCTAGGGGTGACCCAGCGAAACGCCGGGACACGTATAACTTGTTTTTGACCGATATAACATTTCCCGTTGGTTTCATCCCATCCCGATTTTGACTGTCGCATAGTGTTATTTTCTAAAATAAACACCTTAAAACATCTCATTATGTCCTCTAAATAATGTATATCTTTAGTAACTTGCCTAGTAATGTATATCTTCTCTAAAAAGACCAATTTTAATTAGGAAATTATGTGGCGGAAATTAGAATAATATGACATAAATTGGATGGTTAGAGTCGGTCATAATATTGATATTCCTTTAGCACAAAGAAGCCACGATTCGTGGGGGTAAAATTTGACCCAAAAAAGTGAAAACAATATTTTCTTGTGCATGTATTTTAGGTGTCTCAGAACAACTTTGCAGTTCTGCCATTTTGAATTGCAAATAATTTAAATTGTCGAATATTCTGGAAAAATATGAGATATAAGACCAGGTCTTATGCAAGTCGCTCAACTACTGTTAAACACCCTCTGATTGGTTCCTGTAAGACCTTAAATTTCAGCTAATAGGTATAATTTTTTTTATTATATTTTTTCACATTTTTCACAATATTGAACCACCCAGGTAGAAATTGCCGACGTTGCAACAAAAATTGTACTGGGAGAGCACTTTTTTCTACGAAATGCCGGTACTACTTAAAACGTGCTTCGCCAGTACTGTTTTCTGAAAATTAACGAGTTTTTTTTAATTTATTAAAATTAATAATTTTATAAGTTTTATGTGTTTTTGCACCTATTACAAAATTATATATGTAAGTGAGACATAGCCATTCTTTTCTTGTGAAGTTTCGACAGAATGCATTAAAAATCTGTGATGTACACTAAAAGGACAGTAAACTACTAAATTTGTTATTAAATGTACTGGGATAATACCAAAAAAATAAAATTCCAAGCATGTGCCAACGTTGAGAAATAGCTACGGCCAAGCGTTTATTGGTGTTATCATTTTGACAACATGCCAGTACAGTGAAAGTTGAAAATCCGAAGCATTGCCAGTACATGTACTACCGTCTCCAATACCGGGCCGACATTGTGCCGTTTGTATTTTTCTACCTAGGCACTTTTTACTATTTATCAAAATTTACTCATAAAACTTAATTTACCACATGTCCATAGGCATTGTCGGACTTAGGCCGGTCTGGGGTGGGCAAAGCCCACCCTAGACGGCTTTTGCCCTCCCCAGAATTAAAAAAATAATCTATCTATAATTCTTGCATCTCCGATTTTGAAGGCATTTCATAGGAAAATGGCAAAGGATTTTTAATAGCAAAATATAGCAGAATCTTTTTGGTGATAAAAATATCTTAGATTTAATAGCTTTTTAAAAGAATAATTAGTTAATACCCAGCAAAAAAATCCATTACAAAAAAGTTATTTTAAAAGCACTACGCATAGCATCAACTGATTGTGAAGTAGTTACAATTTAGCTCTAACACTGATTTATTTTATACGTGATATCCCATGTTGTCAGTAGTTCAATTTAAGCATTTTGTTAGTAATTTAAAAGTGATTACATGATGTTACACATTATATAGATAGATAGATAGATAGATAGATAGATAGATAGATGGGGACGCTATTCCCGTTTGATGAATACGTGGTAAACCGTATTCATAGACTCCAAGAAGACGATTTCATTCCGCTGGACATAAACGAGTTTCAACAGGCATGCAGGAAACTCAAAAGGGGTAAAAGCCCTGGCCCAGATGGCATACCAAATGAGGTAATACAGTTTGCGGCCGATATATGGCCCGAAATATTCATTAACTTGTTCAATTCGTGTCTTAAGAATGGAGCATTCCCGGCAAAATGGAAGATTCAGAAGCTGGTATTACTGAGAAAGGGAGACAAACCGCTGAATGAACCTAGCTCATACAGACCACTTTGTTTGTTGGACTCACTGGGTAAACTGCTGGAGAGTATTGTACTGCGAAGACTGGAGAAAAGGGTACACGAGCTTGGGGACCTATCACCAATGCAATATGGCTTTCGCCAGGGTAGAAGCACAATAGATGCCATTAGGGAAGTGGTTAGCATGGCGACAAGAACCAAACTGGCGAAAGGATTTTGCGCAGTAATAACACTGGACGTACAAAATGCGTTCAATACGGTAAGGTGGAGGGAAGTACTAGAGGCCTTCAGGAACAAAGGTGTAAATGGCTATCATTACAATATAGTTGCTGATTACCTAGAGGATAGGATTCTTCTATATGAGACGGATGATGGCATAAAGAGATATGACATAACAGCAGGAGTACCACAGGGCTCCGTTTTGGGTCCATTCCTTTGGAATGTAATGTATGATGGTCTGTTGAACATGGATTTGCCAGATGGTGCAAGGCTTGTAGGATATGCTGATGATATTGCCCTTGTGGTATCCCAACAGGAATCGGAGTTACTTCAAATAGTGGCGAATGATAGTCTGAACCGCTGTAATAGATGGTTAAGAGACAAAGGATTGCAACTTGCAGTGGCGAAAACGGAGGCAATTCTGGTAACGGATCGTAGGGTTTACTCGACACCTAGGATCTATCTGCAGGAAACTGAGGTACATTTTCGTAGAAGCCTGTGTTACTTGGGTGTACAGCTTGATGATAGACTCAGTTTTGGTCGACATATAGAGATAGTAAGGGACAAAGCCATGCGAACGGCAACGGCGCTGACCAGGATAATGCCAAATTGTGGAGGGCCGAGACCACATATCAGGAAACTGATAAATAGTGTTGTCCATTCTCAACTACTCTATGCTGCTCCTGCGGTTGCCACAGCGATGGTCGTAAGGGAAAGAACGAGGGAGTTACAGAAGCCACAGAGAATAAGTGCACTTCGTATAATATCAGCATACCGTACGGTATCTACGTGCGCAGCCCTGGTACTAGCAGGTCTTCCCCCAATAGATTTATTAGTATTGGAAAGAGAGGAAATATATACACAGACGAAACTTATAGTCGGTAATCAAACTGACCCAGTGTATCGAAGAAGACAGATTTCGGAGATTAAGGCAAATGCCCGTAACAAACTGTTGACAGAGTGGCAAGAGCGTTGGAATCGAGAGGAAAATGGCAGATGGACGCATAAACTAGTCCCTAATATCAAGCACTGGATTGACAGAAAACATGGAAATATGGGGTACTTCCTGACACAGGTCATGACTGATCATGGTAGCATGAATAAGTATCTGCACAGATTTAAACTGAGGGATAGTAGTAATTGTGAGTCATGTGGTGCTCTTGAGGAGAATGCGAAGCACATACTATTCGAATGTGAGAAGTGGGCAGAAGAGAGACGGGCATTGAATGCTAAACTGGGTGAAACGTTAACACCCGAGAATATGGTTCCGATAATGCTGGGAACTGAGGAGATGTGGAAATGTTGTGAGCAATTTGTGAACATTGTGATGAAGGCGAGATGTGCTTTTGTTTCGAACCTCCTGACCTAGTAATAGGCAGGAGGATGTAGAAACCTTGCACCAGATAAACCCCCGTCCTGATGAAATGCTGAAGTAGTTCCGGGGTGGAGTTGGTGGAGTTATCGTGGGGCCACTAGATGATAGCGCGCTATCACTACGTCAAAAAAAAAAAAAGATAGATAGATAGATAGATAGATAGAGTACAGAGACGCTATTGGAGCTAACCCTTTACTACATGTTAATCGGAATACAATGGCGGATAAGGAATCTAAGTCTGTACAGGTCAACATGGCAAATGAGTTTGCTCTGAGGATGAACAAGGACATGGGTAATAAAAGGCTGCCGTCCGCGTCCCCGCCTGCATCCCCAACGGCAACGCCAGTGCAAACAAGGATTCGCAAGAAACCTAAGGGAATCCAGGATATTCCGAATGCAGCATCTGAGCAGAATAGGGTGCTGATAGGTACGGAAGCAATTCCACCCACGGACGGAGAAGCGTGGAAGACTGTCGAAAATCGTAAGGTGAAAAGGAAGACGAGGAAAAAGAATGGCGTGGCAATTAAAAAAAAAAGGCTGGTCCGTGACCAAGGAGAGGCGGTAACAATTAAGACTTTAAATGTTGAAAGCTATGCGGACGTAATAAGGCAAATGAAGGATAAGGTAAATCCCAGTGAAATTGGTGTGGACGTTAAAGGGATTAGAAGAACCAAAAATGGAGCTATTCTGGTACAGCTGAAAAAGGGCGAAGGACATGCGGATAAGCTCAAGAATGCACTCGGTAATGCTTTGGGCGAAGGTGTGGAGATTCGCTCCGTGATGAAGAATATCACAATTGCTATCAGCGACATGGATGAGTCAACTGATGAGCGGGAATTGCTAGACGCGCTAATGGATTCCACGAACGTTGTAGAGTCTGGAATATTTAGAATCCTGAACATAAGGGAATCATATGGTAAGACCAAGCAGGCTTTGGTTCAAATGCCGGTTAACGTTGCCTCAGGGCTTCTTGGAGGTGGGAAAATGAGGATTGGATGGGTCATGTGTAGAGTAAGAGAGAAAATACGACCGAAGCAGTGCTATAAATGTCTGGATCAGGGACATATAGCTAGGGAATGCAAGGGAGTGGATAGATCTGAAGTCTGCAAGAAATGATAGATAGATAGATAGATAGATAGATAGATAGATAGATAGATAGATAGATAGATCGATAGATAGATAGATAGATAGATAGATAGATAGATAGATAGATAGATAGATAGATAGATAGATAGATAGATAGATAGATAGATAGATAGATAGATAGATAGATAGATAGATAGATAGATAGATAGATAGATAGATAGATAGATAGATAGATAGATAGATAGATAGATAGATAGATAGATAGATAGATAGATAGATAGATAGATAGATAGATAGATAGATAGATAGATAGATAGATAGATAGATAGATAGATAGATAGATAGATAGATAGATAGATAGATAGATAGATAGATAGATAGATAGATAGATAGATAGATAGATAGATAGATAGATAGATAGATAGATAGATAGATAGATAGATAGATAGATAGATAGATAGATAGATAGATAGATAGATAGATAGATAGATAGATAGATAGATAGATAGATAGATAGATAGATAGATAGATAGATAGATAGATAGATAGATAGATAGATAGATAGATAGATAGATAGATAGATAGATAGATAGATAGATAGATAGATAGGGTATCCTCAGGCGAGGATAACGGGAGTAACGACCCCGCGGACCCTAGTTGAGGCAGGTATGGAGAGCGTACTAAAGTGGTACTTGTGCTCGAAGAAGTCCTGTGGCAGGGCGAGTGGATACCGCCCTAAACTAGGTATCCTACCACAGGGGTAGCCTCAAGAGAGGTTTAGTTAGGAGCGTGACGTCTCCGTGGTTTCCCCAGTCACCACCCGCCGAAAGGCATTAGGACCAATCCCAGTACGGTCTTGATTATGGCATTTCTGGGAAAATGGATTTGATTACCGGCATACCCCCGAATGGATTCCCGCCGAAAGGCATTAAGACCTAGCCCAGTACGGTTTTAATTATGGCATTACTGGACACTGATTTGGAAATGACGCACCCCCCGGGCCGACAGCTGTGGTATTCTGGAACTTCAGTAGGTAGAAGTGAAATTCTACTGAAATGGCTTCTGGGCTAATGCCACAGCTGCCTCCGTCTCGTTAAAACGTAGCGAGTCTCGGAGTACGTTCAATGTTTGTCACCATTGAGTTGGTGGTGTAGGTTCAGATGGACGTTCCTGATTAGTACGGATCTGGCTCTGGCATAGGACCCCATAAGGCTCTTATATCAACCCTCGCATGGCCTCCCTGCATGCATAGATAACCATGGGATCTAAACGTAACTACACTTCGAACGGCGATAGCGGCTTCGAGTTGAGACCCGAATGGGAATGGAGAGCAACAAAAAACAACATGAAAAAATAAACCAAAACAAGGAACAAGGAGAAGGAAAATTGACCGTGAGAGACGGTAATGAAAGAGTGGTAGCAAATCCCTTTGGGAGAAGCTCGGTGATAAATAGATCACCACAGGCAAATGGGTCGGAGAAACCAGTGAATGAAAATGTGGTTACCATAGGAGATTATATGAACACTCCTGTGAGTGCTCGTAAGGTAGATACATTTGAAAACGAGAAGACACATCTGAGTCAGCTCAAACAATCAGAGGAAAGAGCGTTTATTGAGTTGGGCAATAAACTAAGCGCGGCGAATGCCATTGTCTCTGGGGCAAGGAATATACATAAGACGGTACGCGATAATCTTAACTGTGCCTACGCACTGTACCAGCAACTAAGAGAGTACAGGGAAGCGATGGATGTTAATCCAGTGGTTATAAGCGACGAGCGCAGGCAGGTGCAAACTAAAGCCACTCAGGTGGACCAAATTTCACCGACACAGGAGAGAAAGCGGAAGGTAGCGAAAACACCCGCAACAGTTAGAGCACTACAGACCCAGGGTGAGGTAAATACACCTGAGACCCCGGCCGTCACAAATGATTGGGAGACAGTGAGTCACCGAAAAGCGGGAAAGAAAAAGAGGAAACCAAATAACAAACGCCGTGAAAAGCGAGACCAAGGGGAGGCAATAACTATTAAAGCTACTACCTCTGGGTCATACGCTGATGTTATAAAGGAAATGAAGAGAAAAATCAATCCCACTGATATCGGAGTGGAGATACAGGGTATTAGAAGGACAAGAGCTGGAGAGCTACTTGTTAAACTTAAGAGAGGCGAGGGTCAAGCCGAAAAGCTCAAAAGTGCTATAGGTAACACGCTTGGTGATAATGTGATGATAAAAGCTGTTACCAAAAATCACATTATAGATATTAGAGACATGGATGAGTCAACAGACGAAACCGATATTGTTAATGCCCTTATGGACGTAACAAAGGTTGAAGAACCCACAACGTTCAGGATACTAAATTTTAGAACATCTTTTGGAGGGACCAAACAGGCGCTCGTTCAATTGCCTGAGCACTTAGCATCTCCACTACTCCGCGCGGGAAAAGTCAGAGTAGGATGGGTCATGTGTAGACTGAGGAGTAGGATAAGGGTAACGCAATGTTTCAGGTGCCTGGAACAGGGCCACATTGCCATTCAGTGCAAAGGTACAGATAGGGCCAATCTATGCAGAAAATGCTGTAATCCCGGACACAAGTCTAGAGAATGTAAAGCGGAAATAAGATGTATATTATGCCATGAAAGCGGCTCAATAAATGTTCGTCATTATATTGGCAGCACAGCGTGCGTAAACAACAGGAGAAATAGGGAAACAAAATGATTCTGAAATTCCTGCAGATTAATCTCGGACGTGGTAGAGAAGCACAAGATCTGATGATACAAAAGGCAACAGAAGATAATACGGACATACTGTTAATTAGCGAACCATATGGAAACCCATCATCTCAAGTTTGGTACGAAGACACAAACCATCGGGCAGCCATCATGGTAAGAAACAGGAGACTGATGATAAGCGAAGTTGATCAGAGCAATGCTGGCTTCGTATATGCAACAGTAGCTAAAATTAGAGTATATAGTTGTTACTACTCACCGAGTATGGACTATAACTTATTTGCGGAAGCCCTTAACATACTTGATGCTTCTATTAGGTCCTCAAAATATAAAGTGATAATTGGAGGAGATTTTAATAGTAAATCAACGGAATGGAATTCCAATACCATTGATAGTAGGGGAACTACAGTATGTGAATTAATTGCTAGTCTCGGTCTTACCGTGTTTAATAACGGAGATAAACTTACCTTTCGAAGAGGAACAGGTGGTAGTATTATTGACATCACCTTTGGAACGATAGACCTCTACAAGGAGAACATGAATTGGATGGTACTGGAAGATCTCACCTTAAGTGACCACCAGTATATTTCATTTAATATAGATGATCGCACTAATACGAGTGTGGAAGATGTAGACCTCCCAAGATGGAACGTCAGAAAGCTTGATGTCAGAAAACTGTCTGAGTATATCACACGGGCTAAGGATAGGAATATGGTCAATCCATCCGAAACCATAAATGTGGAAAATGCGGCCGAGTCGCTGACGAAAATACTCACCAAAGCGTGTAATGTTGCAATGCCAAGAGTACAAAAATACAATAACAAACGCCCAGTTTACTGGTGGAGTGATGAAATACGGGAGTTAAGGGCAAAATGTCTCGCAGCACGCCGGGCGTCAACACGAGATCATGGTAACCAAGCCCTACAGTTTGAGTACAAAAGAACACGTAAAACCTTAAGAAGGGCCATAAAGGATAGTAAGAGAAGATGTTGGACAGAGCTATGCAACGAAATAGATTCTGACCCTTGGGGTAAACCATACAAAATCGTGATGAAAAAGCTAGGTGGAATTAAACCTATACCCGGCATTAAGGAACCAGTGTGGGCAACGACCATAGTGGAAACACTATTCCCATTCGATGAAGATGGATTAACAAGGGTACCAAAGCAGCAAATCGACGTTTTCATCCCTCTGAACGTAGATGATACTGAATATGCATGTAATAAACTGAGCACGGGCAAGAGCCCAGGACCAGATGGTATACCAAATGAAGTCGTAAAGGTAGTATGTGAGATATGGCCGGAATTCTTACTAGAAGTCTTCAACTCATGTCTAGTGAGCGGGATCTTTCCCGCTAAATGGAAGATACAAAAGTTAGTTTTGTTGCGTAAGGGAGATAAACCATTGAATGATCCTAGTACATATAGACCACTCTGCATGTTGGACTCACTAGGAAAGCTTTTGGAGTACGTAGTGTTAAAACGGTTGGAGGAAAATATAGATGACCTTGGAGGCCTATCCCCTATGCAATATGGTTTCCGCAAGGGGAGGAGTACAGTAGATGCCATAAGTGAGGTATGTAATCGGGCGATACAAGCCAAGACAACAGGAGAATACTGTGCAATAATAACACTGGACGTTAAAAATGCTTTCAACTCAGTGAAGTGGAAAGTGGTACTACGAGCTCTTGGGAGCAAGGGTGTGGACAAATATCTCTACAACATAGTAGCAGACTATCTTGACAATAGAATATTATTGTATGAGACGGAAAATGGCATGGAAGAATACCAAATAACAGCAGGCGTACCTCAGGGCTCCGTATTAGGGCCATTCCTTTGGAATGTGATGTACGATGACCTATTGAATTTGGACCTACAGGAGGGGGCGGAACTAGTAGGTTATGCGGATGATATCGCTCTTGTTGTGAACCAACGAACTGCCGAATTAATCGAGATAGTTGTGAACGATAGCCTATTTCGCTGTAACAGATGGCTGCAGAGAAACGGCCTGAAACTTGCAGTACCGAAAACGGAGGCAATCCTGGTGACAGATCGAAGGGTCTTCGAAATTCCGAAGATTCGGCTACAAGAGAGTGAGATACCTTTTAGACGGAGCTTATGCTATTTGGGTGTCCAATTGGATGACAATCTTAGCTTTGGGCACCACGTTTTGAATATTCGTGACAAAGCTTTGCGAACGGCAACATCATTGGCAAGGATAATGCCAAACTGTGGCGGGCCAAGGCCGCAGATAAGGAGATTGCTAAACAGCGTAGTGCATTCCCAACTTCTCTATGCTGCCCCAACTTTCGTCAGGGCATTGGATCTGAGGTGCAACATAAGGGAATTGCAGAGAGCACAGAGAGTTACTGCTCTCCGCATCATATCAGCGTACCGTACAGTATCTACAAGTTCTGCATTAGTGCTTGCAGGTCTACCACCAATAGTCCTATTAATACTGGAAAGAGGGGAAATATACACCCAAACAAAGACTATAAGTTTGGCCTACACTAACTTACAAGAGCGAAAGAGGAAAATTATGGAGATGAAGAATGACGTCAGAGACAATATAATGGCCAAATGGCAAGAACGTTGGGATCAAGACGAGAACGGGAGATGGACATATGGCCTTATCCCAAATATAAGAGTCTGGATGAATAGACAACATGGAAACATGGGATATTTCCTAACTCAGGCAATGACAAACCATGGTAGTTTTAACAAATACCTACATAGATTTAAATTGAAGCAGATAAGCAGCTGTGACTCATGCGGAGCAGTAGATGAAGATGCAAAGCACATACTTTTTGAATGTAAAAAGTGGTTAGAGGAGAGACACGCTTTAAATGATATGCTAGGTGTAACTTTAACTCAGGAGAATCTGCTAGGCGAAATGCTGAAATCTGAGAATGCATGGAAACTGTGTGAAGGATACATCAATAGAATATTGAAGGAAAGGAGCTCTGTGGTTCCGAACCTCCTTACTTAGAGAAAGTAAGGAGGACGTAGGAATCTTATGGAAATAAACCCCCCGTCCTGATGAAATGCTACCGTAGTTCCGGGGTGGAGTTGGTGAAGTTGTCGTGGGGCCACTAGTTGATAGCGCGCTATCACTACGTCCAACAAAAAAAAAAAAAAAAAAAAAAAAAAAAAAAAAGATAGATAGATAGATAGATAGATGATGATAGTGCCGAACATAACGTGTTCTATTGTTCAAGATGGAACCATCAGAGACGAAATTTATACGAGGAGCTGGGAGTCACACTGACCGCTGAGAATATAGTGGATGTAATGTTGGCATCCGAGGAGGCATGGCGAAGATGCGACGTGTATATGAGTCGCATAATGGGGGAAAGGTGTCGAAGGGTTCCGAACCCCTGAATAGGGGACGTAGGAAACACCGGAAGGGGAACGTGATAGGCACGTGAAACCAACCAACCTGATGAAATGCTACCGTGGTACCGGGCTGGCTTGGGGGAGGATTCCGTAGGGCCACTAGATGATAGCGCGCTATCACTACGTCCAACAAAAAAAAAAAAAAATAGATAGATAGATAGATAGATAGATAGATAGATAGATAGATACCCCGCAAGGGTATCCTCAGGCGAGTAACGACCCCGCGGACCCTAGTTGAGGCAGGTATGGAGAGCGTACTAAAATGGTACTTGTGCTCGAAGAAGTCCTGTGGCAGGGCGAGTGGATACCGCCCTAAACTAGGTATCCTACCACAGGGGTAGCCTCAAGAGAGGTTTAGTTAGGAGCGTGACGTCTCCGTGGTTTCCCCAGTCACCACCCGCCGAAGGGCATTACGACCAATCCCAGTACGGTCTTGATTATGGCATTTCTGGGAAAATGGATTTGATTACCGGCATACCCCCGAATGGATTCCCGCCGAAAGGCATTAAGACCTAGCCCAGTACGGTTTTAATTATGGCATTACTGGACACTGATTTGGAAATGACGCACCCCCCGGGCCGACAGCTATGGTATTCTGGAACTTCGGTAGGTAGAAGTGAAATTCTACTGAAATGGCTTCTGGGCTAATGCCACAGCTGCCTCCGTCTCGTTAAAACGTAGCGAGTCTCGGAGTACGTTCAATGTTTGTCACCATTGAGTTGGTGGTGTAGGTTCAGATGGATGTTCCTGATTAGTACGGATCTGGCTCTGGCATAGGACCCCATAAGGCTCTTATATCAACCCTCGCATGGCCTCCCTGCATGCATAGATAACCATGGGATCTAAACGTAACTACACTTCGAACGGCGATAGCGGCTTCGAGTTGAGACCCGAATAGAAATGGAGAGCAACAACAAACAACATGAAAAAATAAACCAAAACGAGGAACAAGGAGAAGGAAAATTGACCGTGAGAGACGGTAATGAAAGAGTGGTAGCAAATCCCTTTGGGAGAAGCTCGGTGATAAATAGATCACCACAGGCAAATGGGTCGGAGAAACCAGTGAATGCAAATGTGGTTACCATGGGAGATTATATGAACACTCCTGTGAGTGCTCGTAAGGTAGATACATTTGAAAACGAGAAGACACATCTGAGTCAGCTCAAACAATCAGAGGAAAGAGCGTTTATTGAGTTGGGCAATAAACTAAGCGCGGCGAATGTCATTGTCTCTGGGGCAAGGAATATACATAAGACGGTACGCGATAATCTTAACTGTGCCTACGTACTGTACCAGCAACTAAGAGAGTACAGGGAAGCGATGGATGTTAATCCAGTGGTTATAAGCGACGAGCGCAGGCAAGTGCAAACTAAAGCCACTCAGGTGGACCAGATTTCACCGACACAGGAGAGAAAGCGGAAGGTAGCGAAAACACCCGCAACAGTTGGAGCACTACAGACCCAGGGTGAGGTAAATACACCTGAGACCCCGGCCGTCACAAATGATTGGGAGACAGTGAGTCACCGAAAAGCGGGAAAGAAAAAGAGGAAACCAAATAACAAACGCCGTGAAAAGCGAGACCAAGGGGAGGCAATAACTATTAAAGCTACTACCTCTGGGTCATACGCTGATGTTATAAAGGAAATGAAGAGGAAAATCAATCCCAATGGTATCGGAGTGGAGATACAGGGTATTAGAAGGACAAGAGCTGGAGAGCTACTTGTTAAACTTAAGAGAGGCGAGGGTCAAGCCGAAAAGCTCAAAAGTGCTATAGGTAACACGCTTGGTGATAATGTGATGATAAAAGCTGTTACCAAAAATCACATTATAGATATTAGAGACATGGATGAGTCAACAGACGAAACCGATATTGTTAATGCCCTTATGGACGTAACAAAGGTTGAAGAACCCACAACGTTCAGGATACTAAATTTTAGAACATCTTTTGGAGGGACCAAACAGGCGCTCGTTCAATTGCCTGAGCACTTAGCATCTCCACTACTCCGCGCGGGAAAAGTCAGAGTAGGATGGGTCATGTGTAGACTGAGGAGCAGGATAAGGGTAACGCAATGTTTCAGGTGCCTGGAACAGGGCCACATTGCCATTCAGTGCAAAGGCACAGATAGGGCCAATCTATGCAGAAAATGCTGTAATCCCGGACACAAGTCTAGAGAATGTAAAGCGGAAGTAAGATGTATATTATGCCATGAAAGCGGCTCAATAAATGTTCGTCATTATATTGGCAGCACAGCGTGCGTAAACAACAGGAGAAATAGGGAAACAAAATGATTCTGAAATTCCTACAGATTAATCTCGGACGTGGTAGAGAAGCACAAGATCTGATGATACAAAAGGCAACAGAAGATAATACGGACATACTGTTAATTAGCGAACCATATGGAAACCCATCATCTCAAGTTTGGTACGAAGACACAAACCATCGGGCAGCCATCATGGTAAGAAACAGGAGACTGATGATAAGCGAAGTTGATCAGAGCAATGCTGGCTTCGTATATGCAACAGTAGCTAAGATTAGAGTATATAGTTGTTACTACTCACCGAGTTTGGACTATAACTTATTTGCGGAAGCCCTTAACATACTTGATGCTTCTATCAGGTCCTCAAAATATAAAGTGATCATTGGAGGAGATTTTAATAGTAAATCAACGGAATGGAATTCCAATACCATTGATAGTAGGGGAACTACAGTATGTGAATTAATTGCTAGTCTCGGTCTTACCGTGTTTAATAACGGAGATAAACTTACCTTTCGAAGAGGAACAGGTGGTAGTATTATTGATATCACCTTTGGAACGATAGACCTCTACAAGGAGAACATGAATTGGATGGTACTGGAAGATCTCACCTTAAGTGACCACCAGTATATTTCATTTAATATAGATGATCGCACTAATACGAGTGTGGAAGATGTAGACCTCCCAAGATGGAACGTCAGAAAGCTTGATGACGGAAAACTGTCTGAGTATATCACACGGGCTAAGGATAGGAATATGGTCAATCCATCCGAAACCATAAATGTGGAAAATGCGGCCGGGTCGCTGACGAAGATACTCACCAAAGCGTGTAATGTTGCAATGCCAAGAGTACGAAAATACAATAACAAACGCCCAGTTTACTGGTGGAGTGATGAAATTCGTGAGTTAAGGGCAAAATGTCTCGCAGCACGCCGGGCGTCAACACGAGATCATGGTAACCAAGCCCTACAGTTTGAGTACAAGAGAACACGTAAAACCTTAAGAAGGGCCATAAAGGATAGTAAGAGAAGATGTTGGACAGAGCTATGCAACGAAATAGATTCTGACCCTTGGGGTAAACCATACAAAATCGTGATGAAAAAGCTAGGTGGAATTAAACCTATACCCGGCATTAAGGAACCAGTGTGGGCAACGACCATAGTGGAAACACTATTCCCATTCGATGAAGATGGATTAACAAGGGTACCAAAGCAGCAAATCGACGTTTTCATCCCTCTGAACGTAGATGATATTGAATATGCATGTAATAAACTGAGCACGGGCAAGAGCCCAGGACCAGACGGTATACCAAATGAAGTCGTAAAGGTAGTATGTGAGATATGGCCGGAATTCTTACTAGAAGTCTTCAACTCATGTCTAGTGAGCGGGATCTTTCCCGCTAAATGGAAGATACAGAAGTTAGTTTTGTTGCGTAAGGGAGATAAACCATTGAATGATCCTAGTACATATAGACCACTCTGCATGTTGGACTCACTAGGAAAGCTTTTGGAGTACGTTGTGTTAAAACGGTTGGAGGAGAATATAGATGACCTTGGAGGCCTATCCCCTATGCAATATGGTTTCCGCAAGGGGAGGAGTACAGTAGATGCCATAAGTGAGGTATGTAATCGGGCGATACAAGCCAAGACAACAGGAGAATACTGTGCAATAATAACACTGGACGTTAAAAATGCTTTCAACTCAGTGAAGTGGAAAGTGGTACTACGAGCTCTTGGGAGCAAGGGTGTGGACAAATATCTCTACAACATAGTAGCAGACTATCTTGACAATAGAATGTTATTGTATGAGACGGAAAATGGCATGGAAGAATACCAAATAACAGCAGGCGTACCTCAGGGCTCCGTATTAGGGCCATTCCTTTGGAATGTGATGTACGATGACCTATTGAATTTGGACCTACAGGAGGGGGCGGAACTAGTAGGTTATGCGGATGATATCGCTCTTGTTGTGAACCAACGAACTGCCGAATTCATCGAGATAGTTGTGAACGATAGCCTATTTCGCTGTAACAGATGGCTGCAGAGAAACGGCCTGAAACTAGCAGTACCGAAAACGGAGGCAATCCTGGTGACAGATCGAAGGGTCTTCGAAATTCCGAAGATTCGGCTACAAGAGAGTGAGATACCTTTTAAACGGAGCTTATGCTATTTGGGTGTCCAATTGGATGACAATCTTAGCTTTGGGCACCACGTTCTGAATATTCGTGACAAAGCTTTGCGAACGGCAACATCATTGGCAAGGATAATGCCAAACTGTGGCGGGCCAAGGCTGCAGATAAGGAGATTGCTAAACAGCGTAGTGCATTCCCAACTTCTCTATGCTGCCCCAACTTTCGTCAGGGCATTGGGTCTGAAGTACAACATAAGGGAATTGCAGAGAGCACAGAGAGTTACTGCTCTCCGCATCATATCAGCGTACCGTACAGTATCTACAAGTTCTGCATTAGTGCTTGCAGGTCTACCACCAATAGACCTATTAATACTGGAAAGAGGGGAAATATACACCCAAACAAAGACTATAAGTTTGGCCTACACTAACTTACAAGGGCGAAAGAGGAAAATTATGGAGATGAAGAATGACGTCAGAGACAATATAATGGCCAAATGGCAAGAACGTTGGGATCAAGACGAGAACGGGAGATGGACATATGGCCTTATCCCAAATATAAGAGTCTGGATGAATAGGCAACATGGAAACATGGGATATTTCCTAACTCAGGCAATGACAAACCATGGTAGTTTTAACAAATACCTACATAGATTTAAATTGAAGCAGATAAGCAGCTGTGACTCATGCGGAGCAGTAGATGAAGATGCAAAGCACATACTTTTTGAATGTGAAAAGTGGTTAGAGGAGAGACACGCTTTAAATGATATGCTAGGTGTAACTTTAACTCAGGAGAATCTGCTAGGCGAAATGCTGAAATCTGAGAATGCATGGAAACTGTGTGAAGGATACATCAATAGAATATTGAAGGAAAGGAGCTCTGTGGTTCCGAACCTCCTTACTTAGAGAAAGTAAGGAGGACGTAGGAATCTTATGGAAATAAACCCCCCATCCTGATGAAATGCTACCGTAGTTCCGGGGTGGAGTTGGTGAAGTTGTCGTGGGGCCACTAGATGATAGCGCGCTATCACTACGTCCAACAAAAAAAAAAAAAAAAAAAAAAAAAGATAGATAGATAGATAGATAGATAGTGTAGAGGCGCTTGTAGCCTAATGATTTTAATTTGTTTTCTTACCTAATTATTTATATTCACATTGTCTTTTCATTTTTGAAAATAACGATTTTTTTTCTTTTTGCAACACTAAATATGATTTTTTTTATCTGTCAATTGTGTCATTTGACGCAAGGTACTTTGCGATAAAGGTAATGCAGTGTTGTGTCAGAAGATAAGGGGGGTGACATATTGGTTGTTGTATATGTGTGTGTGTTTTTATTATATTTGTATATGGTTAAGCTGAATAAACCGGAGTTTTCCAAAATTTCCCACAAAAGTTGGTATAAATGGTCAGCCATTACCAAAAAGTCAGTCCATTTTGCTGATCGTCACTTTAAGGATTTAATCTCCAGGAAATTCTGTAAGTTTGAAAAATTTCGTTTTGAAAAAATAAATTTTTTTTTCCAGGAAAATTTTTGGAAATTTTCCTAAAATTTTTATATTTTTTTTATTTTTTTTAGTAAACAAAATTTTAAAGTTGTTTTTAAATTTTATTTGGATAAAATTTTTGGATTTTTATATCCCCAAATTCCCGTATTCCTATACATAATATAGGGTAAGTTTTAATTAACTAAAAAGAAATAATTTCTAAATTAAATTGATTTTTAATCAATTTGATTTTTTTTTAGAAAATCAATTGGGAAAAATTCCTTATAAAATTTTATTTTGCTTTCGGTGAAAATCCGAAGGTAATTTATAACCACAACTGGTTATAAAAATCAGCAAATCATTCATATACCTGGCTGTTTGATAACCAAACGAAAAGGTAACAAAAGCCACACAAATAAACACACTAACAACAACTAACCCCATAACAAATTTATATTATTTTCATTATCTACAGACACAGCATTCACAAACCTTAAGGGCACGGTATTACCCAGGCCGGAAAAGGCGGCGTCAAGACTGTTGGGGAAAATCGTTGTGCTGGCGAGTATTTTTTTTCTAGGGCACGGGAAACCCTCATCGGAAACCCGCCCGCCTAAAATTTTTCTGAAATAGCAAACCATCTGTAGAATCATCATCCTTAGTGAAAAAGTGTATAAAAATTTCTGAGACAATTTGTAGTGAAGTGTGTGAAAATTTTATAGACAAACTTTGAGTGAAAGTGTCAGGGTAGTTTTGTGAAAGGCCTGCTAAAAAAATATAAAAAAGAAACTAGCCAAAATTTTTTAAAGATCCGTATGGACAATTTGGGAAAAAGTTTTTGTAAATAAATTTATGATTAAGCCTAACATTTACACTAACTTGGTTAAAGCTATTTAATAAAAAGGCTGAAATAAATAGTGAACAGTGCTAAAACGATAAAAATAAAATTTGGCTAGTACAACAAAAAAAAAGAACAAGAAAAGGCAAAAAATTATAACAAATTGGAAATCATGAACAATAAATCACTCTAACATTACAATAAATCCAAATAAGCACAGCTTAAATTAGCAGAAATTTCAAAAGTATAGTTTCTAAAAAGAAAAAAAAGAACAAAAATCTCATATTAAAACACCTTAACAAATTTAGGAACTTTCCTTGATAATAGTTTTATATTTTTTATACATTTAGAAGTGAGATTTATTTTTATGTTGCTTTTATACATACACATTCACTTAATTTAATTTATACTTTTACCTCACAATCAATCATCAATCGAAAGTGTGTCCAAACGACCCTTGTAAAAAAATTTAAGCTGAAAAAAAAAGAAGAAAAACTAAAAGAAAAAGGTGTTTTGATTAAAATTTGTGTAAATTAATAAATTTATTGGAAATTCACTTACCTCGGTGAAATGATTAGAGCGCGTTAGGAAAAAATTTAAGTGTCAAAAGCGATGAGTTAAAGAAAATTTAGTAAAATTCGGTATCAAAACAAATTGTAAGAAAAAAGCTATAAAATTACCATATCGTTTTTAATTCGGGTGTAACATTAGATATCGGTTTCGAAATATCGGTTTGTTTAGGTAAAATAATTAAAAGTTAAAGCAACATTTATTAAAGTGTTTGAAATATATAAAAAAGAGGGAAAAAATGAACATTTAAATTAAATAGACTTTGCTAAAAACAATTCACAACGCAAATCAACGAACAGACCCAGACAACAAAAACTCCATCATCACCTTCATCATGAAAGATCTTTCATCGTTGGATTCTGGTGTATGTAAGTCAACTTAATTATCATTTTGTTTCTTTTTATTATAGACAAAAAGCTACTTCTCGCTGTTGTTAGTGCAATTGATGAGGTCTGTTAACTAGTTATTAACCGAGCTCAAGCTTAATTATCATCATTAAATACATGTTAAATATTAGTTGGCATAGCTAAGGTTTTATTAAAAATTCAAGCTAATGTTAACATTGTATTAATAGCTAGAACTCTGTAATAATGAGGCTTGAGTTAATGTTAACTAGTAATTAACAGAGATAAAGCTTTATTAAAATCGCTGTTATCAACTGGCTGATTTATAGCTATTATGTCTATGATATTGTTTATTAAAGATAACAAAAGCAAATAGGAAAATTATTTTGAATTGAAATTAAAGTTAAAGCTAATAATAATAATAATAATAAAGAAATAATCAGTCAATTGATCAGAAATTAATATAATTTGCTTTTGTTACCCACAATTATTTTAAGAGCTTTTATTTATGAATTCGCCGCGACTTGTTATGTTACCAATGAACACGTAATTTAAAAGAATGAAATCGCAGTTCTTCATAAAATTTTAAAGTGGTATTATTTTTAGTGTTATTACCCGGGAACAATTTTAAATTCTTGAATAAATTTATTTTTAGTTATTTTTTTCTAATTGTTTCGCGGTTAAATATTTTTAATGAAACTTGTGATAAAATTAATTATATTTGGGTTTTTTATTCGGTAAAAATACGAGAGCAATAGTTTTTCCATAATTTATCGGGTTACCATTTTATTAATTTTTTTATGCTATTTCGGTTTTAAAGTATTTTATTGTTTCGACTAATTTGTTTGATTAAATATGCACATTATAATAAACGTTTGGATCGAAAATATTAAAGATAGAAATATCTATGTGATAATTTAAACAAAATAAAATAGATTTTACTGGAATTTTTTTTTTATTTTTTTCGTTTTTGCGTTATTTACCGAAATTTTTAATTTAGTTATATTTTAGTTATTTATATTTTTATACACCCTGGTATCCGAACGGGATACAGCCCTTTAAATTTTGTTTCAGCAATTTTTTTTAGTCTTTGCACACAACTTCGTTAATTTAATTTTTTTTTAAGAATCACTTTCTGCAATTGTTTTTTTCCGTCGATTGATGATTGAAATTTGTTTTATTTTAATTTTATAATTATTTTGTTTTGCTTAATTAAATTAAAGTGAAATTTTTTTTAATATATGTGTAAACATCAACGCACATCCGGTTAACAGAAATGGTTTTTGCTTCTTTTGAATGTTCTTTTCCTTTCCCTTTCAGTTTTCTTGTCTTTCTTTCTCGTTAAAGCACGTACAAAATTAAATAATTGTCTGTGCATTTACTAAATTTATACTATTCAAATGTTAGCGGCCTGTTATGATCCTCCCCAATTGCCGACGAGATAGAGCCGGAAAAGTTACGAGCTATGGCTACCTACTTTTGAAACACGAATCAAAAATTTACCCTTCAGTGAACTTCAGTTACATGCTACAATAGATAGATAGATAGATAGATAGATAGATAGATAGATAGATAGATAGATAGATAGATAGACAGATAGATACACATTTTTATCACATCAATACGAGTACATTTTGTTTGCATTTTTAGAGTGATTTAGAAGTACTCTTTCCCAGGTAGAAATTGCCGACGTTACAACAAAAGTTGTACTGGGAGAGCACTGTTTTTTACGAAATGCCGGTACTACTTAAAACGTGCATTGCCAGTACTGTTTTCTGAAAATTAACGAGCTTTTTTTAATTTATTAAAATTAACAATTTTATAAATTTTACGTATTTTTACATCTATTACACAATTATTTATCGCCGACATCGCCATTCTTTTCTTGTGAAGTTTCGAAAGAATACATTTGAAGAAATTCCATCAAGTCTCAAGACATTGCAAAAAAAAAATAAAAATAAAAAAATCTGTGATGTACACTAAGAGGACAGTAAAGTTCTAGCAAACTACTAAATTTGTTATTAAATGTACTGGAATAATACCAAAAAAATAAAATCCCAAGCCTTCGCCAACGTTGGGAAATAACTACGGCCAAGCGTTTATTGGTGTTATCATATCGACAACATGGCAGTACAGTGAAAGTTAAAAATCCGACGCATTGCCAGTACATGTACTACCGCCTCCAATACCGGGCCAACAGTGTGCCGTTTGTATTTTTCTACCTGGGTTATAATATATAATATTATACATTTTTCAAAGTGATTTAAATGTGCTTTTTATAATGTCTGAAATAGCATATTTTAGAGGCAATTTTAATGTTTAGCCTTTACAGAGCCCATTTCTGAACCTATTGTGTAACAAAAGCTTCAATTTATTATTATTTTTAGGGCAATATTAAGGAAACACTTCTTTTGCATCTGAATCAATTTAATAAAGTCAAAATCAGACAAAACCATTTTTTTTTTAATTTTTGTTCAACAGTTTTTTAAATAAGTTTGTAACATGTTTACTTCAGTCGTTAAATTCGAAAAATATATTGAATTAAATAAGATTAATACATTAAGACAGAGTTTTTGGGATGTCAGTTAAACTTGGTTTAGTTAAACCGAAAACGAAAAATAAAATAGATTTTAGAAGCAGTATTCCAGTTATATATTTTTTTTAAAAACATTACTCAAGGAATTTTCAGAATATTAAAGCGTACTAGGAAACTATTTTTTCATTTTACAACTCTACACAGTAATAAGGGCATCATTATAAATTTGCTGAATCCGCAGATCTATGATTGAAATTTTAGCTTTAAATTCATTTAAGAATCCGAGAACAGTTGGAGGACAGTTTTTCCCCAGACATATTTCGAAGGCGAATACCATGTCGTCATTTGAATTTTGCAAGTCAACCATCGTTAGCTTAAAATCAACTTTTTCATTAAACGATGCATTAAGTTCCAACGCTATAATTTGCAATCGTGATTAGTCAAATTCTTATGTTAAAGAATTTCATTTAGCAAAATTTTAACTTTAATTAAAATTTGGAATTTTAATGTACATTTTAAAGTTGACGGCAGTTATTTTTTTTAAGTATATTTTTAAGTTGAAGAAATAATATAATTTTTGTCACTATAGAATTATTTATTTAGCTTGATTTTACGACTTTTAAGGTGTAATAGCAATTAAAGCATATCGACATTTAAAGCAGGTGACATTTATAGAACTTTTAATGTATAAGCAAAGGTAAGAGAACCTCTTGATTGGTATCTTTTAAACGATAAAATATGTTAACATTGCAACAAATTTTATAAACATATTTCTTTGGTGCACGGTGCAAAAGCACGCGAGCGACTTCATAGAGCCTTAATAATACATTTTAATTGTTAACTTTTATATATTTGCATTTAGTGAAAAGCAGAATTCATATTTGGGTCATAGTCCAGGAGGTTCAATGGGATCCAATTCTTTATTTCCTTCCCTTTTTCAATGGGAACTGTAATTGAAGTATTTTTTAAAATATGTACGAATAATTAATAAATGTAAATAATCGTAAATTAATAAAGTACGTTAATAAAATTAACTATTTTGTTTTTTTAGAGATAAAAAATGGAATCTCTAACAAATTCGTAATTTACAAACAAATGCATTTACAAAGAAAAAAAACAACATGATATATACATTTTTGAAAGTAGTTTTAAAGCACATGAATTCGAAACAGAAAAAGAGCACTTATCGCTCCATTGTAACCAATTTAAAAGTTGTTTGTTTTGAATGACCTACACATATTTTTGCTGGGTATGATTGAAATTTAAGCTTTAAATCCATTAAAGAATCCGAGAACCGTTGGAGGACAGTTTCCCCAGACATATTTCGAAGGCGAATACCATGTCGTCATTTGAATTTTGCAAATCAACCATCGTTAGCTTAAAATCAACGTTTTGATTAGGTCCATTCGATTCCTGGATAATTTGTACAAATTTGTACAAATTTTTACTGGATGGCGTTCGTTAACACAAATACTCAGTAAACAGAGAGAATAAAGTGACAGTTCTATGATGAGAATTTCTAAGTCTTCTTCTTTTTCTTGCAAATTTTTACTGGACAAATTTTTCTCAGTAAGAATTTGCAAGCAGAAGAAAACGTATGTTTCGAAAACATATGTTCGTTTATTGAAAACAAAAAAAAAAATATTTTACAATTATGTTATTTTATGGAAATTCAAAGCAATGAAACTTTCAAAATAAATTATGGGAAAGATAAGAAAACCTTGTAAAAAGTTTCTGCTTAAGATTTAATATCAAAAATTATCGTCTGCCATAGCGACCAGATAAAATGTATTTGTATATTTGGTGTTGTAATCAGCTGTGTCTACAAACTTGCAAATTATTGCAAATTTTCTGTTCGCGTACATGTTTGGGAAAATTTTATTTTGAGAGTAAATCTTGTCTTACTCTCTGTAAGTTTGTACTGAGTAATTCTTACTGGACTTGACTGAGAAAAGTAATCAAATGGACCTATTAAACGATGCAATAAGTTCCAATGCTATAATTTGCAATCGTGATTAGTTAAATTCGTATGTTTAAGAAGTTCATTTAGCAAAAATTTTAACTTTTATTAAAATTTGGAACTTTAATGGACATTTTAAAGTTGATTTAGTGAAAAGAAGAATTCATATTTGGGTCATATTCCACGAGATTCAATGGTATCCAATTTTTTATTTCCTTCCCTTTTTCAATGCGAACTGTAATTGAAGTATTTTTTAAAATATGTACGAATAATTAAAAAATATGTAAATAATCGTAAATTAATAAAGTACGTTAATAAAATTAACTATTTTGTTTTTTAGAGATAAAAAATGGAATCTTTAATAAATTCGTAATTTACAAACAAATGCATTTACAAAGAAAAAACAACATTATATATACATTTTTGAAAGTTGTTTTAAAGCACATACATTCGAAACAGAAAAAGAGCACTTATCGCTCCATTGTAACCAATTTAAAAGTTGTTTGTTTTGAATGACTTACACATATTTTTGCTGGGTATATATCTAACAAGGAAATTACCCAGGTAGAAATTGCCGACGTTACAACAAAAGTTGTATTGGGAGAGCACTGTTTTTTACGAAATGCCGGTACTACTTAAAACGTGCTTTGCCAGTACTGTTTTCTGAAAATTAACGAGCTTTTTTTAATTTATTAAAATTAACTATTTTATAAATTTTACGTATTTTTACATCTATTACACAATTATTTATGTAAGAGAGACATCGCCATTCTTTTCTTGTGAAGTTTCGAAAGAATACATTTGAAGAAATTCCATCAAGTCTCAAGACATTGCCAAAAAAAATAAAAATAAAAAAAATCTGTGATGTACACTAAGAGGACAGCAAAGTTCTAGCAAACTACTAAATTTGTTATTAAATGTACTGGAATAATACCAAAAAAATAAAATCCCAAGCCTGCGCCAACGTTGGAAAATAACTACGGCCAAGTTTATTGGTGTTATCATTTCGACAACATGGCAGTACAGTGAAAGTTAAAAATCCGACGCATTGCCAGTACATGTACTACCGCCTCCAATACCGGGCCAACAGTGTGCCGTTTGTATTTTTCTACCTGGGTACTTTAAACTAAACACTACTAGAGCTGATTTATAGGAAGAAGAGCACTCAAAATAGTTTTAGTTTAAATTAAATGATAATTACTTCCATAATTGTAATATACTACCCAGTGTAGAAAATCATTACCAGATATGTGGTTATGTAACTACATACTTGGTAATGGTAACTACTTACTTTTGTTATTACATTTCTTATTACCTTTATATGGCGATGTCACGAAAAATAATGAGTTGTCGTTACACACCAGCATACGAAAAATCAAAAAATATATCTTTACCTATGTGCTTACCAATACTGACAAAAATAATGAGTCTAAAAATAGATTTTCAAAAAAATAAATTATATAAAAAAAATATTTTTTATTTTATTTTTTTTTTAATAAAATTTGCTGGTGCGGGAATCGAACCTGGGTGTACAGATTGCCAGTCAACTGCTCTACCATCTGAGCTATATCGACATGTAATATTTAATAGATAAAAACATAATTGACCTGTTGCACACAAGTAAGCTTACTCGCCAACATACAAAAAATCAAAAAATATGTGGTTACATATATCCTTACCAGTGTTTAAAAAATATTGAGTCTAAAAATAGATTTCAAAAAATGTTCAAAAAAATCTAAAAAATTATTTTCTATTTGAAATAATGATAAAAATAAGTTATTATCATTAACTCATTATTTTATGTTTTAAAATAATGCAGAAGGTAAGTGGGTGTCATTACTGGTACTCCAAAAAATAATGATATGTCATTACCGTTTCTACACTGGGAAATGAAAAATCACTTGAAAACCGGTCTACTAACTTTTCATTTAAATCAAAGGAACTTTTAATTTATTTTTAAATGTTAATAAATACACCACAAAATCCTTAAAAAATAATGATTTTTCATTTATTTCGTTTTTTAAATTTAAAAAAATTAACTACAAAATCCGTAAGAATAAATGTATTTGTTTTATTTCGTTTCTTAAACTGACCTAGAAATCGAAAAGGAATTATTTTTTTAACAAAACATTTTAACTGAAAACATTAAATGTAACAGAAAATCCGTATTTATATGTAATTAAATACGGATTACATACGGATTAAATACATACGGATTAAATACACGACAAGAACAGTTAAAAAATATATCTCTTTGTATTTTAAATAAACTACAGTCAGTTACTGTAATAATATTTTCAGTGAAGAAGAAAACATTTTTATTGAAAAATTTAACAGACACAAGGGAATCACCAGACTGCCCCAGTTTCGTCTCACCCAAAGACTCGTCAGTGGTTAGTTTATGTGTCAACTGATCAAAGTAATTTTTAATTGTTATATATTGTTACGTTTTTACCTTTTAAAAACGTTGGTATATTTCCCTTAAATAAACCGGATTCTTTTTTATTGCAATCAAAATAACCAGTTCCAACGCTGACACCAATTGTTTCGTTTTACCTTATAAAACGTTCGTTTATCTCCCTTAGATAAACCAGCCACAGGGTGAATAGCAGCCAATTATAATAACCAAAACACGAATACACTTAAGTTTAAAATGGCTTAGACGCTCTTATTTATTTACACACTATTACTTATTAACAAACTCTATCTATTATGGCGATTACTAGAGCGCTACTAACTTTAACACGATACTAACTCGCGGTCTTAACAGCACAAATGTTAATAATCAACATCCTCTTCGCTAATGTTAACGCGCGCCTTATATAGTAACACACTGAATAATTCTAGAATGATGTACTTAACTCTACATACGCTTAAAGACCATACACACAACCAAACTGTTATAATAAACCTACATTACGCTACACACAAACACTTATAATTAACCAACTATACAATATTACTCTACATTAGTCTTAACATGATACCCACACACAAACTCTTATAACAAACCTACATTACGCTTAAAGACTAATACACACAAACTCTTATCACTAACCAACTATACAATTTTAATGCGTAATTAATCATAGTATATACTTAGGTGTACAATTAAATATTGTACTACGTTGCCAGATTGATTTATTTTGTCCATCCCGTCTCTTGGGCTATTTTCTTCTAGAAAAGTCCAGAGTTTTCTATACTAGGCACAGATGTTCCCCTTCCATAGTTGGCTAGTTTCTTCACACTTTATTTCAGATCTTAGGCTGCTATACTTGTACATACATCAACCATGCCAATTAGCCCCTTGACTGCTTTATAAAGGCCTTCCCGAAGAGTTTGTAGTTTTGATGACAATCCTAGATTTTGTTGAGTGTAGAGAAATAGCACCAAATGGCCCTCGTTGTATGCCACACAGCTTGCAGCTCCATCGTTTTCTTCTTTTTTCCCTCTTTTTGAAATTTAGAAAGCCATAACGATGTAAACCATTGCCCTTTGGTGGTCCCGGACCGATACGGTTAGATAACACATTTTCCACTAGCCAATGATAACATTCACGGTACGTGGCTTCCTTACTAGTTAGTGCATCAGGATTAGGCATACACGCAGTATAAAATGCGTTGATGTCTGCATTCCAACTTAACTGTGGTTTATTTTGCACCTGAGTTGGAATCACTGCATTACCTTCTTTAGCCAGAACATTATCGTAGTAAACATTCAGCAGATCAGTAGGAGCGGTATCCATCACATCGAAAACAACTTCATGTTCTGTAAAACTTTTCAAAGCCACTGTCATTTTAGCAAATGTCGTTTTCTCTTCAGTCATAGTAGAACTTCTAGGAAATTTTATTTCTGTAGATAACCAAACCGGCAAAGTTGAAGCAATTTCTTTACTGCTGTCAAAACATGATGTCTTTATTCTGCTATAGCTTTCTCGAACAACTCGAACCAGCCCACCTTGGCATTGAAGATCGCTCACATTTGTCTCTAGGTCATTCTCCAAATTTTGCATTTTACTCTCAAAATCGACCAGCCTCTCATCAAAGTTGCTGCCTTGTGCCTCAACACAACCCACTCTATGCTTTATGACCTCTTCGATTGCCTTCGGTTTCTCATTTGTTGCTTTATAAATTATACAAACTTTATCTAGCAGTTTATCATCTGTGGCTCTAGAAATTTCCCGAACTTCATCTAGCAGTTTCTCATTTGTATCTCTAGATGTTTCCTGTGCTTCACCCGGAAGTTTCTCATTTGCAGCTTTAGAAGTTTCGTGAATCTCATCTAGACTTTTCGCATTTGCAGCTCCAACTTCAACTTGTAGATTCTCATTTGCTCTCGAAGTTTCTTGATCTCCATTTAGAAGTTTCTTATTTTTTCCTCTTCATCTAGTTTCTTATTTGTGGTTCTAGTTTCTCTAGAGTTTTCTTCCATTTTCTCCATCATTTTACTAGAGTTTTCTTCCATTTTCTCCATTATTTTTCTAGAATTTTCTTCCATTTTTCTAGAATTTCGTTCAATCATTTTTCTAGAATTTTCTTCCATTTTCTCTATCATTCTTGCAGAGATTTCGCCCATTCTTCTAGAGTGCTCTTCTATTTTCTCCATCATAACGGTGAACCTTGCCTTAATGTTCTCCATTTCTTCTTCACTCAATTCATTCTTTAACTGGTCCACTTTAAGCTCTTCAAACTGCATTGCTTTTAGTTATTTTTATTTGGCAATCTTCTGGTTACTTATATTTCGCAATCCCACTTCTGACACCAATTGTTACGTTTTTACCTTTTAAAACGTTGGTAAACCGGATTCTTTTCTATTGCAATCAAAATAACCAGTTCTAACGCTGACACCAATTGTTACGTTTTACCTTATAAAACGTTAGTTTATCTCCCTTAGATAAACCAGCTACAGCGTGAATAGCAGCCAATTATAATAACCAAAACACGAATACACTTAAGTTTGAAATAGCTTAGACGCTCTTATTTATTTACACACTATAACTTATTAACAAACTCTATCTATTATGGCGATTACTAGAGCGCTACTAACTTTAACACGATAATAACTAACACGATAATAACTTCCTCTTCACTAATGTTAACGCGCGCCTTATATAGTAACAGCCATATTTCTACAACAAACTGGATAATTCTAGAATGATGTACTTAACTCTACATACGCTTAAAGACCATACACACAACCAAACTGTTATAATAAACCTACATTACGCTTAAAGACTATACATACAAACAAACACTTATAATTAACCAACTATACAATATTACTCTACATTAGTCTTAACATTATACACACATACAAACTCTTATAATAAACCTACATTACGCTTAAAGACTATACATACACACAAACACTTCCCGAGTAAAACGGGTTATACATTATTTTATATTATTTAATACAATTATGTCTCGTTATATATTGCTTTGTATGGCACTATATATAATAAGACATAAATTTCGTCTTTCGAACAAATTTTATATGACCCAATATCTAAATATATCTTTTTACATATGTTGTCATATTTAATAAGATCTCGCCCATGGAATTGAAATTGTAAGACCAAAAATAGCCCAGTTTCATGTTTAATTTAAGATTTTATCGAAATCAATGGATTTTTAATTGGAAAATATTCTTTTACAAAAACAAATTTTGATATAAAATTCAAGTGATTTAAAAAAAAACATGAACACGAAAACTGGCAAAATACTTTTGTATAAAATTTGAGTGAAATTATCTGACGGTTACCCATACATTATCGACGTTGAAAATATTATGTTAAAAGAGTTAACACTTTATATGGGATTTCGTACCACATATATATAGCAACAAAACAAGTCTATTGATTTAAAAAAGAAACATTTATTTCCCCTATATATATAGTCTGTTATAGTCTTGCTTCAAATAAACTCTTAATATCTTACGGTGGGTCTCATACTGCAGGTTTAACTTTAACTTAACTATAAACAAAAGAAAATGTCAAAAAAATGTAAACAAAACAACAACAATTTATTGGGTTAACTATTAACTAAAGTTTAAACCTGAAGTATGAGACCCACCGTTAGTAAATTCAAATTGAAATTCATTTTCATTTAAAACGTTATAAATTTACATCGAAACAACAAATTCTTTTATTTTTAAATTGAAAATTGGGTCATATTAATAAAAGTTAGCCAATTCTTCGAAGTAATTATTTTGGTTTAGGAATGACGTACCACCAAATTTATACATAGGCTTGAAGGATATCAAAATATACTATGAAATTAAAACAAAAAAATTGTCTACCCGCAAGCAGACTAAAATTGTGTAATAAATAACTTCAACAACTAATAAAAAATTCCCCCTATTAGTGAAATGTAGTTTTTTATTCATACATACACTATTTACAAATTTAAAACATTTTTAAATGATTATTTCATGACATTTTTCTCATTTTTTTAAGTGAAAGCCCAAAAATAAAAGCTTCATTTGAACTTTTCTCACTTTCAAAATGAAAATCTCACCTTTAGTGAAAAATCCAGTAATGATTTATGGAAACTATTTGAAATTTATTTTATTTAGAATTTTTTTATTTTATGGATTATTCTTAAACTATACTATAGCTCGTATAAGTACTGATTAATGTGTAGATACTTTTTATGTATGCAGTTTCACATCAAGAATCGCAAACTTATTAGATTTGCTTAGTTCACACGATACACGCAACCTTACGTGAATTCCCCATTGTTTTTCAGTACAATATTTAATAAAAACAGAAATACGAAAATTTTTATCCAACTGGACCTAATTGCATCAAATTTTAAATATTAAGATATTATTTCATACAATAATGTCTGGTCAAAATTCGGATTAAATTGTATATAATTTAAAGTAATTAAATCCAATTTGATCCACGTAGATACAATTGTATTCACCATTTTTCGGATTAAATTGTATGTGATTAGTTATTGTATTTCATCAAATTAGATATGTCACCATATCATCTTTTTTAATCGGGTTATCATTATACAACTATACAATTCTAATGCGTAATTAAACATAGTATATACTTAGGTGTACAATTAAATATAGTACTACGTTGCCAGATTGATTTATTTTGTCCATCCCGTCTCTTGGGCTATTTTCTTCTAGAAAAGTCCAGAGTTTTCGATACTAGGCCAAGCCAATTTCGTAACAATATGAAAAAGTTTTTTTATTGCCATAACCGGGGATTAAACCGGCAGCCCTCTTCACAGGCTATGTCAGAGATACAAGCCAGCCGACACCTTTGCCTAGCCGATTCAGCCGCCGACAGTAATCGGCTAAGCTAGTTTTCGGCTAAAGCCGATAGAAAAATGCAAAAATATTAATTTTTTTAAAAATTTATAAAATTTGTTTAATAAACATAATTATTTGAAAAGTAAAATTTTCTTGTTTTGAGATATCGTTGATTATTAAAATGTTTTGCATCAAACTGTAGCACAAACAGGCGGTTATGTTGATACTACAATTCTACAGGTTTCCGCGTTAAAAGGTCTGCGTTTGAAAAAATGTCCATCACAAAATCCAAAAAAAAAACTGATGAAAGAGTCATTCAATTTTATAAAATCATTGCTCTACCAGTGAATTGGTTTTTGTACCACTGGTAGCATTGGCTAGGTAGCACTGGATAACCACTGGTTGCAAAACTTGGCATATCACTCTTAGACCATTCTTTGCCAGTGGATTTTTTTTATAAACCACAGAAATTTTTGTAAAACAAATGCTGGAAAAACGCTTTTTGAAAGCGCTGGCAAAGCGTCCCAAATGAGTGTTCTCCCAGTCATTTATTTTCAACACCATTGTTGCTCAGTTGTATGCCAGTACTTGATTTTTTGTACCACTGGCGATTGGGTATATACAAATTTTTTCTATTTTTATTTTACAAAATTTTTTAATTTTTCTGATGCCTTTCCATCAACGTTTTTATGGTATTATTAAATACCTTTTGAGCTGCTAAATACCACAATACGGAAATCTTTGACATCGTTGGCGACTTTTTTTGTTACCTTAGTTTCTCTTTTAACGAACCCCAGAATTAACGAATTAACTCTTCAAAGCAAAAGAAATCGAACGAAAACAAATATGAATTAATTCCATTCAATAGTCGTTTGTGAATTAATTCATTCAATTTTTAATTCAGAATTCAAAAACTAAATTAAAGAATTAATTCTCCAAAGATCTGGGTGAGGTAAAGCTAGGAATAGTCGAATTTCATTTCCATTTTGGTCTACTTCTCTTAGTTTAGTAGATATGTGCCATTTTAAAAAACCGGGAGGGAAAGAAATAGGGCTATCTTTAAAACATCGGATATACTGGTGGGGCCATCTAATAGGTGATGGCAGAGAGATGAAAATCTTATATTTTAACAATAAATTGTGTAAAATTTAACAAATGTATGTATTATTTTATCGACATTGTGAAATATAAACTCAATTTTTATAAATTCGGAAAACTACACTCTGTTGGCTGAACAGAAAATATTGTTACTTTAACAAAATTTATTCCTGTTTTTGGCTTAAAATAAAATTTGTTGATTTTAACACTTTTTTTTGTCAAATTTAACAAAAAATTTAAGTAAAAAATTTGTAAACCTTCGGTTTTATCTGTAATTATACTGAGTCGTAGAATTTATTCAAATTTAGGGTCTCGGGACCCTCCCCGGGCCTAATCCATTTCATGTGAGGGCATATAAGGGCACTCCAATGGAGCAAACATTTTGTCCGCTTTCTCTATCTCGCTTAGTTTTCGAGATATGGGTCATACTATGAAGTGGAAAATTTTTATTAAAAATTTCTGAGGGTCCAATGCCCCGCCAAGGTCCATTTTTGGATAGAGATAGCCCCTTTCTCTGGAGCATTACACGGTTAGAGGTAGTCGAAATTTTAATCAATTTGCTTTATCTCTCTTAGTTTTCCAGATATGGTCCATTTTAAAAAATCGGGAGGGAAAGAAATGGCGCCGTCTTTAAAACTTCGGATACATAGGTGAAAATTAACACTCAAAATTAAAGTACTGCGGATTTTTAGTATAGTGTTAAATGAAGATAAATAAATTTTTGCTTAAATCAGTATTTCAACTAAAAATTTGTTAAAAATTAGTCAAATCGATTTGAAATATGTATCTGTTGAAATTCTTGGAAAATATACCTTTTAGCCGACGTTAGCCGGTTAGCCGCCGCCAGTCGACACTATTTTTTTAAGCCAGCCGCCGACGATGCGTTTGCGGCTCAACTCTAAAAATCAATCGCCGCCGACCATTTTATCCATTAGCCGCCGCCAGCCGAGAGAATGGACCGGCTTGTATCTCTGGGCTATGTGCTCGTATCATCACCTCTTAATAAGATACACCACGGTCGGCATAGCGGCGTGGGTGGCTAATTGAAGTTTTTTCAATCACATCCTATGCAATGTATGTTTTGTAATCAGAAGAGCCAGAAATAACTAATCCTATTGTTTTTTCTCCTTTTTCACAAGTAATTATCACATTATGATGCGCTTTATTCACATTCAATAGTTGGAACCGAGTGTTTATTAAAGAGGTTGTGTTGCTGCTGTGCAATTTTTTTCAAATTTATTATTTTCTACACTCTCAAAACAATTCCGTTATGACAACCGAATTTTTTCCAACCGAATTCGTTCGGTTGCTGCAACCTCGTAATTCGGTTGCCTCAACCGAATTCAGTTGTGACAGCCGATAATTCGGTTGCCGCAACCGAATTGAAATCGAATTCGGTTGCCACAACTGAATTCGGTAGGGGCAAGCGAATTACGAGGTTACAGCTACCGAATCAATTCGGTTGGCAAAAAATTCGGTAGTTGCTTGTAACACTACTAGTTTGGAGAAATTTCAATATGTTGTAGAAATAAAAATTCTAAGATGATCATCTGTCGGTTTTTGACCACCTCGGTTAAATATGGGTTCTCCGAGGTAGACGAAAAAATTAGCAAGTTGATATTAGATTTCTTTTCTCTATTTCTTGTACGCGGTTTTCTTCAAAACAGTGGATGGACTTTGTAGAGTTTTCTATAAAAACATTAACATTTTGATAGGATAAGCTACCACGATTATTGAATTTCGAAAATTAAGAAAACTATCTGAAAGAAGGAAGTCATTATAAAAGTGTGTACGTTTTTTTATGAAAAAATTGTAAGTATAATATCAAGTGTTTTTTAAGTTTAAGAATCTGAGAATGGGTAAATAAAAAGCCGAATATGAATGGGTCCCTGCCCACCCCAGAAAAATGGTCTAGGTACGCCAATGTCCATAGGTGACCATATCTTGAAATTTCGGACAGAGCCAGTTAACAGAAATTAAGATTTATGCATACTCTTGAGATTCTATTGTAATGAGAATTTTTAAAGACGTCATATATTTTTCCACCGAGGATTATTTTTGGATTCATATCTTTTATTCTCCACAAAATTTCTAAATTTAAATTTTAGCAATCCACACAATATTCTGCAGAAATAACTCTTCCAAGATATCTTAGAAATAGAATAAAGAAAATCAATCGTTTACGTTTCACGGTTTGTAGAAATTTACTTTATATTTTCTGTGGGAGATGTTACTGCATGTGTATATTAAATTTGATCAAGATATGTTTTCCTAAACCAATAACAAATAATGTACAGGCATAGGTTGATTTGTTTCCTTTTGGACCTAGTTTCCTAATTATTTCAAACTATAAAGTTTGGATTGAATGTAGTAAAAAACATCAAAAATCATCTTATCCTTCATAAATATTTCTTAACAACACCTTCCTGGACTAAAATAAAATTTATAATTATACACACTTACCCAATGAAAAAAATTAAGATATGCATGTAGCATGCAAAAAGACACTTCCTATTTGAGGTATTTAGCGATTGCAGATTTAAAAATAACAATTTAGGGCTGGTATCTTAACTTCAATGCTTAGTTTACTTTAATCATTGATTTAGAAATCATTGATTAGCCCTTAAACTTACTTAAAATAATATCGGTAACTAATAAAAATTTAATCAATGATTTGTTAATTTTAGATATTTTCATTTGACAATACGAATAAGAAATAAAAGAAAATAAAAAAAAGTTTGGAAACTCGCGAAATAAGAGTTTTTTTATTGAATTTTTCGTATGATACGGGGTCATAAAATTATAAAATATACGACCAAATTGTTGTTTTAAAAATCATCAATCGCTAAATGCCTCAAATAGGAAGTGTCTTTTTGCATGCTACATGCATATTTTAATTTTTTTTATTTGGTTAGTGTGTATAAATTTAAATTTGTTTTTAGTCCAGGAAGGTGTTATTAAGAAATATTTATGAAGGACAAGATAATATTTGATGTTTTTGATACATTCAATACAAATTTTAAAGTCAGAATTTATTAGAAAACTACCCAGTCAGATAAATACAAATGGGAAAGCGGTGGCAAAGCACTTTAACAGGTGGTACAAGTACTGGCAAAAAGTGCTTTCCCATTCCCAAAATGATAACATCATTAGACAAAACGTTGGCAAAACGCTGGCAAAACCAATAAATAGGTGGTCTGGAAATATATTTTCCAAAATAAAATTAAAAAAAGTTCATATGTATTTTTTTTGGTCCTGCCGTGATTTGAACCCAGGCCGTCAGATCGGCAGACGATTGCTCTACCTACTGAGCTAACGAGACATATAATATTTAATGGCTAAACACATAAATGAGTGATAATAGCTGGACAACTACTGGCTGTGCCAAAATGCTAGTACTGGCAAACAATTTTTTGTAACTAGTATGTTACAAAAACAGTGTTTGGAGGGCAAAAAAAAAGTTGGTCTTGAAGGAGCTTTCTCACAAACAAAAAAATTGATTTATAAAACAAAAAAAATTTTAAATTAAAAAAAATCCAAAAAAAAAATTTTTCCTTGCAACCGGATTTGAACTCGGAACCTTCCGACTACAAACATTTTTTAACGAAGTGTCAGCATTTTTATAAAATCATTGGTTTTCCAGTGAATTGATTTTTGTACGCCTGGTAGCATTGGCTAGGTAGCACTGGATAACCACTGGTTGCAAACCTTGGCATATCACTCTAAGCCAATTCTTTGCCAGTGGTTTTTTTATAAACCACCGAAATTTTTGTAAAACAAATACTGGTAAAACGCTTTTTTCAAACGCTGGCAAAGCATCCCAAATGAGTGTTCTGCCAGTCATTTATTTTTGGTTACCCAGTGGTATGCCAGTGCTTGATTTTTTGTACCACTGGCGATTTCTGACTGGGTAGGTTCAAAGGAAAAGTAAAATAACTGTGCCTCTATATTATTTTTTATTCGTTTAGGTAAATATAGCTGGATCAAATTTAATATACACATACAGTGACATCTCCCAAAGCAGTAAATTTTTACAAACTGCGAAACTTAAACGCTTGATTTTTTTGATTCTATTTTTAAGATATCTTCCAAAAATTTTGTGTACAAAGCAAAAATCTTCTGAAGAGTCATGTCTGTGAAATTTTGTGTTAATTGAACAAATTAGAATTTTTGAATTTTGTGGAAAATAAAATATATGAATCCAAAAATATTCCTCGGAGGAAAAAATATATGTCGTACTTAAAACTTGTACCTACTGCAGGAAATATTTAAGTATGCCTATAACTGGTCTACACAACTACCATAGAATCTTAGCAGTATACATAAATCTTAACCTCTGTTAACTGACTCTGTCCGACATTGCAACAATTTTTATTAGAATGTGGTAGATTAAGTTTTATGGTTAAATTTGATTAAATAGTAAAAATTGGTTCAATAAATAAGCAAAATAAGAAAAATTTAATAAAAAACTATACTCATTAACTGCAATTTAAGATCTTGCAGGTGCACGTGAAGTATGTCTTATATCTTTATATATCTCATATTTTTCCAGAAAATTAGAAAATTTCAATTATTTGTTATTAAAAACGGCAGAATTAAAAAAATTATTGTGGGACACCTTAAACACTTTTTTTGGTTAAATTTTCCTTCCACGAATCATTGTTTATTTGTGATAAATAAAAATCAAAATTATGACCGATTTTAACAAACTATTAGTACAGAATCCAGTATTATGTCATATTATTAAAATTTCCCCCAAATATTTTCTTAATTCCAATTGGTATTTTTAGAGAAGATATATGTGCAAGTTACTAAAGATGTACATTATTTAGATGGCACAGAAAGATGTTGTACGGTGTTTATTTACAAATTAATTGGTCTACGTAAAACTTTTTAAAAAGTTACCAACATTAGAAAAAAATGTTAATACTAACATGATTTGTAGGGTGGAAAATCTATGTTTAAGGTCTTAATCACAGAAATTTCTGTAATTAAATTTAAGCAATGTTTAGAGTAAAATCAGAGATTAAAATTTGATGAGTTACTGTAATTAAGTGCTAAACAATGATTTTCTTCTTAATCATTGTTTAATATCACATAAGATACCAGGCCTTAGTCATCTATTGTATAATTTTATCACCCCGTGTCATGCGAAAAATTCAATAAAAAACTCGTATTTCGCGAGTTTTCAAAACTTTTTTATTTTCTTTTATTACTTATTCGTATTGTCAAATGAAAATATTTAAAATTAACAAATCATTGATTAAATTGTAATAAGTTACCGATATTATTTTAAGTAAGTTTAAGGTTTAATCAATGATTTCTTAATCAATAATTAAGGTAAAATAATCATTGGAGATAAGATACCAGCCCTAAGTAAACTTTAAATTTTAATGTGTAAATTCCAGGGTTGGTAATGCACGAATATTCACTAGAGGCCAGTATGAATGTTTTGCAAAACATTCACAAAACATTTTCTTATATACTTTTTTTTTGTCATGATCTAAATTTTAATATTTTGTAAATAACTACAAATAAGTAAAATGGTAAATTTTTGTTATATTCAGTATTAAATGATTTTTTTAATATGTCGTAGTGGAACTTTTTTTCCTCATGCCAAAAGCTATCGAAAAATCGATGTCACAATATCGATTGCTAAATCGACCCACCTAACGACCTAAAATAGAGGACAGTTAGTTAGTTAATTATTTTTTATTTCCAAATTCAGTTTGTAACTTATAAATACTACAAATAATTAAATTAGAACATACGACTATGACTTAATGTCGTCAAATAGAGGTAACATTAGAAAAAAATCGCCAATATTGATAAAAGTGGCCAATATTTAAAAAAATCAATAAAATTGACAAAAATCTCAAAAATTGTCAAAAATAAAAAATGCTTTATTGAAAAAAATTGTCGAATTAAACAAAATCGTCAAAATTTAAGAAAATCGTTAAAAAAATTGCCAAAACTGGAAAAAATTTAAAAAAAAATTTGTCAAAATTTAAAAAACCGTCAAAAATTTTGAAAAATAGGCAAAATTAGAAAAATTACCGAAACTGAAAAAACCGTCAAAATTAAAAAAAAAAATCGTTAAAATTTGGAAAATAGCAAAATTTGGCAAAAATTAAAAAAAAATTGTCAGTCTAAAAAATCGTCAAAAATTAGAAAAAATTGTCAAAATTTAAAAAAATCGTCAAAATTTAAAAAAATTGTCCAAAATTAGAAAAAGTTTTCAAAATTTAAAAAAATTGACAAATATTACAAAAAAAAACCGTCCAAACTTTAAAAAAAATCGACGAAATTTGAAATATCAAAAAATTGGAAAAATCAGTAAAATTAGAAAAAATCGCCAAAATTAAAAAAAATTGTCAACATTTTTTTTAAAAAATCGTCAAAATTTGGCAAAAATTACAAAAAATCGTCTACAAAAAATCGTTAATAGCAAAATTTTGAAAAACTGGTGAAACTAAAAAAAATCGGCAAAATTTAAAAAATCGTCAAAATTACAAAAATAGCAAAATTTGGAAAAACTGGTAAAACTAAAAAATCGGCAAAATTGAAAAAAATCGTCAAAATTTGGCAAATAGCAAAATTTGGCAAAAATTAAAAAAAAATCGTCAAAATTTAAAAAAATCGTGAAAATTGAAAAAATCATCAAAATTTTGAAAAATTGTCTAAATTGAAAAAAAATTACCAAAATTGAAAAAAATCATCTAAATTTATAAAAATTATCATAATTTGGAAAATAGCAAAATTTGAAAAAGCTGATAAAACTAAAAAATCGGCAAAATTGAAAAAATCGTCAAAATTTTGAAAAAAAATCGCAAAATTTTCAAAATAGCAAAATTAAAATATTCGTCAAAATTTGAAAAATCGTATTAAAAAAAATCGTCAATTATCAAAATTTGGAAAGAAAAACTGTTAAAACTAAAGAAAAACGCTCAAATTTAAAAAATCATCAAAATTTGAAAAAAAAAATCGTCAAAATTTTAAAAACCCGGTTAAAAATAAGCATACATGTTCATAAGTTGCCATACATGTAAACATGTATGATCACACATTATTGATGTATGAACATAGATGGCATATATGAAATCATATATGTTTCCGTACTTTCAAAGAAAAAGCCCGTTTATGGTAATGTGTGTATTCATGTGTGTTTATATGTGCCATATATTGTCCCATATATGACATAAACTCTCATATATGAAAGCATATATTATCACATATAAAATTATAAGTGGGTCTTGTTTTTTAATTGCAAGATCACATGCGTGTATTAGGGATATAACTTCTTTAGGCGTGCAAGCTTTCAAGGCAAAACCTAATAGATAATATTGTCCTGATAATAAAATTAGTTTTTTTGAATCAGCACCGAAAGCGATTTCTGAAATGCTTCAAATTTTCAAATATTGGTAAAATTATCTTGTCCAAATGGTGGGAAATGATTTTTACTGATATTTGTATTAAAAAATTAAAAAAAGCTTACAAATTTGGAATGAAATATTACTTTTTTTAAATTAAAAAAAAATTCATTTATACAAAACTTCAATGTGTTTGGTGCGGGAACTTTATTAACGATCGCGAAAAAGTAAAATCGTAGTTCTTAATATTTTCCATGCTTTACTTGAATTTACCTTGGGAGAAATGACATTTGCAAAAAGTTATATCCCTAATATGTAAACTTATGTAGGAATAAAAATCGAATATGAAATGGTTTGACAGTAATACAGTAGATCTTTGCAACCTTTCGTGTTGATTTCGTTGGGAAGGTTTCGAAGAAGTTTGTTAACACGAATCCATCAAGTTTCAAATTTTGTCCTTATTTAATATATTGTCAAAATAATATAAGAAAACGATTAGTAATAATGTTTATTAACACTTTATTAAAACTTGTTATATACAGGATTATAATGAAGGGAAAATTACAATATGATTTTTTAATAGGAAAAAACTTTAAAAATCTGTGATTTTCTCTAAAGCGTGCTTTAAAATTTGTGTTTAGACAAACTCACAAATTCCGAAGGCTTTTCTTAAAAAAATCTCTAGACTTCGAGAACCTTTTCTTACCGAAAAACCATCAGATTTTAATAAGATAAAGACAAAAAGAAAAATAATGATTTCTTAAGGAACTTTTCCTAACGAACCATAGATTTCAAGGACATTTTTATATGAAAATATAGAATCAGAATTTTCTACAAAAATGGGTTTAGATTAAAATCAAGTTTTCTATTGCAAAAATTTATCGGAATCTGAATGAGTATTTTCTCAGAAAAATTTCAGTAAGGGTTCAATCAGTGGTGAAGATTTAGAACTAACCGATGAGACGCCATTTTACCTTAGCCGATGCGTTTTTTACCAAACACATTTGATTACATTGAAAAAATAAAAAACATTTGTGTTTCTAATCAAGTTGTTTTGATGTCTGAGCATTTAATGTTGTTTTTTAGTTTGAAAAAAATAATAGTAATAAAAAATAAAATATACATAAATAGTGAAAAAGGTAAGAAAATGCATTTTAAAAAAAGGAAATAATAATAATTAAAATTTTTTTAGGTAAAATAAAAACTAAGAAGCGAAGCAGATTCAAAATCTACGCTGACGCCTCTATGCAGTTCTGTGTTTTCTAGTTAAGTATGTATAATTTGTCAAAAATTTTAAATTTATTAAAGGAGTTCATAAGGGTAATTGTCGTTTCTGTTGTATTTTTCAATTAAAGCTTTTGATAAAGTGTTACCACATATAATACCCTTGTAAACTCCTTCATTCCGCCAGATGCTATAAACCTCCAGTCGCTTCAATTCTTTATTAATGTATAATTCTGCCCCCCCACTATGCCATGAATAATTATACTAATCAAAGTGTGAATTCTGTCCGTTCTTCTACAGGTAAATCTACATATATATGGACGTTTGGTTGATCATTTGGAGAATTTTAAAATTTTTGACCTGAGAGCCAATACCTATTAGTTCACGTTTAATCTGCATTGGAATCCCGAGATATTTATATTCACCACTATGAAAGAGCATTAAAGAAGTTCTTTAATTGTCATCTTTAAGTTTCTAAGGTCATCACCATCTTAAAAGTACCAGATATTAAAATGAACAGTTCAATCTTTTTTATAATACTTATGAAAATCTGAAACCAAATATTTGGATTCCAAAATGTTATGTTCATAAACTTTCTATAGTTTCTTCTTTTTTAAAATGATTTCATATTGAATTTTTAGAGTATATAAGGTGTTTGCATTAATCTTTTAAATCCACACTAGTGAATGAAACAAATTTTTTACTCGTACTGTTTTAACACATTTATAAAGAAAAAATGTGTGTTTATGCGAATAGAACAGCCTTCTTCATTTTTTTGAGATGATTAAAAAATCAATTGGAATTAGACTGCCTAACTTATTTTTCACCAAAAATCAAACCTTTTTTGAAAATATAACAATGTAGAAACACCTTTAATGAATTGATTGGTAACAGAATTATAAACCTAATCTAAAAACCTTAACGAGATATTAAAGCAAATATCATCCTACACCAATTCCTGTTGAAATCACCACCATTGTATGTAAAGAAAATTTAGTTGATGTTGTGATTTTCAATTGTATTAATGATATTTTTAATAAGATTAGTAGTGCCTTTACTTTAAATTTATGTAATTTCCAATTAAATTGGGATTTTCTATTTTAAAACTCACAAAATTTTATTTGAAATAAGCACTATTCTTTATAATTTTATTTTAATACAAGATACAAGTACAAGATAAATTTTAAATAAAAAACATAATTTTATTTGGATTTTCTCAATTATAATTAAAACTTTCTCAGTTTTAAATTTCATTTAAAATTTTCACAACTTCAAAAGAAATACCAATCTCATTTTGGAGATTTTTCAATTAATCTTGAAAAATCTAAAATTCATTAAAAATCTTTTTCAATTAGAATAATTAGAAAAGAAATTAAATCTTTTTTTAAATATTCTCAATTTCATTTAGCCATTAATTTCATTTGGATGTCGTGTAATGTTTAAATAAAAAATCTGTCTCGTTTTTGCTTAACAGTTCATGTGAATATAAGAAGAAAAAGAAAATAGGATTTTTTATTATTGATGTCGTGATTTTAGAAAAGATATGGAAATATCAACAATATCAACATAAGGTCGCGTTTACATCGTTATGGAAATCTCGAGACTTCGGTATTCACCACTGAAATTTTAAGAGAATATATTTATTAAAACTATGTGTATTTTATTAAAAATTTAACTTCTATAAGATTTTCTTCATGCTTTTTCATAAGGCTGGGTGTCGAAATCTCGAGATTTTTATGCAGATGTAATCGCGACCTAAGCTCAAAAGTTGTAACAAATTTCCATAATAGTACTTTTATAATGATAAAATTTTGGCTATAACTGTTGTTAATTTTCTTTAGTTGTAAGTTAGCGTTACATTATTTTAAAATCGTTATTTTTATTAAATTGTTAAAACCTGAAATAAACAAACTTTTTTGAACAGAGAAAATACTTTTTTTAATATAAAACAATATATGCAAAAATATATGAGAAAACATGTGAAATCATATATAGATGTGTTCATCAATTCCCATTTATGAACATGTATGCTCATGTATCTACATATTACCTCAATTTTCGTTAATGTTCATGTATGGAATCATGATCATATATCCATACATATACATACATGAACATACGTGCTTATTTTTAACCGGGAATAGCAAAATTTGCAAAAATTAAAAAATCGTCAAAAATTGGCGATTTTTTTAAAATTTTGACGATTTTTGGAAGTTTTGCCGATTTTTCCAATTTACCCAGCTAAAAATCGACATATATGAATGCATACAGGTTAAATGTATGTTCATGCATGCTCATAAACATGCATTCATGTCCATACCTGGATACATAAATCTCCATACATGCATCATATATGTCCACACATGTGCATTAACGAAATTTGAGGTAATATCTACATTTGTGTACATGTATGAACACACATGAACAAGCATGAACACGCGCGAACATGCATGATCATACATGTAGATATTACCTCAAATTTCGTTAATGCACATGTGTGGACATATATGATGCATGTATGGAGATTTATGTATCCATGTATGTACATGAATGCATGTTTATGAGCATGCATGAACATACATTTAACCTGTATGTTTTCATATATGTCGATTTTTAGCTGGGAAATTATGATAATTTTTCATTTTTGACAATTTTTTTCAATTTTGACAACGTTTTTTTCAATTTCGTCGATTTTTTTTTTAAATTTTGGCGATTTTTTAAATTTTGACGACTTTTTCCAATTTTAGTGATTCTTTACAATTTTGACTTTTTTTAATTTCGACGATTTTTTAATTTTGACGACTTTTTTTGAATTCTGACGGTTTTTTAGATTTGGCTTCTTTTTCCAATTTTCAGGTTTTTTCTTTTTAATTTTTGGAGTTTTTTCAATTTTTAGCGATATACAAACAGAATTCAATAAAAAATCCACCAAATTCATTCAAAACAAACACATTTTCAAAAAAACTATCGGTTGTATAACACTGCATGACATAGTGCTCTGTAGTGCGATTCCCTAACTTTCTTAACGATTTTATCGATTTCGTTAACTAACGATAATTGTCGGCTGAGTTACCGAAAAAGTGATTCACTATATTTAAGTTAACGACATTATTCAATACAATAAGTTACCGACGAAATAAAAAATGCCAAACAAAAAGTATTTGTAAATTAAAAACAAAATGAAAAACAACATTTGCATGAAAAATTTTTTTTTGAAAACTGGCGAATTGGAATGTTTTTTCGTAGTTTTTTTGCTTGCTATCGGGCTTAAAAAATATGGAATACCGTTCCATATAGTGTTTTTTTAAATCGCGGAAGCCTAAATACGTTAAATTTAAAGTGTATTTTTATACCCTACACCACTATGTGGTCAGGGTATTATAAGTTTGTGCTGATGTTTGTAACACCAAAAAATATTGGTCGTAGACCCACTTTATAGTATACCGATCGGCTCAGAATTTTTTTTATTTCGATTTAACGATGTCCGTCTGTCCGTCCGTCCGTCTGTCTGTCCATGCAATCTTGTGCGCACTCTACAGGTCGCAAATATTAAGATATTTTGTTGAAATTTGGTACGCAGACCTATGTTGGCCCAAGGACGAACAAGTTTGATTTTGGTGAACATCGGTCATGTTTAGACCTAGTGCCCATATAAGGGTCCTACCAAAATTATATTGTTTATACGCTGCAGGTCGTAAATATTAAAATATTTTGACGAAATTTGGTACACAGACCTATGTTAGCCCAATAACGTAGCCTATTGATTTTGGTGAATATCGATCCATGTTTAGACCTAGTGCCCATATAAGGGTCCTACCAAAATTATACTGTTTATACGCTGCAGGTCGTAAATATTAAGATATTTTGATGAAATTTGGTACACAGACCTATATTGGCCCAATAACGCAGCCTATTAAAGCGTATTTGGTGAACATCGGTCCATGTTTAGACCTGGTGCCCATATAAAGGTCCTACCAAAATTATACTGTTTATACGCTGCAGGTCGTAAATATTAAGATATTTTGATGAAATTTGGTACACAGACCTATATTGGCCCAATAACGCAGCCTATTGATTTTGGTGAACATCGGTTCATGTTTAGACCTAGTGCCCATATAAGGGTCCTACCAAAATTATACTGTTTATACGCTGCAGGTCGCAAATATTAAGATATTTTGATGAAATTTGGTACACAGACCTATGTTGGCCCAATAACGCAGCCTATTGATTTTGGTGAACATCGGTCCATGTTTAGACCTAGTGCCCATATAAGGGTCCCACAAAAATTATATTGTTTATACGCTGCAGGTCGCAAATATTAAGATATTTTGATGAAATTTGGTACATAGACCTATGTTGGCCGAAGGACGAAGCCTATTGATTTTGGTGAACATCGGTCCATGTTTAGAACTAGTGCCCATATAAGGGTCCCCCCAAAATTGGCTTGGTTACAAACTGCAGGTCGCAAATATTAAGATATTTTAATGAAATTTGGTGCGCTGACTCACATTATAGAAAATTTTGACACAAGCCCCATTTTAACCCATTCGAATTTCGGATCCAAACAATACACCAGACTGGTGTAGGGTATTGTATAGTCGGCATGCCCGACTTTAACCTTTTTACTCGTTTCACCCTATAGCAGTATTATAATATAATCCATAAGGTATGTGTTTGTAATAAAAGCGACTTAAAATTTAATTAAGTGTCTTTAAATGCGTTACGCGCCCCACCACGGTTCTTGTTTTTCTTTTGTAATTGTGAAACTGTTGGATTGTTAGTGAAACTAAGGTTACCCAACAAACAATTCGTTCCGGTTACGCACCGTTTTCGGTCCGTCATAAACGGAATCCGACTCCGTTTACGTACCGTTTTCTGGATCCGTATACGGACCAGAAAACGGAAGTTAAGGAACATCGAAACTGATTCGAATCCGTTGAAAGCCCGTCAATGACGGGCCGTTTACGGACCGTAAGGTCGTGTTAAAAACTGACAAGTCCGTTTAAAGTCCGTCAATGACGGACCGTTATGTCATGTAAAAAACGGACTAGTCCGTTGAAAGTCCGTCAATGCCGGACCGTTTCCGGACCGTTATGTCGTGTGAATAACGGAGTGACTCCATTTTTAGAATGCCGTTTTCGGTCCGTATTCGTAGCGTTTTTTGAAACAAAAACGGATTTGCGTGTCTACCTATATTGACCCTATTTTTATTAATTATAAGTAATAGTTTTTAAGACTTTTTTATAGATTTATTAAAAATAGAATTTATTATTTATATTTAGACTATATTTACATTTGGTGCAACTTACGTCTCTAAAGAAAAAATAAATTAGATATATTTTAACTAACTGTAATCACGATGGTTTTTTGCATACGATGTAAATTCGCACACTTTGCTATCAAAACAACTAAATATGTCAGTAAATATTTTTTAATTGCATTACAAAAAACCATCTTTAAAACACATAACAATTTGAATAAATCTTACCATCTGATGTATGTGACTTGAAGTTCTTTGTGTGTTAGGATGGATTCACGCTATTGGCACTTATTTTTCGTCCCAATATTACTTTTTAGCAGCTGAAGGGCTTTGCTGTATTTTTTTTTTTTAATAATTTGTGTATCTAAAAAAAAACAAACTAATACCGATGAAGTCCGTATTTAACAATACGGAAACGGATACATCAAAACGGAGTTAAAACGTGCTATTTTCGAAATCCGATTATACGGTCCGTTTGTGTTCCGTACACGCACATGCTATTACGGATACGTGCATACGTTGCGGACAGTCCGTAAAAATGTTTCTTGGGTATTCAAATGAGTTGTAAGTGTTCGAGTTTGAAATAATCGCCGTTAATCAGTTACAAAGTCAGTGGCACATTTTTACGATTGCCGTGATTTCCCCTGCTTTTCTATTTTGAATTTGTTCATTCACCCAGTGTAGAAAATCATTACCAGATATGCGGTTATGTAACTACATACTTGGTAATGGTAACTAGTTACTTTTGTTATTACATTTCTTATTACCTTTATATGGCGATGTCGCGAAAAATAATGAGTTATGGTTACACACCAGCATACCAAAAATCAAAAAATATATATTTACCTATGTGCTTACCAGTACTGACAAAAATAATGAGTCTAAAATAGATTTCCAAAAAAATAAATTATATAAAAAAATATTTTTTATTGTATTTTTCTTTTAAATAAAATTTGCTGGTGCGGGAATCGAACCTGGGTCTACAGATTGCCAGTCAATAGCTCTATCATCTGAGCTGTATCGACATGTAATATTTAGTATATAAAAACATAATTGACCTGCTGCACACTCGCGTTAATCACAAAAATGTGTCATTAACTTTGTAGCTGATTCACAGCGATTTTTTCAATCACGTATACGCACGACTTACTTGAATAACTTTAATTTCACTAAGACTCACGCAGTTTATCAATTAAGAAAGTAAAAATCCGCGGTAGAGCGCGTAAAGCATAACTTTTTAAAGAAATAAAAAAAATGTTCAGTCGCATTTATAACATACACCTAATGGAATTAATTCCTAATACTTCTATAGTTTACTCAATATAAATTTAACGCTTTTGGCATTCCGCGATTCGAAAAAAAATGTGATTCGGTATTCCATATATATTTATTTTCTGGGTATTTTGAAATAGGTTATTTTATATCCCAGCAAAAAATATACATGTTTTTAGCAGCACATGCAGAACTAGAAGAGCATTTTTATCTTCATTACTATTATATAAAGTAATGGTTTGATTTCCATTCCCGAGTAAAAAAGTTCTGATATAATCATATATTATTTTATCTAATTGCATATATTAACTTATAGTTACATATGGCCACATATGCTTTTAAATTCAAGCATATATACTTTTATATAGTCATATATTAGATATTTTTTCCTCAAAGGTTTTAATATGGAGACATATGTTATTTTATATTATTACATACTGGCCTACATATAATTGTATGTGCTATATATAAGTACATAAATTAACATATAAAATATATAATTACATATGCGTTTATATATAATTTAGTATGGCGCTATACATAATAATATAAAACTATATGTGGAGCCATATAAGAAATATTTTATAATTTGTGTTAGTTATGATTATATATTGACGAAAATGAACCCATATATACAATATACAATATGGTTCCATACATACAATATTTCATGATTTCTTTAATATATAACAATGTAACGTTCTTTATAAAATCATCTGTAATTATATATCATCCCACATAAGCAATTTTTTCAAAGTGATTTTATATAAAAATATACAAGGTCCATATAAAACCGTATTATATTATATGTGGTTCCATGTTAACAATGACTTTGAACTAGTTTTTAGTGTCCGACGGAACAGTTCAGCTGGAAAATATATTTTGTCGGTATTTGGTATTTTCAAGCCTTATGGACAAATTTTGCTTATGAAACAATATTTGTTGGTCCGATTAGAATGCATTTTGAGGGTCAAACTTAAGGAAAATTCCGAAGTTAAGCAACAAATTCACTGTTCGGCCACCGAAAGTTCGGCCAAATTGATAAAAGTGCGGCGGCCGAACAGTTAAACTACGGAGTTTTTTCGAACAGCTAAACTACGGAGTTTTCCTTAAATTTGACACTGAAAATCGAATTAAATCCGCTCAACAAACAATTTAGCAGTATGAAAATTTCTCCACAATGCTTTCAAATAACAGAAAATCGACTAAATGTCACTTTTTGGCCGAACTACTTTGACCGATACTACTAGTTTTAGATTTAATAATTACTAGGGATTGGCGCGTGACTAGAAATGTTCGTGAGTCACGTTATTCACACGTGATCGTGAGTAATAATTACTATACTCAAGTGGTTCGTACTTACAGTTACATGAAATGTAATTGATTTTTTTTAATTTCAATTACATTTATTTGTAATTGTATTTGAAAATTTTCAATTACAAATTACAATAATTATAATTGAAATCCCTCAGGTCTGATCTCCAGATATTGTATATATTTTTTTATTTAAAAAAATAATTTTTTATATTGTTAGATATGGTCATATATAATATGATAAAAAATATAAGGTCAATATTTAGATATAATTGTATCAAACTATGTCCACTTTTATAACATTTTATATAATTTTATACAAAAAGATATAATTTGATGTAATTGGATGAGGACAAAATTCGGATACAATTGTATCGAATTTCATAAAATTGTATCAAATTGTACGAAATTATATACAATTGTATACAATTCGATACAATATGATACAATAAGACGTTCTCATTTTTCGGATATAATTATATCTAGTTACATAAAATATTATATATAATTAAATATAACTTCATATGGCTCCATATCATTTTTTTTTACTTGGGTTTCCATTCCTTTTTTTATAACGAAATAAAAAAAAAAATTCATTAATTGTAATGAAATGAAAACAAAAATCATTACTATACTAAAAAGAAAATGCTTATTGGTTGTGTTTACAGGCCAAACAAGAGAGTATCTTTTAGTGATTGTATTTTAAAACTGGAGACCCTGACCTTTGCGTATAACGATATTGTAATATCTGGTGATTTTAATTCCAACATTCTGACAGAATCAATCTTTACTAATGAAATGCCATCGCTCGGACTCATGCCTGTAAATCGGACTATACCAACCCACTATACAAGTACGAATAATTCATTGCTTGATGTATTCTTTGTTGCTAATGTATCTAATGTATTAGTGTTTGACCAGCTTTCAGCATCATGTTTCTCAAGGCATGATTTGATATTTTTAACATATAATTTTGAAGTTCAGCATGCAGACCAAATTAGTTACTACCGAGATTTTAAGTGTATGAACTACAATCTGTTACGTGAGAATTTTTTTCAAACTGACTGGAGTAGTATATATTCTACGCCTAATATTGATGAAAAATTGTCATTTTTCGAAAATAATATTCTGCGACTTTATAATGATACTGTTCCATTAAAATCTAAAATTATCACGGCACGAACTAAACCGTGGTTTTCTGCAGCTGTTAAACAATTAATTGAGAAAAGAGATGTTGCTTACTCAAGATGGAAAAGATTTAAAACTCCTGAACTAAAACTTGAATATCGTACTGCCAGAAGTAATGTAAATAATAAAATTAAAATTGCAAAAAGAGATTATTATTCCAAACGTTTTGGATCTGCGCTTGAGTCAAAAAAACATGGAAAACAATCCGTGAAATTGGTATTGGCAAAGCAGATTTAACAGTAAACCTTTACTAACTTACCAATGGTCGAAATCGACAAAAACTTTTATAATTTTCCAACAACTATTAATAGTTCTTCTCTTGATGAAAATGGGTTTGAATTTTCATGCGTTGATGTCATGTCAACTTTTTCGTTAGTAAAATCAGAATCTGTGGGATACGATAATATGCATCCGAAATTTTTGAAAATAATTTTGCCATTAATTCTGCCTTACATTACTCATCTGTTTAATGCAATTATCACGTCAAGCACTTTTCCGCTGAAATGGAAGCATGCTAAAATCATACCGCTTCCGAAAACAACTACTGAATTTCGACCAATTGCGATTCTATGTTTCCTTCCAAAAGTTTTAGAAAAGATTCTACATCTACAAATTGGTAAATATATTAGGGAAAAAGGACTAATGTATGAAAAGCAATCTGGATTTCGTCTGCGTTACAGCCTTGACAGATGTGTCTGAATATATACGACGTGAACTGGATGATTGTAAAGTTAATTTCTTGGTACTCCTTGACCACTCTAAGGCCTTTGATACAGTAGACCATTTTACACTATGTATGAAACTCAGAAAATTTTTTAAATTCTCTTCGACTGCTACTCGATTGATATCATCATATCTAACTGATCGTACACAATCCGTATATGTAAATAATGTCTGGTCTAATCCCCTTTCTCTCACTAGAGGTGTGCCTCAAGGGTCGATTCTTGGCCCCCTCCTTTTTTCATTGTACGCCAATGATTTGCCTACCCGAGTAAAAAAAATTGATCTCGCGCAATATCTAATCATATCCAATTTGATATTGTTTAAGATCTGCTGTAATATCTAGGTGATCCAATTAGATCTCAAAATTGGGTGTATCCAATCATATCGTATTAGATCCCATTGTATATATAGGGATAAACTGAGATCAAGTTATATCTCAAAATTGGGAGGTCCCATGATATCCTTGGGGATAAATGTAGATCTAATTTGATCCGAAAATTGGCGGATCCAGCTATATATTTGCGGATAAACTTAGATCTAATTTGATCCGAAAAATGGCGGATCGAATTAGATCCAGCTATATATTTGTGGATAAACTTAAATCTAATTTGATCTCAATTTTGGCAGATCGAATTAGATCCATCAATATATTTGTGGATAAACTTAGATATAATTTGATCCGAAAAAGTGGCAGATCGAATTAGATGCAGCAATATATTTGGGGATAAAATTGGATCTAATTTGATCCGAAAAATGGCAGATCGAATTAGATCCAGCAATATATTTGGGGGTAAACTTAGATCTAATTTGATCCGAAAAATGGCAGATCGAAAAAATGGGTTAATCTAATTATATAAAATTAGATTTAATACAAAAAGTTACATTTTATTTGATACCATTAGACAAAAATAATTCATGCAGATATCGCTCAGATTGCATTAAATTGTCCATTCTATTGAAATTACTTCTTGATTATCATTATGTCACATCCAATTTTATATAATTAGATAAACTCGTTTTTCGGATCGTATTTCATCATATTAGATCCAAGGTGGATCTAAGTTACTGCAGTACGATCCACCATTTTTCGGATAAAATTTTATTTTTTTGCAATATGAATTTCTTTTTATAAAATTAATATTTTTTTCTATACATTTTTTTATAAAATTATATTTTTTTTTATTAAATTGAATATTTTTTATTAAAATATTTTTATTTACATCCTTTTGACGCTCTACTCCATTTCCAATTGTATCAAGATTTATCAATTGTGTTTCAGAAATAATCAATTGTATTTCAGAACTTATCAATTATTTTTCAGATTTATGAATTGCTTTTCAGAACTAGTCAATTGAATTTCAGTTTTATCAATTGTATTTCAGAAATTATTAATTGTATTTCTGAAAATCACAACTGTATTTCAGAAATTCTCAAAATGTATTTCAGAAATTATCAATTGTAATTCAGAATTTATTAAATGTATTTCAGAAATTTTCATCTATTAACTATGAAATACAATCAACAAATTCTGAAATAGATTTGATTATCTCTGAAATGCAATTAATAATTTCTGTAATACATTTGATAAATTTCTGAAATACATTTAAAATTTCTGAAATACACTTAATAGCTTCTGAAATACCGTTAATATTGTAGTTGCTGATGAGTTACCATATAGGACCATATATTGTTTAAATGGCACCATATATGCTAATATATTGCTTAAATAACACCATATATAAATATATATTGCACCATTTATAGTAGCATATATTATCATATCTGCAACTGTATTAAAGATTTTGTTCATGAGGTACCATATATGACCATATATTGTTGAAATGGCAACATATATCATAATATATGGTTTAACTGGCCCCATATATAGTTATATATTGTTTAAATGATACCATATATAATTATATATTGCTAAAATGCCACCATATATATTAAGATATAGCTCTATATACAACTATATATGCAATAAGATCAGCCATGCTATGTAATATATAATCATATATACCATTTCCAATATTATAAAGGCCGGTATCTAATTAGATGAAATTATATATGGCATAATATAAGGAAAATTTTTGGAAAAAGACGTCATATATAATTATATATGGATATACATAACGACATGTCTAATTATATATTGTAATATATGCCACATATGATTATATATAATTTTTTTTACTCGGGTAATCAGCTTTCGTATTGCAAAATACATATGTATGCGGATTATGTGCAATTGTATTTGAGCAGTCCAATGCAATTAATTACGGAAAATATTAGTAGGATTAACTCTGATTTGAATAAAATTTTTTTTATTGGCTTCGGCAAGTGAGCTCTGCCTTAATCCGCGTAAATCTAAATGTATAGTAATTCACAGGCAACGAAGCGTGCCAGTAATGGAACATGATATTGTGATAAATGGAGGAATAATTGAGTTCGTTGAAGCAGCTAAAAACCTTGCCATCGTTTTCAACAAACATTTAACTTGGACAGACCAAATCAATTCACTTGTTGGTCAAACTTACGCCAAGTTAAGGTCTCTTTGGTCAACACAATTTTTTACTCCTTTAAAAGTAAGAATTCTACTTGCTAAAACATAACTAATCCCCGGTTTAATCTATGGTTGTGAGCTTTTTGGGAATTGTGACACGACTTGCAAACGCAAATTAACCATTTTGTACAATAATATTGTTAGATATGTTTACCCAGTCAGAAAAATACAAACGGGAAAGCGGTGGCAAAGCACTTTAACAGGTGGTACAAGCACTGGCAAAAAGTGCTTTCCCATTCCCAAAATGATAACATCATTAGACAAAAGGACCGGCTGTTCAAAAAGCGCCGGAAAATCACTGGAGGAACAAAATTTTTAAACGTTGGCAAAACGCTGGCAAAACCAATAAATAGGTGGTCTGGAAATATATTTTCCAAAATAAAATTTAAAAAAAGTTCATATGTATTTTTTTTGGTCCTGCCGTGATTTGAACCCAGGCCGTCTGATTGGCAGACGATTGCTCTACCCACTGAGCTAAAGAGACATATAATATTTGATGGCTAAACACATAAATGAGTGATAATAGCTGGACAACTACTGGCTGTGCCAAAATGTTAGTACTGGCAAACAATTTTTTGTAACTAGTATGCCAGTGTTGGGAGGGCAGAAAAAAAGTTTGTCTTGAAGGAGCTTTCCCAGAAACAAAAAATTGATTTTATAAAACAAAAAAAAATTTAAATTAAAAAAAATAAAAAAAAAAATTTTTTGCTTGCAACCGGATTTGAACTCGGAACCTCCTGACTACAAACATTTTTTTAATGAAGCGTCAGCATATTTATAAAATCATTGGTCTACCAGTGAATTGATTTTTGTACGCCTGATAGCATTGGCTAGGTAGCACTGGATAACCACTGGTTGCAAACCTTGGCATATCACTCTAAGCCAATTCTTTGCCAGTGGTTTTTTTTATAAACCACCGAAATTTTTGTAAAACAAATACTGGTAAAACGCTTTTTGCAAACGCTGGCAAAGCGTCCCAAATGAGTGTTCTGCCAGTCATTTATTTTTAACACCGTGGTTAACCAGTGGTATGCCAGTGCTTGATTTTTTGTACCACTGGCGATTTCTGACTGGGTATGGACTAACGAGATTTGAGCGAATTTCATCATTTGCCATAAAACTCTATGGAGTATCTTTTGAAAGTCTTCTAAAAATTCGAGTACTTTTGTTTTATCACAAAATCATTTATACAAAAAATCCTTTATATCTTTTTGAAATTATTCAATTTGCATTATCCCCAAGGGGTAGAAAGACTATTATAACTGAACATAGTTATCATGTGTCTGAATGGCACTTCTTCATAAATGCCGCACGTCTTTGGAGAGATCTTCCATCCAATCAACAACTCAACAGCAACGCAAGCAACTTCAAACAATTTCTATTTGAATTTTTTAAACAGAATTAATTTTGTTTTCTACAGTATTGACAATTTGTTAGTCTAATTAATATATTTATTTTTGGAACTATTTGTGATTTTTAGATAGTTTACGTTTCTAAAGCATATTTAGTGTAATTTTAAGTTTTTCTGTAAATATTTTGCAATATCGTTAAAAAGTTAGAGAATCGCACTACTGTTTTTCACAAACTGCTTTCCTGTACTTTAATTATAAGATTTAATCTTGTTGTACAGGATATGAGAACACAACTAAATAAATAAATAAATAAATAAATAAATAAAATAAATAGTCGCGTCTTTATTGGCAAAGTTATAAATTTTCATGCAAAATATTGTGGTTGAGAAGCGCTTACGGGGCATTTTATACCTTGAGACCTCAAAATTTAAGCTTATTCGTTATTTGGGCTTTAAGAGACGAATCAGCATACCATGAATTCAAATTACAGCACTCGAAAAAAGAAAAATATTTACCTTTGTATAAAAGTAACGGCAATAAAAATCCATGTCTAATTTTGTAATAATTAAAATTAATTTCATTACAATTACGTATATGTAATGGTAATGAAATTATCTATTTTTTGGTGGGTTGATATTAATTATCACTACAAACAAATTCAAAAGCACGAAAAAATTAAGTAAATACCTAAAAAAGCGCGAAAACAGTCATTTATAAATGTTAATTAATGTTGAAATTAATCCAATTTAATTAATTTGATGCAATTGAATTCATACGATCTAATTGGATTAAATTAATTTGCACATGTAGGGTAAAAAATTATGTAATTAATTTGAAGCACTAAGTCATTATAAATATTGGCAACTTTTATTTTTATGAATATAGAAGGGTATTCCATTTATATTCTATGAAAAGAAAATCCACTAAAATCCTTGTTTTCGCAATTTATAAAAATTCTATCAAAGCACTGTTAATTCACTGTTAAACGAGAGCCATTGAATTTAATGCAAAGGCCAGTTCCTTATTCTTAATTTAAATTTTTAAGAAATTTTGCACTAAAATACATTTCTTTAACGCATTTCGAAATTATTGTTACATACTCATCTTTTACCTTATCTACAACTTTTTTTCTATTGTTAACTTAACAATAATTGTCGGAAGTTAACGATATTATTTAACGACAAAATTCGGTAGAAAAAGTTACGGAATCAGTTTTAATGACAATTGTAGTTATTTATCGAATCTTGACAATCTAACTACCGATTTTTGTCGTTAAAAAGTTAGAGAATCGCACTACTGACCATCAATTCTATATATTTCGGACATGCTGATTACAATGGCGTACTTTATTTTTCGATCAATGGTACAGAATTTTCGCTAAATGTCTTTAAAGTTTGGCGGTTTTCCATTTAGTTTTTTATATACAAACATTTTTAAATGCAATCAAAATAATTTTTTTGTGGTGAAATGTAGGCACAGGACGTGTATTCATATTTAGGCTTGATGCATAAAACTTGATATTCAAACCACTGTTCGCGTTTTAGATGGATTTTTACGGTTTTTTAAGGTTATAGCCAGAGTAGGAAAATAAACTCTAACGAACGGTACTTTAGCGTTTGCGTACCGCATACCTCGCAGACTGTACGCAAATACATTCCTTACAAAAAAAGACTCATACGATATCTCTCTACTTAAAGTTTGTGTGTATGCACTAAAGGGCTGCATGAGTGCAATCGGTTTGTTGTAGTCATTAAATCACATGGTGCTAGTGTGTGTGCGTTACGATTCAAACCACCCTGTTACGACTAGACAACAAATCAAAACGTAAGCGAGCTTAAGCATTAGACATGGCAACGAAAAAAACAATAAGTGATTGTTGTGACACACGATCGTTCGCTACCATAACATAACAATTAGTACTTTGAACCAGAGATGGGAGTAATTAATTACTTTGTAATGACCATTGCGGGTTTTCATTACCATTAAATCTTTAAAATGAAAATTAAAAAAATATTCATTACCATTTCAAAATCCCGACTAAAAAAGTTTTCATATAATCTTATATGATTTGATATAATTATAAATGTTTATATGTGTGGCTTTATATGACCATATACATTTATATTAACACTTTGGTTTTATAAATGTGTTTGATATGACGTTATATATAATCATATGCGATTTGGTCTCCAGGCATATATTAAGAGATCTGCAAATATAGTTTATACATAATTATATATAATGGCGTATAAGCTTCTCTAAACAATCTTATATCAAAATATATAACAAAGTTAACATAAAATTGTAATAATTTTATGTATAAATTTATCTGACATGATATATAATTATACAAAATTTTATAAAGTTTAATTGCACTATAAAAATTAAAAAAAAAAACTCAGAAATTGTGGATCTGGTTTTGAATTTTGCACTTTGACATATAAATAAATGTTTATAATTGAATTTAACATATATTTTCCAAATAGTTAGCGAAATACTCTTTATTAAACTCAAAATTATTTTAAAGAAATAAATAAAGGATTTTTTTTTTATTGTGGAATTAAAGGTCGAAATAATTATTTTTACTTTTAAATTTAAAAATTAGACAAACATATGTTGAAATAAATATGGTTTAAGTTCATTTATTTTTCCGTAAAAAAAAATTAATTGTGAAAGTTAATTTTTTATCATGTTGGTTTTTAATTTTTATTTTAAAAAATAGAATTTGTTTTTTTCGACCTTTTTAATTCATTAATTAGAAATTTATTAATTCAATTCGAGGACTATTTCCTTATTATGAATTAACATAATAAGTACTTTTTTCAAAAACTGTTTTTTGTTTCTCTTCATCAGGATACTCTCCTGACAAATACTTCACAGAGTTTTTGCTTTCAAAAAACCTCTACACTTTCAGGAATGAAAAGAGGATCGTTTCGGGGATTTTCCAGGTCCTCTTCATCAGTTTTCTTTAGAAAGTGGTGGCGTAATCCCCGAAACGATCGTCTTTTCATTCCTGAAAGTGTAGAGGTTTTTTGAAAGCAAAAACTCTGTGAAGTATTTGTCAGGAGAGTATCCTGCTGAAGAAAAATAGCAGTTTTTGAAAAAAAGTACTTATTATATTAATTCATAATAAGGAAATTGGCCTCGAACTGATTTAAAAATTTCTAATTAGTTAATTCAGTTATTTTATAAGAAAGATAAAAACTCTAACCTAGAAAAAGTTGTTCCGACAAATTTTTGTAGTGTTTTATTTTGTCACCTATTTCCAAGTTTATTAGCAAAAATTGTTCTAAACATTAAGCATTATATTTAATATGAATGAAATAAGTGATCTCAATAATATTTACTAAAATTTTCTTTGAAAATCTTCATCAAATTATATGTATTTATATATAATTTGATGCAGTTAGATAGACCCATTTTTCGGATCAAATTGTATCAGGTGAGATAACATGCTTATCTCGCTTGATATAATTATATATTCCAATATTCGGATCAAATTAGATATGGACGTATATATTGGTTTATATATGGTGATATATGATTATATAACATCTTTTTTAGTCGGGATGTAATTGCAATGAAAAAAATGTTAATTTCATTTGTTTTTTTTACATGTAATGAAACGTTTTTATAATTTTCATTACAATACGCAATGGTAGTAAAAACAAAAAATCATTTTCATTTTTTCTACACTAGGTAGACAAATGAAATTTCATTTCCATTACTTAACATAATGATGTAAAGAACGTTTTGTTCTTTGTTCTACACTAAAAAATTTTGCTTTATGTAAATTTTTTTTCGCAATTTTTTTTTTTTCAACTAGCCACCAAACTTTAATGTATATCTCTAGATTATAAATTTAAAAAAACCGCACTTAAAAAATAGCAAAATTATGGCGGAACGCGAAAAAAGACTTTATGGCAGAAAAATTCAATTAAAAAACTTAATCAGCGATTAACATTCTTCAAACAAATATACTGATGCAAAAAGATTCGTTTTGGCAAATTTTTTTCGCGATTTTTTTTTTTTTTTTGCAACTAACCACCAAAAGTTGTTGTATGAAATGGGCATTATAGTCCCTAGATTACAAACTTTAAGAAACCGCACTTAAAAAATTAAAAAATAATGGTGGGACGCGAAAAAAGACTTTATGGTAAAAAAATTTAATTAAAACACTTATTCAGCGATTTACATTCTGCAAACAAATCTAATTGATGTATGAATTTTCCTTTTTGTAATTTTTTTTCGCGATTTTTTTTTGCGGTTTTTTTTAACTAGCTCCCAAACTTTGTGGTATGAAACGGGCATTATAGTCTCTAGATTACAAAAAACCACACTTAAAAACTTCCAAAATAATGGTGGGCCGCGAAAAAAGGCTTTATGGTAAAAATATTTAATTAAAACACTTATTCAGCCATTTACATTCTGCAAACAAATCTATTGATGTAAGAATTTTTCTTTTTGTAAATTTTTTTTTCGCGATTTTTTTCGCGGTTTTTTTTTTAACTAGCCCCAAAACTTTGTTGTATGAAACGTGTATTATAGTCGCTAGAACATAAATTTTAAGAAACCGCACTTAAAAAACTCCAAAATAATTGCGGGACGCGAAAAAAGACTTTATGGTAAAAGAATTGAATTAAAACACTTAATCAGCGATTTACATTCTGCAAGCAAATATATTAATGCAAAAATTTTCCTTTTTGGATTTTTTTTGTTCGCGATTTTTTTTCCCAATTTTTGTTTTTTTCCAACTAGCCACCAAACTTTGTTGTACGAAATGAGTATTATAGTCCTTAGATTATAAATTAAAAAAAACCGCACTTACAAAATTGCAAAATAATGCCGGATCGCGAAAAAAGACTATGGTACTAGAATTGAATTAAAAAACTTAATCAGCTATTTATTTTCTGCAAACAAATTATATTGATGCCAGAATTTTCCTTAATGCAATTTTTTTTCGCGATTTTTTTTTTTTGCCATAGGCCTCAGATTATGAACTAAAAAATGCTTTTAGTAATTTGTAAACCTCATATTTTTAAAATAAAAAACTTCGACAAAAACGGATTGTAATGAAAAACAAATGGTCGTTTCATTACTATGTAAACATTAGGTAAAAGTAATGAAAATTAAAAAAAGGTTCATTTTAATTTTCAAAACAAATGAAAATTTAAAAAAATATTCATAACCATTTTTTAACGCAATGGTAATGAAAAAAAAAACATTACCATTTCTTCAAAAAATGGTAATGATAAAAAAAGCTCCATTACATCAAGTAATGGTAATGAAAATGTAATGGTAATGATTTTAGCCCAACTCTGCTTTGAACTAGTGTTTAAGTATCGCAATGAATGCTATGGTGCGATGGTGTGTTGTGTTATAATATGTAGGTTTTATAAAACGAAAAAGTATAAATGTACACTCAGATAAAAAAGTTAGTAGTTAGTTAGTTGTTCTTTATTTTCAATTCAATGTTTGTTTTACAATTTTTATATTATTATATAAAAAAGTTAGTAAAAAAATAAATTAATAATGTTAATGCATAATAAATTATAAAAACAAAAAAAAAAACAATTTATATTAATTCTTATTAAATACAAAAAAGTTAAAAATCTCTGCTTTGTAATTGTTTTTAATATAAACAATTATAATGCAGAGATTTTTAAGTTTTATACATATATATATTTTAATTTCATTGGTTGTTGCAAAAAGTTATCTGTGTACTTATTTTGTCAAACAAAGCGACAAAGACCTACTCTGTTAAAAGGATTTTTTTTTGTTCGACTTTCGAATTGTTCTTCATAAAGCTTTTTGGCGATTTTTTTAATGTCGATGATTTTTTTAATTTTGATGATTTTTTTCTAATTTTCGACGATTTCTTTAATTTTGCCGATTTTTGTTTTCTTTTCTAAATTTTGCTATTTTCAAAATTTTGGCGGTTTTTTATAATTTTTTCAAATTTTGACAATTTTTAAATTTAAACGATTTTTTTAATTTTTGCAATTTTTAAAATTTTTAACTTGGTTCCCGACTAAAAAAGATGTTATATAATCATATATCACCATATATAAACCAATATATACGTCCATATCTAATTTGATCCGAATATTGGAATATATAATTATATCAAGCGAGATAAGCATGTTATCTCACCTGATACAATTTGATCCGAAAAATGGGTCTATCTAACTGCATCAAATTATATATAAATGCATATAATTTGATGAAGATTTTCAAAGAAAATTTGAGTAAATATTATTGAGATCACTTATTTCCAAGGTTGGTTACCGTTATCGTTATAATACCGTTATCGCTAAAATACCGTTTCAAATTAAATACCGTTACCGTTATCGATACCTCTAAAAAAATTTCTAAATACCGTTATCGTTACCGATACCGTTATTTTTATGTGAAGTTACCGGTATTTTACCGGTATTTATTATTTTATATAAAAATTACAATTTTTTTATTTTTTATTTTATAATCTTGAGTGTTTTTTTTTTTACAAAAAATTTATAGATAATAATTATACTTATTAAAACTACCAGTATTGAATTTATTGCTTAAAATCTGTATGTTCAGTACTTAAAATTAAAAATATGCCATGTTTTTACTTGTTTTTATAAGTTTTTAACATAATTTTTAATACCGGTACGTACCGGTGTTGCTGTTTCGATAACGGTATACCGTTACAGTCTTAAATACCGTTACCTTTACCGTTACCTAAACAAACGAAATATGATACCGTTACCGTTACCCTTACGGTTATTCGTTTCGGTAACCAACCTTGCTTATTTCATTCATATTAAATCTAATGCTTAATGTTTAGAACAATTTTTGCTAATAAACTTGGAAATAGGTGACACAATAAAACATTACAAAAATTTGTCGGAACAACTTTTTCTAGGTTAGAGTTTTTATCTTTCTTATAAAATAACTGAATTAACTAATTAGAAATTTATTAATTCAGTTCGAGGCCAATTTCCTTATTATGAATTAATATAATAAGCACTTTTTTTTTTAAAACTGCTATTTTTCTTCATCAGGATACTCTCCTGACAAATACTTCACAGAGTTTTTGCTTTCAAAAAACCTCTACACTTTCAGGAATGAAAAGACGATCGTTTCGGGGATTACGCCACCACTTTCTAAAGAAAACTGATGAAGGGGACCTGGAAAATCCCCGAAACGATCCTCTTTTCATTCCTGAAAGTGTAGATGTTTTTAGAAAGCAAAAACTCTGTGAAATATTTGTCAGGAGAGTATCCTGATGAAGAAAAAAAAAACAGTTTTTGAAAAAAGTACTTATTATGTTAATTCATAATAAGGAAATAGTCCTCGAACTGAATTAATAAATTTCTAATTAATGAATTAAAAAGGTAGAAAAAACAAATTTTATTTTTTTAAATAAAAATTAAAAACAACATGATAAAAAATTAACTTTCACAATTAATTTTTTTTTACGGAAAAATAAATGAACTTAAACCATATTTATTTCAACATATGTTTGTCTAATTTTTAAATTTAAAAGTAAAAATAATTATTTCGAACTTTAATTCCACAATGAAAAAAAAAAAAATTCTTTTATTTATTTCTTTAAAATTATTTTGAGTTTAATAAAGAGTATTTCGCTATTTGGAAAATATATGTTAAATTCAATTATAAACATTTATTTATATGTCAAAGTGCAAAATTCAAAACCAGATCCACAATTTCGGAGTTTTTTTTTAATTTTTATAGTGCAATTAAACTTTATAAAATTTTGTACAATTAGATATCATGTCAGATAAATTTATACATAAAATTAATACAATTTTATATTAACTTTGTTATATATTTTGATATAAGATTGTTTAGAGAAGCTTATACGCCATTATATATAATTATGTATAAACTATATTTGCAGATCTCTTAATATATGCCTGGAGACCAAATCGCATATGATTATATATAACGTCATATCAAACATATTTATGAAACCAAAGTGTTAATATAAATGTATATGGTCATATAAAGCCACAAATATGAACATTTATAATTATATCAAATCATATAAGATTATATGAAAACTTTTTTAGTCGGGTTGGCAAACACTAACCGTAAAATACCTTTAACGATTCGAAACTCTTTCAACGAACTATTTTTAACCCTAAAATACCACTAACGAAATAACTTAAAATACCGTTAACCTTAAAATATCCTAACGAAATAAATTAAAATACCGTTAACCCTAAAATAACTTAACGATATAACTTAAAATACCGATAGCCTTAAAATAACCTAACGAAATTCTATAAAATAAAATTTACCAAATTCATTCCAAAAAAAAACATTTAAAAAAATCGGTGGTATAATTAAATAATATTGAAAAATAAAATTAATAATAAATAATATAATAAAACCAATACGTAGTAGAGTTTGCTAAAAACCCTACTCAATGTTCCTTAATGTATTCGCCGCTTTAGAGCTTTTTTTTGGTATCATTAGAGTATTTCACATATTAAATAGTTGAAATATTCATTACGATCAACTAAAGAATTTTTTGGGGGTAGTCATTTGTCTATTTTAATTTTTTCATTATATATATATCAGTGGTCGTCACCCATAGCAACCAGTGCACTGTTGCCAATTTAGCTATTTTCTCGTCAAATCTAGCGATATTTCAACCCGTTTAGCGGGATAAAATATGATTTAACGATTTATCGCTAAATTTTCTAAGTTTTTTATAATTTAGCTGTTTTCTAGTGATTTTTTAGTTTGATTTAGCGATATTTTTAGGAAAAAAGTTGGCAACAGTGCACCAGTGGCCGATCATAATCGGCTTTTCATACGTACATAACACGAATGACAACAAAACTCTCAACTAAGAGAATAACAAATAAACATATTCCGTCATTACCATGATAAATTTGTGCTTGCAACAAATTATAAAAAAGAACAAATAAATTTAAATAACAGAAAAGAAAATTTGAACCAAAATTTTTCATTTTAAATATTTAGGAATAAAAATTGTCTGATTCATCAGCTTCAGACATTTTGCTGTGCATGGTACTGCATTAAAAAGTTTTAGCATTTCAGCAGATGGATTAAACTTTTGACAATTGAGTAACTTGTAAAGTATATATTTAATTTAAGAAGAGCTTCTTATAACTCTTATTAAATTTAAATAACTTTAAAAAAATTATCAGGATTAAATTCTTAAATTCATAAAAATATGAAAAAGCAATAATATATTTTATCCCCAAATGATCCCCTAAAATTTCGTATCATCCCCAATAAATCCCCAGTTCTACAAACGGAAGTTTTTTCCCCATTGATGATAAAATTCCCGATTTGGGGTTAAATCCCCCAAACTGGCAACACTGTTATACATAAGTTTTCAGTAACACTAAAACGATGGTGTTGATATTGTGTTGATTGCTTAAGTTCACAATAATAAGATGTGGTAATGTACTGTTGTCATCCGCGCTAAACGATTCATGATGTGATTCGTCTCACTATCCATATGCTTTTTTGCCATGGTGTTTTTTTTTTTGTTTGTACTGATTCAATCGTTATAAAAAGTAAAACCACACAACTCGTTATGGCTTGTAGGCTATCATGTCTTGAAATCTCATTTAAGATGAATCGTTCAGCCCTTTAGTATGCACACAACCTGAATACAGTACAGTAGGATTGAGAGATGACGAACGTAAGCGCTTCGAGTATGTACCAGTCTCTGAGCGCATACCTAACCCGAAGACAGTTCGTTTACCGTCTGTTTCATAGATTACATAGAGATTTTACTCTTCTTCTTCTTTTGTCACAAACACATTTATTCACATCCAATCCAATATTTTTTGTATAGGTATAGAACGTATGCCCAACACATTCTCATGAGTTACGTGCACTGACAGCAAATATCAAAGAGTAAGAGATCTATGTAATCTATGGTCTGTTTGCCGCTTTGATTTTGTTTTTGTTGCTTTTTCTACAAAATGACAATACAGTGGTGCCAGACGTGACGTTTTTACGACATTTTGACGATTTTTTTTTTGAAAATCTGTTGACCATTATCAAAATCATAAATAAAAAGATTTTGAAAAAATGGAAAATTGTTTTTTTAAAACAATGCCCGAGTAAAAAAAATTATATATAATCATATGTGGCATATATTACAATATATAATTAGACATGTCGTTATGTATATCCATATATAATTATATATGACGTCTTTTTCCAAAAATTTTCCTTATATTATGCCATATATAATTTCATCTAATTAGATACCGGCCTTTATAATATTGGAAATGGTATATATGATTATATATTACATAGCATGGCTGATCTTATTGCATATATAGTTGTATATAGAGCTATATCTTAATATATATGGTGGCATTTTAGCAATATATAATTATATATGGTATCATTTAAACAATATATAACTATATATAGGGCCAGTTAAACCATATATTATGATATATGTTGCCATTTCAACAATATATGGTCATATATGGTACCTCATGAACAAAATCTTTAATACAGTTGCAGATATGATAATATATGCTACTATATATGGTGCAATATATATTTATATATGGTGTTATTTAAGCAATATATTAGCATATATGGTGCCATTTAAACAATATATGGTCATATATGGTACTTCATGATCAAAATTTGTAATACAATTCCAGATATAATAATATATGATACTATATATAGTGACATATATATTTATATATGGTGTTATTTAAGCAATATATATATATTCGTTCCTTTTACTCCTGCAAGGAGCATAGGGCCGTAAATTATTTATTTAAGCAATATATTACCATATATGATGCCACTTAAACCATATATTATCATATATGGTACCATTTCAACAATATATGCTCATATAAGGGACCTCATGAACTACATTTTTAATACAGTTCCAGATATGATAATATATGCTACTATATATAGTGCAATATATATTGATATATGATATCATTTAAACAATATATTACCATATATGGTGACGTTTAAACAATATATGGCCATATATGGTACTCATGAACAACATTTTTTGTACAGTTCCAGATATGATAATATATGCTACTATATATTGTATAGTACCATATACTTTGATATATCGTATCATTTAAACAACATACATGTATGGTACCATTTAAATAATATATTTTCATATACGGTACCATTTAAACAATGTATTGTCATATATAATAACTCATCAGCAACTACAATATTAACTGTATTTCAGAATCTATTAATTGTATTTCAGAAATTATAATTGTATTTCAGAAATTATCGAATGTATTTCAGAAATTATTAATTGCATTTCAGAGATAATCAAATCTATTTCAGAATTTGTTGATTCTATTTCATACTTAATAGAGGAAAATTTCAGAAATACATTTCATAATTTCTGAAATACAATTGATAAAACTGAAATTCAATTGACTAGTTCTGAAAAGCAATTCATAAATCTGAAAAATAATTGATAAGTTCTGAAATACAATTGATTATTTCTGAAACACAATTGATAAATCTTGATACAATTGGAAATGGAGTAGAGCGTCAAAAGGATGTAAATAAAATTATTTTATTAAAAAAATTCAATTTAATAAAAAAAATATAATTTTATAAAAAAATGTATAGAAAAAAAATATTTATTTTATAAAAAGAAATTCATATTGCAAAAAAATAAAATTTTATCCGCAAAATGGTGGATCGTACTGCAGTAACTTAGATCCACCTTGGATCTAATATGATGAAATACGAAAAACGAGTTTATCTAATTATATAAAATTGGATGTGACATAATGATAATCAAGAAGTAATTTCAATAGAATGGACAATTTAATGCAATCTGAGCGATATCTGAATGAATTATTTTTGTCTAATGGTATCAAATAAAATGTAACTTTTTGTATTAAATCTAATTTTATATAATTAGATTAACCCATTTTTTCGATATGCCATTTTTCGGATCAAATTAGATCTAAGTTTATCCCCAAATATATTGCTGGATCTAATTCGATCTGCCATTTTTCAGATCAAATTAGATCTAAGTTTATCCACAAATATATTGCTGTATCTAATTCGATGTGCCATTTTTCGGATCAAATTAGATCCAATTTTATCCCCAAATATATTGCTGGATCTAATTCGATCTGCCACTTTTTCGGATCAAATTATATCTAAGTTTATCCACAAATATATTGATGGATCTAATTCGATCTGCCAAAATTGAGATCAAATTAGATTTAAGTTTATCCACAAATATATAGCTGGATCTAATTCGATCCGCCATTTTTCGGATCAAATTAGATCTAAGTTTATCCGCAAATATATAGCTGGATGCGCCAATTTTCGGATCAAATTAGATCTACATTTATCCCCAAAGATATCATTGGACCTCCCAATTTTGAGATATAACTTGATCTCAGTTTATCCCTATATATACAATGGGATCTAATACGATATGATTGGATACACCCAATTTTGAGATCTAATTGGATCACCTAGATATTACAGCAGATCTTAAACAATATCAAATTGGATATGATTAGATATTGCGCGAGATCAATTTTTTTTACTCGGGTGGTTAGTATTTTTGCATATGTACACACGAGAGAAAAAGATTCAAATATAACTATTTAGGGCTATGTGTCTTTAAGAAAGAAATGAAAAAAATCGTTCAGTTGCAGCGTTTTATGATAACTTAATACAGTGAATGGCGCTTTTGTTTTTAAACAATTTTTGTATTTTTTAATGCAAAAATTAAAATAATTGTTGAAAATAAGCACACCACGGCTAAAATCTCATTCAAATATTTATTTTGTTTTGAGTTTAAAATTAGTTGTTTTTACAAAATGTATTGACAACAGACATACATATAAATAGTACCCAAAGGGTACTTTTATGTAATTGTTGCTTTCAAAAAGGAGTTGATTTATAGCTCGTTTTACCAAATCAGACAGTTCATATACGAAAGTACAAAATTCTCGTCCCGTTGATTTTTTTGTACCTTATGTAATGTGTCGGTTTGAGTAAGAAAGTTATCATTTTCTTATTGCGGACAACTGAAGAGTAGAGTGATGTCTACGAAACAATTGTATTGTCTATCATGAAAATGATCAATCCCTTTTCGAAACAACAAATAAAAATCGAATATGACAATATCATATTAGAATTTGGACTTGAGGTGGAAGAATATTCTAACTAAATATATGAAAATTTAGAAAGTCCGAAAAAACAATTTTTGTATTTTTTAATGCAAAAATTAAAATAATTGTTATTTTAAAAATACGCAGAAAACGTTTCCCTATAAATTCGGCAAAATAACTCTCTCCAAATTGTATGTTTATATGGTTTTAGATTTTTTAGCCAAAAACTTGGTAAACTTTCCGAAAAAAAATCGTGGATATCTTACATAATTTGTTAGTAAACATTTTAGTATGTGTAGTCTTCTTATATTAGCCTCGTTTTGTTCCTATACGTGTTACGAAATCCCATACAAATTTTGCCATTGGGCATATTAAAGCCTGAACCAGATAAAATCAGTGTTTTGCTGCAGTGCCACGTTTTGTCGATAAAGAAGGTTTTTGTATTTTCTTTTTTTGTCACTGCCGAGAAATTATAAATTTTTCTAAATAAACAAAGGCTGCCGTCAAACAAAACAATAACAAATTTGTAAAAATAGTCAATAGTTTTCGCGAAAATCAAGAAACAAATTTGACAGCACTGCTGCAGTTCACTGGCACTTCGAGTATCTGGATTGGGCTTAAATGTTAACTCTTACAATTTTTTCAATGTCGATAATGTTCGGGTAACTGCCAGATTGTATACAAAAATATGTTGTAGTTTTTTTCGTATTCATAGTATGTGTGAGCAACAAAACAATTTTTCTGATGACGATTTTTCAAAAAAAATTACAAACGATTTATTTTTACATTTTTGACCGAAAAAGTCTGGAACCACTGCCAGAATATACAATATTAAGTCGCTGTTGCCAACTTGGCGCTTTTTCCGTTAAGCTGGCGCTTTTTTATTGCTCATAGCGGGAAGATGTGTTTTATTAGTTAAGCCCAGAGCTTTGAAGAATTAATTCTTTTTTGAATGAATTCACTACCAATCGAATTAAATTTTCTTTAGAATTGAATGAATTCCTTTTCTTAAGTAATTCACTGAATTCGTTCAACTGAACGCGTTCATCAAACAATATATTCAAAGAATAAATTCCATTGCAATAGTTCTCTTTATTAAATCCAATGAACGCGTTCAATTTTATAAATCGAACGGAAAAAAAATGCATTCAATTCCATTTTCATTCAGTGAATTAAAAAAAAAAATAAAATTACATTCAGTTAATTAAAAAAAAATAAAATTACATTCAGTGAATTAAAAAAAATTAAATTACGTTCAGTGAATTAAAAAAGAAAAAAATACGTTCACTGAATTGAAAAAAAAATTACGTTCACTTAATTGAAAAACAAAAATTACGTATGCTGAATTAAAAGCCTGTTTTCTGCCGTTCAGTAGAAGAAAACATTGTATTGTAAAAACGTATAAATGAAATACGTCATAATGAAGCATCTACATTTTACTGGGAAGCATAAGTTTGAAAAATTAATAGTCATATTTTTTCCAAATTCATCTACATATATCGATAAAGTTTTTATTTTTAATAGTAAAAGGCTTTATTTTTTAATCATGTAGGTTGTTAAAGTGCATCGGGTTTCTCTAACACTTAATATATATGTAATTTGTTTATTTTCACTAGCAAACGCTGTAAAATTACTTAGTTGCAAATTTTATTTGCAAATAAATGTTTTCTTCTACTAAACGGCAGAAAACAGGCTTTGAGTTCAATGAACGTATTTTTTTTTAATTCACTGAACGTAATTTTATTTATTTTTTAATTCACTGAACGTAATTTTATTATTTTTAATTCACTGAATGTAATTTTATTTTTTTTTAATTCACTGAATGAAAATGAAATTGAATGAATTCAGTGGTGAGTTAATTCAGTAAGGAATTAATTCACTTTTTTGCCGTTCGATTTATAATATTGAACGCGTTCACTAGTGAATTAATTCATTTGATTTAATAAAAAGAACTTGAATTAATTCGTAACAAAATAAATCGAACAAAAACAAATATGAATTAATTCCATTCAATATATGGTACTTTGTGAACTAATTCATCGAATTTTTAATTCAGAATTGAAAAATTGAATTAAGGAATTATTTCTTCAGAGCTCTGGTTAAGCCCGGTATTTTGTTCGTACTTTTGCAAAAAAAGCTGTCAAAAAAAATGATTTTTACTTGCGTGGAATTCTTGCGAAATTGCTGTGGAATTTTTTTCGCATCAATTAAATAGGCAGGACCATTTGAAAATGTACCGAAAAAGTGACATTTGGGTTAATTATGATTGTAGCTTTTTATACACCATAAAAAATTTGTGCATTTTAATGTTTTTATTATAGTTTTTGAGCTCCAGAAGCTCAAAAGAAACAACTGGGCTTTAGCGGGAATTCTATTGCTTTTCCAAATGAGGAAAATTTCAAATAAATGGAATGCCAAATTATAATCGGCACATTTTCCTTTACAATAAGAATATTTTCATTCCATTTCCATTCGTTTTCATTCCCGTGTAGATGTGCCTTTAGAAATCCTGTGAAATTTTTTAATGAATTTAGTAGAATTATGCATTTATAATCAGAGTTTTCTCCAAAATATTTCTTTAAAACCCGAAATTTCCTGACAAATTGTTACCACCTTTTTTCTAAAAATATCGTTATAAAAAGCTTAGAATCGCTAAAAAAAAAACGCTCGTTGTTAAAAATAATAAAATTCTAGCATAAGTATAATGCAAAATTTTTGATACTTTTGAATTTTGTAATTAAAAATTTATCGAAAAACTAGCTAAGTTTTCTTAACTTTTGATATTTAACTAATAAATTTAGGTAAATTTTATTAAAAAAATTAATAACAAAGAAATTGATTTAAAAAAACTCAAATCGTTTTGCAAAAACCGCTACAAGATAAATCGTATCTTATTTATAAGTATGTCTCAAACTGACGAGAAAATAGTTACATTAGCAACACCTATTGAAAGTGTTTTTGAAACAGGTACCGTTTTGAAATAGCATCAATTTTTATTTGTTATTGTTTTGCATGTAGTTTGTTTGCCGTTGTCATAGAACTAGAGATGGGCGCGTGACACGAAATGTTCGTGAGTCATGTGATTCACTCGTGATCGTGAGTTATAATTACTAATTTTATAGTGGTATTCATCGAACTGGATTTATGCCCTCGTAAACCGTGTATTTTTGTAATAGCATATATTTATAACTTTACCTGTTTATTTGAATGAACGCACCTTTTAAAACTATTCAGATCCCAATTTTGCATTTAGCCACTTTTTCAATATTTTCATAAATTAAACATAGAATTTTTTTAAATTTGTATTATTTAAAAACAAATAAAACAGAAAATAAAAAACAACACACAAAAAAAATTCAAAATAAATTTATTTTTGACAATATTCAAATGTATGTATAAATATCAAAAAGTTTATACACAAAAATGTAAGCGTATATTTACCAGGGCTCGTAAAATAGTTTTGACATTAATCGCGTAAACTTACAATATATACACAGTATTCGAGGCGTAAATAATTTAAATGAATACCTTTTATATTTTTACTTTTATTTACACGTGAATCGTGTGTTAGCGTGAGTAAGAATAAAAGAACTCATGCTAGGGTTTAGTCTTTTCATCAGATTTTAGGTAATGTTTACTGTTTTTCGTGATCGTGAGTAGTTTTGTATGTGAGCGAGAGTTGAAAAAGTGCTCGTCCTTGAGTCTGGAGCAGAGCTTTGAAGAATTAATTCATTTTTAAATGAACTCACGAATTGAATTTTCTCTAGAATTGAATGAATTCCTTTTCTTAAGTAATTCACTGAATTCTTTCAACTCAAAGAATTAATTAGTTTATAATTTAATTGCAATAGTTCTTTTTATTAAATCAAATGAATTAATTCACTGGTGAATGCGTTCAATTTTATAAAACGAACGAAAAAAAAAGAGAATTAATTCCTTACTAAATTAACTCACCACTGAATTCGTTAGATTTCATTTTCGTTCAGTGAATTAAAAAGAAAAATTACGTTCACTGGATTGAAAAAAAATTACGTTCACTGAATTAAAGAAAAGTGCGTTCACTGAATTGAAAAAAAAAAATTACGTTCACTGAATTCAAATGAGAAGCAACAACATATTTTAATAGCTTGTAGGGTTCTTAGTATTGCAAAAACGTATAAATGAAATACGTCATAGTCAAGTATCTACATTTTACGGGGAATCATAAGAATTAATAGCTATATATTTTTTCAAATTCATCTATATCTGTAAAGTTTTTATTTTTAATAGTAAGGCTTTATTTTTTAATCATGTAGGTTGATAAACTGCACCGGGTTTCTCCAACACTTAATATATAATTTGTTTATTTTTACTAGCAAACGTTGTAAAATTGTTTAGTTACAAATTTTATTTGTAAATAAATGTTTTCTTCTACTGAACGGCAGAAAACAGGCTTTGAATTCAGTAAACGTATTTTTTTTTAATTCAGTGAACATAATTTTTTTTAATTCAATGGACGAATTTTTTTTTATTCACTGAACGCAATTTTATTTTTTTTAATTCACTGAACGAAAATGAAATTGAACGAATTCAGTAAGGAATTAATGCACTTTTATAAAATTGAACGCGTTCACCAGTGAACTAATTCATTTGATTTAATAAAAAGAACTATAGCAATTGAATTAATTCGTAACAAAATAAATCGAACGACAACAAATATGAATTAATTCCATTCAATATATGGTGCTTTGTGAATTAATTCATCGAATTTTTAATTCAGAATTGAAAAACTGAATTAAGGAATTAATTCTTCAAAGCTCTGGTATGGAGTGATTATTTCTTTTTTATTCGTGAGATTGCGTGAACGTAAGTCAGAAATTACTCACGCGCCCATCTCTACAACGAATCATGACTAAGCAATATATGTATGTGTGAGTTAACAACAACAAAAAAAAACCCAAAAGCAAAGAAACAAATCTATACGAAACGAAGCGTATTCGGGTAGTGCACGGAAAGCACGGTGTTGAAAGCACAGTACATGACCGTATGGTTTGCGTTCGTCATCAGACAAACGCAAACCACTTTACCTAAAACTTTACAGAAAACAAGTGAACATAAATTGGACCAAGAATTATAGACATCTGGGTGGATCGTGGAACAAAAATGTTCCGAAAATCGTAATAGAAATCAGAAAGTGCTGCATTTCCCATGTATTTAAATGAAAATGCCACGGTCTTTTTCGGGTAGTACTACGGCGTTTTTACATCGTAGCTTCAAACGGGCTAAAACTTTACAGAAAACAAGTCAACATAAATTGGACCAAGAATTATAGACATCTGGGCGGATCGTGGAACAGAAATGTTCCGAAAATCGTAATAGAATTCAGAAAGTGCTGTATTTCCCATGTATTTATATGAAAATGCCACGGTCTTTTTCGGGTAGTAGTACGGCGTTTTTACATCGTTGCTTCAAATAGGCTGAAACTTGGAAAAAATTATCGGGAGGTAAATTCGATCAATATTTAGAGATATCTGTCTACTTTGTGGAACAAAAATATTCTGAAAATTACAATAGAATTCAGAAAGTACTGCATTTTCCATACATTTACATGAAACAGCCGCGGTCTTTTTCGGGTAGTAGTACGGCGTTTTTACACAGTGATTCCAAATGAGTTAAAAATTTACAAAAATTATTTGGATGTAAATTCGACCAACAATTGTAGCGAGTTTTTTAGGTCGTGGAACAAAAATGTTCCGCAAATCGAACTAGACTCCAGAAAGTGTAGTGATTTCTATACATTTCTATGAAAATGCCACGGTCTTTATCGGGTAGTAGTAGATTTTATACAATAACTCCAAATAGGTCTAAACTTTACAGAAATTATCTGGACTTGAATTTTATCCCCAATTATTATAGCCTTTTGTGTAGGTCGTAAAACAAAAATGTGCCGAAAATCACAATAGAATTCAGAAACTACTACGATTTCTATACATTTATATGACAATGACACCGTCTTTTTCGGATAGTTGCACGGCGTTATTACACCGTATCTCTAAATAGGTTAAACACGTAAATGAGTTATCTGGATATAAATTGGACAAAGAATCATGTCTGTGAAATTTTGTGTTAATTGAAAAAATTTGAATTTTCGAATTTTGTGGAAAATAAAAGATATGAATCCAAAAATATTCCTCGGAGTAAAAAATATATGGCGTACTTAAAAATTGTACTGCAGGAAATATTTAAGTATGCCTATAACTGGTCTAAACAACGACCATAGAATCTTAGCAGTATGCATAAATCTTAACCTCTGTTAACTGACTCTGTCCGACATTTCAACAATTTTTAATAGAATGTGGTAGATTAAGTTTTATGGTTAACTTTTATTAAATACCCAGTGTAGAAACGGTAATGACATATCATTATTTTTTGGACTACCAGTAATGACACCCACTTACCTTCTATATTATTTTAAAACATATAATAATGAGTTACTGATAATGACTTATTTTTATAATTTTTTCAAATAGAAAATAATTTTTTAGATTTTTTTGAAATCTATTTTTAGACTCAATATTTTTTAAACACTGGTAAGGATATATGTAACCACATATTTTTTCATTTTTTGTATGTTGGCGAGTAAGCTTACTTGTGTGCAGCAGGTCAATTGTGTTCAGTGTTGCCAATTTAGCATATTTAATGCTAGATTTAGCATTTTTTAAATTCATTTAGCATGAAAAAAATGCATCTAGCATACGGCATTTTTTTCAGCATTTTTCCAACAAAATTTAGCATATTTTTAGCATTTTTTACAGTTTTATTTTCTGTTTTTTTTTTTAAATATTCTACATTAATTTGAATTTAAATGTAATATGAAAAAGAAATATTTTTTTTTACTTTTAGAGTAAGTACTAGGAACTATTTTTATACGTACACGTTAATTACACTGTGCAGTCGCAAATTCTAACAAGTTTTGAACCGTACTGGTAAAGCTAATTCGAGTACGCTGAATTCAATGGTGATAGCAGTTTTTCAAATTTAGCACTCGTATTCGCGATATTCGCAATTAAAAATTTTGACGGGTACTAAAAAAATTTTATTTTTATATTTCTGGGATCATTTTTAATTATAAATTTATCAAATTTGATTAAATATGTAAAACATTAAGGAAGCTGTCATTTTTTTCACAAAATTTTTTTTATAGATTTTTTTTCGCAAAAATTTCGCAAAAACATTTTTTTCTGCAAATAAAAAGGATGTGTTATGTTATTTTGTGTATATTCAATAGGGTTTAGAAAAATATTTAATAGAGTTAAGAAAAAAAAATTCTTTCGAAAAAAAAAACAAAAATCGGGGAAAAAAATGTTTTTGGGGAAAAAATAGCGAAAAATTGTATTTTTTAACAGGGTTGGATTGATTGAAATTCAAAAATGATCCCAAAAGTATAAAAAATATTGCTTTATGGTACTTTAATATTAAAATTTTAAATCGGCATGCCTGGCTTTAACTTTTTTACTCGTTTTACTTTTTGTTGTTGTTATGGTGAAGGAGTGATTTTGCACAAAATACTCCAATTTTTGGTAAAAAAAAATAATAATAATTTAAAGAATAGAGTTTGAAATAGAATTAATAGAATTGCAAAATGTTGATAAGGTTCGTTTTTAATCTTTGCAATTTTTATTGATACATAGTGCTCCTATATTTTAGCGCAGAATTTTTAAACAGTTAGAGTAAAAATCTTGGTTTTGCTCTGTATATTTGTGAAAAATCTAAAACACGCGTTTTTTTACACAAAGTGTAATATTCAAAAATATTTTTTTTAATATTTAAAGTGGTATTCTCGCAATAAAATTCAGTTTATTGACAATAAATGTATAAATTACAGTTTATAGATTTTTTTTTGTTTTTTTTTCATACACGTTAAAATAATCACAATTTAGAAATTTGGCAAAAAACCATATTTCTCAATAAAAATCACCTTTTTTTAAAAATAATTTTTTTTTTTGGTATTTTTCTTGAAATGTACACGCCTTTAGAAATCATATATGAAAAAATGGTTAAAATCGAAGAGATCATGCATTTAAGGGTTAAAGGATTTTTGAACTTTTTACAAGAATTAACTTTTGAGTTGTTTTTAATTTTTCTTTTATATAATTTTAGTTAGTAAAATTAACTGAATTTATAATTAGAGATGACTTATTTTCAGTGCAATTGTAAAAAGTCACTAAAATATTATTTTTTTAAACAAATTGAAACATTTTTTTATACAATTTTTTTAGCATATTTTTTCTAGCATATTTTTTTAGTTTTTAGCATTTTTTAGCATTTTTATGCAAAAAATCTAGCATTTTTTCTTAAATAAGTTTTGGCAACACTGATTGTGTTTTTATCTATTAAATATTACATGTCGATATAGCTCAGATGGTAGAGCTGTTGACTGGCAATCTGTAGACCCAGGTTCGATTCCCGCACCAGCAAATTTTATTAAAAAAAAAAATACAATAAAAAATATTTTTTTTTATATAATTTATTTTTTAGAAAATCTATTTTTAGACTCATTATTTTTGTCAGTACTGGTAAGCACATAGGTAACGATATATTTTTTGATTTTTCGTATGCTGGTGTGTAACGACAACTCATTATTTTTCGCGACATCGCCATATAAAGGTAATAAGAAATGTAATAACAAAAGTAAGTAGTTACCATTACCAAGTATGTAGTTAGATAACCACATATCTGGTAATGATTTTCTACACTGGGTAGTAAAAATTGGTTCAATAAATAAGCAAAATAAGAAAAAATTTAATAAAAAACTATATTCAATAACTGCAATTTAAGATCTTGCAGGAGCACGTGAAGTACGTCTTATATCTTTATATATCTCATATTTTTCCAGAAAATTAATTATTATTATTATCTTTATTAAGTCTTATGGAAATACAAAAAATCCTTACAGACTAATCGCAACTAAAGTTTACGTAATATTGCCTGAATAATATACTTAAAACTATCTTTAGGTAAAGCAAAATCAAACATGTATCTAACATCATCTTCAACATAAAGTTTATTAAAAAAATTTTGGGCTCTTAACATTAATTCATTCGAAGCATAGTTTGATCTAGCTACATCAGTATAAAAATAATCATGTTGCCGTAATGATCTGACAGCAATATTCCATATAATGAGGGAGAGTAAGTGAGAGCAATCCACATTAGAATTTATCTCTATATATAAAAGAATAACGTGACTGACTGACTGATTGTCTGACTGACTGACTGACTCAACATCGCCCAGCCCAAACCGCTGAAGCTAGGAAGTTGAAATTTGGTATGTAGGTTCCTCTTACGGGGTAGACGTCCGCTAAGACGGGATTTTTGGAAATTCCTACCGGAACGGGCAAAAAGGGGGAAAGTGTCCCCCTTGACGGCCTGCCAAAACCCCTCTGGCTAGAAAGCTGAAATTTAAGATATGTGTTCCTTGGAGTAGGGGCTAACTTTTCTGGAAAGTACTTTCTAGAATTTTGGACAGGGACGTTGTAAAAATGGGGGTTAAAAAGGGGAAAAAGCCCCTTGACGGCCTGCTCAAACCGCTGGAGGTAGGAAGTTGAAATTTGGTATAAAGGTTCCTCCACTATCGTAGACATCCACCAAGACGGGAGTTTGTAAATTTTTACAGGGACGGGCAAAAAGGGGAAAAAGTCTCCCCCTTGACGGCCTGCTCAAACTGCTGGAGCTATGAAGTTGAAATTTGGTATGTAGGTTCCTCGACCGGTGTAGACGTCCGTTGAGACGGAATTTTTGGAAATTCTTATCGGGAGGGGCAAAAAGGGGACAAAAAAGTACCTTTTTCAAAAAAGTACCTTTTCCCAAAAAAAGTACCTTTTCCTAAAAAAGTACTTTTTTCCCAAAAAAGTATCTTTTTCCAAAAAAAGTACCTTTTTCCAAAAAAAGTACCTTTTTCCAAAAAAAGTACCTTTTTCCAAAAAAAGTACCTTTTTCCAAAAAAAGTACCTTTTTCCAAAAAAAGTACCTTTTTTCAAAAAAAGTACCTTTTCCCGAAAAAAGTACCTTTTTCCAAAAAAGTACCTTTTCCCGAAAAAAGTACCTTTTTCCAAAAAAAGTACCTTTTTCCAAAAAAAGTACATTTTTCCAAAAAAGTACCTTTTTCCAAAAAAAAATTCCTTTTTCAAAAAAAGTACCTTTTTCAAAAAAAGTACCTTTTTCAAAAAAAGTACCTTTTTCAAAAAAAGTACCTTTTTCAAAAAAAGTACCTTTTTTAAAAAAAGTACGTTTTTCCAAAAAATGTACCTTTTTCTAAAAAAATGTACCTTTTCCAAAAAAAAGTACCTTTTCCAAAAAAGTACCTTTTCCCAAAAAACATAAATTTTTCCAAAAAAATACCTTTTTCAAAAAAAGTACCGTTTCCAAAAAAAAGTACCTTTTCCCAAAAAAAGTACCTTTTTCTAAAAAAATTTTCCTTTTCCCAAAAAACATACATTTTTTCAAAAAAATACCTTTTTCAAAAAAGTACCTTTTCCAAAAAAAAGTACCTTTTCCCAAAAAAAAGTACCTTTTTCTAAAAAAATTATCCTTTTCCAAAAGAAGTACCTTTTCCAAAAAAAGTACCTTTTTCCAAAAAACATACATTTTTCCAAAAAAAAACAACTTTTAAAAAAAAAATACTTTTTGCAAAAAAAGTACAAATAAAGTACTTTGTAAAAACAAAGTATCTTTTTCCAAAAAATTTGGTTTTTCCAAAAAGTACCATTTAAAATAATATATAATTTCAAAAAAACTACCCCCCACGGATATCTCCACTAAAACAAGGTTTCTTGATATTCGGCATAGACGTGCGCTAAGACGGGATTTTTGGAAATTCCTACCGGAACGTGCAAAAAGGGGAAAAGTCTCCCCATAAACAGTCTCACAAATTGGAAAAGTGCCTGCCCAAACCACTGGAGGTAAGAAGTTGAAATTTGGTATAAAGGTTCCTCCACTGTAGTAGACATCGACTAAGTTTGTATTTTTGGAATTCCCTACAGGATATCCCAAAAGGAAACTCGGTATGTGAGTTCCTCCTTCTGTGTAGGCGTCCGCTTAGACGGAATTTTTGAAATTCCTATTGGGAGGGGAAATAAGGTAAAAGTCTCCTCCTGACGGCTTGCCCAATCCCTTTTGGCCAACCTAAAATTTTAAATATGTATTCCTTGGAGTAGGACTAACTCACCGGCAACTTAATTTTTCTATTTTGGAACAGGAACGTAGTAAAAATGGTGGTTGAAAGGGAAAAATGTCCCCACTAACGGCCTGCCCAAACCGCTTAGGCAATGCAGTTGAAATTTGGTATGAATGTTCCTCATCCATCACAGATAGCCGCGAAGATGGAATTTTTGTAAATTCCTAAAGGGAGGGGCAAAAAGAAGAAAAGCCTCACCTTGGGGGCCTGTAAAAACCCCTTCGGCTAGAAACCTGAAGCTTAAAATGTGGGTCCCTGGAGTAAGGGCTAACTTATTAGAAAGATACTTTTTGAATTTTGGACAGGGTCGTTATAAAATGGGGGCTCAAAAAGGGAAAGTTGCCCCTTAACGACCTGTCCAAACTGCTGGAACTAGGAATCTGAAATTCGGTACTTAGGTTCCTCTTCCAGCCTAATTCCAACCGGGAGGGACAAAAAAAGAAAAAGTGTCCCCCTTGACAGGCTGCTCAAACTGCTGGAACTAGGAAGCTGAAATTCCCTGTCGATGGATTTTCGGAAATTCCTACCGAGAGGGGCACAAATAGTAAAAGTTGGCTAGAAACCTGAAATGTAAAACATATGTAACTTGGAGTATGGGCTCACTTACCGGGAAGGTGCTTTTTGGACAGGGACATTGCAAAAATGGGGATTAATGAAGCAAAAAGTGCCGCTTAAAGGCCTGCCCAAACCGCTGGAGGTAGGAAGTTGAAATTTGGTATTAAAGTTCCTCCTCTATTGTAGACATCCGCTAAGATGAGATATTTGGAAATTTCTACAGGTAGGGTCAAAAACAGGAAAAGTCTCCCCCTTAACGGCCTGGCCAAACTGCTGGAACAAGGGAGCTTAAATTCGGTATTTGGGTTCCTTCTCCAACGTTGACCGTCCCCTAAGATGGTATTTTTGGAAATTCATACCGGGAGGGCCTGGCCAAACTGCTGCATATAGAGACCTAAAATTATGTATGTAGTAGGTTCCTCCTCCAACGCAGACGTCCTCTAAGACGGAATTTTTGGAAATTCCTACCGGGAGGGGTAAAAACGGAATAATTCTCCCCCTTGATGGCCTAACCGAACCCTTCGGCTAGAAACCTGTAATATATAATATGTTTTCCTTGGAGTATGGGCTAACTTATCGACAAGGCATTTCTAGGACTTTGGACAGGAACGTGGTAAAAATGGTGGTTCAAAAGGGGAAAATTGCCCCCCCCCCTGAATGTCTGCGTCTTTAGCTAGAAACCTAAAACTTAAAGAACAAGTGTATATGAAACACTAAAATTAAGAAACTAAATAGGAAACGAGTGGAATTGAAACACTACACAAGTGGAATGAAATGGATATAAACGTTGAACGAGTGGAATTGAAATTATAGACAATGCAAATGGATTGGAAGAGGGAATTATCTGTTCAAACACTATCCACGGAATATGAAACTTATGTAGCATTAAAACATACTCTCCAAAAAGTTAAACAAATTTTCTAAAAGAGAAAAAACCTTAGAAAAGGAATGGAACTTATATAATCCGATAATTAAACTTTATGTAACGAAGCACCGGTGGAAGAAACCGACGCAGTAAATTTTCCAACTGAATTTGTGAATTTACTTGAATTGCCAGGTCTACCTTTACATAAACTGGAATTAAAAAAAAAAACTTTAAGACACGCTAAGACAACGCAGCGGGCTTTGCCCGCTATTTTTAATATTATAAAATGCTTTCCAACCCTGCTGCGCCGCCCCCCCCCCCCCTAAACTTTAAGGCACGCTAACAACGTAGCGGGCTGCGCCGGCTAGTTACATCATATAAAAAAACAAGCTTGAACCGATCTTCTATTCTCTAAAGTATCAAGGTTTATCAAGGCACAACGAGATTTATACGAAGGTAAATCAGTATATCCTATAGAACACAGAGCATACTTAATAAATTTTTATTGAATTTTCTCAATTCTCTTAATATGTTTACCAATATAAGGGCTCCAAATAATCGAAGCATAATCAAGTCTAGACCACACAATACTTGTAAACATAACCCTCTTTGCATATGGGTCATGAAACTCCTTGCAATTCCTGCGGACAAATGCCAATAAAGCATAAGCCTTTGGTACAATAAAATCAATATGATTAATAAAGGTTAAAGCTGAATCAAATAGTACCCCAAGATCTAAAACTTCATTTACGGATTTTAAAATAATTGAAGACAAATAGTATTCACCCACAACCATAAACCTAGATCTGTGGAATGATATGTGAAGACCCAGTCAGAAAAATACAAACGGGAAAGCGGTGGCAAAGCACTTTAATAGGTGGTACAAGTACTGGTAAAAAGTGCTTTCCCATTCCCAAAATGATAACATCATTAGACAAAAGGACCGGCTGTTCAAAAAGCCCCGGAAAAGCACTGGAGGAACAAAATTTTTAAACGTTGGCAAAACGCTGGCAAAACCAATAAATAGGTGGTCTGGAAATATATTTTCCAAAATAAAATTTAAAAAAAGCTCATATGTATTTTTTTTGGTCCTGCCGTGATTTGAACCCAGGCCGTCAGATTGGCAGACGATTGCTCTACCCACTGAGCTAACGAGACATATAATATTTAATGGCTAAACACATAAATGAGTGATAATAGCTGGACAACTACTGGCTATGCCAAAATGCTAGTACTGGCAAACAATTTTTAGTAACTAGTATGCCAGTGTTGGGAGAGAAAAAAAAGTTGGTCTTGAAGGAGCTTTTACACAAACAAAAAAATTAATTTTATAAAACAAAAAAAATTTTAAATTAAAAAAAATCCAAAAAAATTTTTTTCTTTGCAACCGGATTTGAACTCGGAACCTTCCGACTACAAACATTTTTTAACGAAGCGTCAGCATTTTTATAAAATCATTGGTTTTCCAGTGAATTGATTTTTTTACGCCTAGTAGCATTGGCTAGGTAGCACTGGATAACCACTGGTTGCAAACCTTGGCATATCACTCTAAGCCAATTCTTTGCCAGTGGTTTTTTTTTATAAACCACCGAAATTTTTGTAAAAAAAATACTGGTAAAACGCTTTTCGCAAACGCTGGCAAAGCGTCCCAAATGAGTGTTCTGCCAGTCATTTATTTTTAATACCGTGGTTACCCAGTGGTATGCCAGTGCTTGATTTTTTGTACCACTGGCGATTTCTGACTGGGGACATTTAGATAAATTAAATTCCAGTTTATTTCGGACGGACCAAGAAACTAAGTTGTCCAAATCTTTCTGTAAAAGAAAACAATCGCTCATATTAGAAATACTTTTATATACCTTAAGATCATCAGCATATAATATATATTCTGAATTATGAAAGCATGTGGATATATCATTGATAAAAAGATTAAATAATATTGGGCCTATAACACTTCCCTGTGGTACACCAGAAGTAGCAATAAACGGAAAAGATTTATAACCATCTACCATGACAAAACTAATTCTGTTTAGTAGATGTGAACTTAACCAATTCAAAAATGTGGAATGAAATCCTAGTTTCTCAAATTTAGCAAGCAATATATTATGAGGTATTTTGTCAAATGCCTTCGAAAAATCTGTATAGATAGCATCAACTTGGCTGTAGTTTTGCAAATTTTTAAAACAATATTGCGTAAAAATCGCAAGATTCGTCCTGGTTGAACGACCATGAATAAAACCATGTTGTTCTTGAATAATAATAGACTTAATAAAGAATAAAAGTTTAGAACAAACAATAAGTTCAAATAGTTTAGATATAGTAGAAATTTTATTTATAGGCCCATAATTTCTAACATCATTTCTGTTTCCAGATTTGAAAACTGGAGTAACTGACGTATGTTTCCATTTGTCAATAAAAACTCCTGTACTTAATGACTTATTGAATATTAATAAAAGTGGTATATAAATAGAGCGACAACACTGTTCAACAAAAATGGACGAAAGACCATCAATATCACTACCTGAATATTTCTTCATATCAGCAATACCGTTCTTTATATCAACCTCCGATAAAGTTAAAGAACTAAACTGCGCAAATGAATCAATATTATCCAGTACCGACATATCAAAAATTAAACTTTTGGGTTCATAATTCGAACTAAAAAATTTCGCAAATAAATCCACCGCTTCTACTAAATAATCAGAAGAAATTTCACTATAATTTACAGGCAAAGGAATAGATGACAGATGACCTTGTTTTGCTTTGACAAAATTCCAAAATAATTTCGGATTCTGCTTAATAGAATCTTCAATGTTCAAAATATATTGCTTACCCGACTAAAAAAGATGTTATATAATCATATATCACCATATATAAACCCATATATACGTCCATATCTAATTTGATCCGAATATTGGAATATATAATTATATCAAGCGAGATAAGCATGTTATCTCTCCCAAGTAAAAAAAATTAAATGGAAGCATATGAAGTTATATTTAATTATATATAATCGTTTATGTAATTAGATATAATTATATCCGAAAAATGAGAACGTCTTATTATATAATATTGTATGGAATTGTATACAATTGTATACAATTTGGTACAATTTGATACAATTTGATGCAATTCGATACAATTGTATCCGAATTTTGTCCTCATCCAATTACATCAAATTATATTTTTTTGTATAAAATTATATAAAATGTTATAAAAGTGGACATATTTTGATACAATTATATCTAAATATTGACCTTATACTTATTATATATGACCATATCTAACAATATAAAAAAAATATTTTTTAAATAAAAAAGATATGCAATATCTGGAAATCAGACCTGGGGGATTTCAATTACAAATTACAAGTAATTAATATTCAATTACAATTGCAAATAAATGTAATTGAAATTAAAAAAAAAACTCAATTACATTTCATGTAACTGTAATTGAAAATTTTCAATTACAGATTACAAGTAGTTGTAATTGAAAGTGATTTCAATTAAAAATTTCAATTACATTTAGAATTAAAGTGTTTTTTGTTAAAATTTTGTAGAAAAAATTGACTGGGATAGGTTGGATAGGCGTGGATAAGTATAAAAAGAATAAGTCATGTTGGGCTGACCCCCAACTTGTGCTTTTTGTCATTATTTCTTTTCCGAAAAAATGTAATTGTAATTGATATTTTTTCAATTACAATTATAAGTAATGTGTAATCATTGGCGGACTTAGGCCGGTCTGGAATGGGCAAAGCTCACCCTAGACTGCTTTTTGCCCACCCCAAAATTTAAAAAACTACCTGTATTTCTTGTAATTATGACTTTGATGGTAAAAAGTATTTCAATATTATTATTTTTTTATTAAATATCAATTAATCCTATGTTTTTGGTTGGGAAAATGTCTACTGGTTTCCTAGGAAGATAATTTGTTGGAATTTAAGGGTCAGTTTTATAGTCAGAAGTAAGATCGATTTTTGTCTTAAATATTTCTTAAATAATAAAAGTTGTTTGAATATTTCTTCTTTAAAAAACAAATCGATCTTAGTCCTGATTATAAAACTGGGCCTAAGAGTTTTGTTTTTAGGAAAAATTAGAATAAGCATCATAGGAAAATGGAAAAGAACTTTTAAAAGGCGAATATAGCAGAATCTATTTTGATGAGATATATACATTAGGCCGGGTCGATTTGTGGGGAGGCAAAAAAGTTCGGCAAAGTTTCTTATTTTGATCCCTAGAATACGATTTTCACTGAGCCATGGGCGATTATTAAATCGACCCGCCCTAATATACATATACAAGACTTTATAGTTTTTTAAAGGAATAATTAGTTAATATCGAACAATCGAGTTACTCCAACTAAACACTACTACTTTGATGAAATTTCAATACGTTGTAGAAACAAAATTTCTAAGTTGAACATTTCACAGTTTTTTAAACACCTCGGTTATTTAAATAGTTAAAATAAAGGATTAGAATGGGTTCGAAATGGGACGAAAATAATGAGACAGGTTAGTCTTAGATTTCTTTTCTCTATCAAATATCAAAATTTCATACTACACTGCTTGGAATACATTCCTTGTACGAGGGTTTCTTCAAAAAAATAGATGCACTTTTAAGAGTTTTCTATAAAAATATTATTGAATTATGAAAATTTTATCGAAGTGAGGGAGTAATTTTAAAGTTTTTTTTTTTTGGTTAGAAAAATTTGTAAGTATAATTTCAAAAGTCAAAGGGTCATATTCATAATCACTTTAAAAACTTATAAGTGACTTTTATTTTTCATACGGCCCTATGCTCCTTGCAGGAGTAAAAGGAACAAATATATACTATATATTTTTCATACAAAATTCGTTTTATAAATATGTTATATTATATTATAAATATTTATTCGGTAGCACATCTTTTTTTATTTGGCATCATACTAAATTATATAAAATTTCATCCGGAAAAAGGATTAATCAAATTGTATATGAACGAATAAAAAAGATATTTGAGTTGATATAATTTCATCCAATTTTATCGGAGTTTTGGTCTTATTCAACTGCATTAAATTTTGTTTTTTTATGAATATGTAGAGTAGGAAAACAAGCAATTAACTGAGAGAATTATCTGAATGATATTAATAAATTTTTGTATAAAACCGAATAATTTTCACTGGGCCTCGGCCACTAAAACTTTTTATTGAATTAATGGAATTTTTCATAAAATTTTATTTATTAAAAGTTTCATACACTTAATGAAAAAGTTTCATTAAAACTGGATTCATAAATTATATGAAGCTTTTTCTAGTTTAAGAAAATTTTTCATTTACCTTGTGAAGAAAACTTTATTATTTATTATTTTACGCAAAAGTATATAATTGTATTTAAATCAACATACATTTTGTTCGATTCGAGGTAGTAAATAATTTTATCTAAAATATTTTTGGTCTTGGGTCACATTTAGTTTTATAAAATGTTGTTCGAAGCAATATACAAATTTATCTTCAACAAGATATAATTTGATCAAGTATATGTATTTGTATATGGCATGTAAAATGTTATAAGAGAAAAGATATTTTCGGATATGAATATATAAGGCAACGAATAAGAAAATTTTGAAAATCGGAATCGCAAATAAACTCAAATCTAATTTTATATTTTGTTATTCACTCTCTAATATGAATAGATACAATTGGATCAAACCTAACTTCATTGAATCTAATCGTTTTTTCACGGGTACTTAAGAATGGGTAATTAAACAGCCGAAGTTAAATTGGTCCCTTGCCCACCCCAGAAAAATGGTCTAGGTACGTCTATGTGTGTAATTGAAAATTTACAATTACAAATTACTTGTAATTGTAATTATTCTTTTTTGAATTACAATTATTACGTGTGAATAACGTGACTCACGAACATTTCGTGTCACGCGCCAATCCCTAGTAATTACTAAAACTAGTTTAAAATCATTGTTAACATGAAACCACATATAATATAATTCGGTTTTATATGGACCTTATATATTTTTATATAAAATCACTTTGAAAAAATTGCTTATGTGGGATGATATATAATTATAGATGATTTTATAAAGAACGTTATATTGTTATATATTAAAGAAATCATAAAATATTGTAGATATGGAACCATATTAAGTTATATATGGGTTCTTATTCGTCAATATATAATCATATCTAACACAAATTATGAAATATTTCTTATATGGCTCCACATATAGTTTTATATTAGTATGTATAGTGACATACTAAATTATATATAAACGTAAATGCAATTATATATTTTATATGTTACTTTATGTACTTATATATAGCACATACAATTATATGTAGGCCAGTATGTAATAATATTTTTTTTTTTTTTTATGTGTTAGACCAACACTCAAGGGATGCCCCCTACTAACGCAGTGCATTGTGTTGGTATTAGGAAAATAGGTTATGGGGAGGAGGAAAGAGGGAGTAGTGTTTGTGAATATTTGATTTAAATTTCTCAACATTGTAAGTAACAGGGAAGACCTCTGCGGGGAGTTTATTCCACATACGGCTGGTGCGACTGATAAACGAATTCTCTCTGTAATGCGTCGTGTGATCCGCTGGACAATCGACAACAAACGGATGGACTCTACTTGATAAGCGAGTATTACGAATAAAAACCTGGGCTTTGGGGATAAGTTCACTTATCTCAGCAGAGAACTTCCCATGGTAATATCGATAGAACAGGGTTACACAACCCACATTCCGACGATGCTCCAATGAGTCAATAGAGCTGGATACTCTACTGTCATTGATAAGCGCCGACGCCCTCCTTTGCACACGGTCCAGAAGCTCCAAAATATACTTCGAAGCTCCTGCCCATATATGGGAGTTGTATTCCATCTTCGGTCGGATATAGGTGGTATAAATAGTGAGTAAATCGGATGGAGTGAAGTACTTCTTGCACCGATGTAAAAAACCTAGACACTTGAATGCTTCTTTCGACACCTGAAAAACATGCTTATTCCATCGGACATCACACTGAATTTTCATGCCCAGAACATCAAGAGTATCCGATTCCTCAATATCGATATCACACATATGTACAGATGGCAGTGTTGACCCCGCAGCCCTATGGGTCAACATACAACATTGGGTCTTACGCACATTAAAATCCACCTTGTTCGCATGACCCCACTCAGAGATTGCAGAGAGGTCACGATTTAGTGTGTCATTCATGATCTGCCTTTTGCCCCCAATCTCCTCAGGGCTTGGCCTACGATTGAAGGAAAATGAATGACAAATGTTGCTGTCATCTGCGAAAGAGTAGATAGGGTTGAAAGTTTGACCAAGAAGATCATTAAGAAAGATAAGAAATAGGGAAGGAGAAAGAACAGAACCCTGCGGTACCCCTGAATTAAGCTGAAACTCGTCGGATGAGATCCCATCTATAACAACACGAATAGTGCGATCTCTGAGAAAGCTCGAAATAAAACGAGCGAAGTCATTACCCACACCAAAGGCAATAAGCTTCGATACAAGCGCCCCGTGCCATACACGATCAAAGGCCTTAGAAATATCCAGAGCAACCACTTTGCTCTCACCAAAACGGTGAATGGACTGACTCCAACGTTCCGAGAGGAACGCTAACGCTAGAACGATTCCTACGGAAGCCATATTGTCGGTCATTAAGAAGTGAGTTGGACTCTTCCTTTATAAGAGTTGGGATAGCTGAACTAGAATTATCCTTTACTCTTTTAACGAATGACCAAAAGCTCTTGCTACCCCGAGGAGCAGAAAGAACTTTAGTACGAAGACGTTTTTCGTAAAGAAACTTTTCACGACTAAGTACTTTGGAACATTCATATCTCGCCCGTTTGCGAAGCAGATCAGTATTGTCGTTCTTATTATCACGCCAATTTTTGAACGCTAACTCTCTGGATCTGACTGCGTTTCTGCAAGTCTGGTTAAACCAACATTTATCTTTTGGTTTAACCGAAATTTGCTTCGAAGGAATGAAAGATTTCATTCCAAGCAATATAACATGTTCTACCATTTTCGCCGCGGCATCAACGTTGTCGTCGAGGAAACAGAGTTTCCAATTAAAGTGCCGGAAAAATTCGTTGAGCTCAGCCAAACGTGCTTTTTCGTAAATAAAAATTGAACGTTTCGCAGCTGTTGCCGAAACGTTTCGAAGGTCGGAGAACGAAAAAGATGCGGAAATGGTACAATGATCCGAATTGCCGAGAGGTGCAAGTGTTCTTACTTGTCCGGATGAGAAGTAAGGAAAAGATCAAGAGTATTTTGATGTTCACTTTCAACACATGGAATGTGCGTCGGTTCATTCACTAATTGCTGGTGGTTGTGCGCGGCAAACAGCTCAACATAAAGGCCCTCGGGAGTTGTGTGGCTCGAATGGCGAAGCCAGGAAGTTTTGTGAATATTAAAATCGCCAGCAACAACGATTTCACTACTCGGGCAACTCCCTAGAATTCTAGCGATGGAATCAGAAAGGACATCGAAGCCATTAAGGGTATTCGTCCTCTCCATGTTTGGGCTCCTGTATAAGAACCCGAAATGCAACATGTGTGACCTGATCTTGAACTTAACCCAAAGTGTGTTAAATTCCGCATCATTACAATTTAAATGTTGCTGATACTGGTACACAACATCGTTGCGAATGTACATTGCAAGGCCCCGATGGAAAATGAAAAGGGATAGGAGTTGATAACCAGGTTTATAGAAATCCTGTGGATCAGCTTCCCCACACACCTGGGTCGCACATAAGGCGAAAACATCCGGCCGATGAAATCGAATGTGAGCATATACAGAGAAGAAGTTCGCCCTCAGTCCGCGTATATCGCAGAAGTCAATGCGAAATCTTCCTGTCATTACAATAATTGAAATTATAAACCAAACATTATTTACGCAAGTACAAGTGCCGGTGATTCGGTTAGTCAGTGACCAGTGCTATGCCTTCATCACTAACTAAGCCAACAACAAACAAAACACCAAGCAACTTGCACTACATAAAATCTAAAAAAAGTGAGGGAATATAACCCCGAGTAAAAAAAATTATATATAATCATATATGGCATATATTACAATATATAATTAGACATGTCGTTATGTATATCCATATATAATTATATATGACGTCTTTTTCCAACATTTTTCCTTATATTATGCCATATATAATTTCATCTAATTAGATATCGGCCTTTATAATATTAGATATGGTATATATGATTATATATTACATAGCATGGCTGATCTTATTGCATATATAGTTGTATATAAAGCTATATCTTAATATATATGGTGGCATTTTAGCAATATATAATTATATATGGTATCATTTAAACAATATATAACTATATATGGTGCCAGTTAAACTAGATATTATCATATATGGTGGCATTTAAACAATATATGGTCATATATGGTACCTCATTAACAAAATTTTTAACACAGTTGCAGATATGATAATATATGCTACTATATATAGTGCCATATATATTTATATATGGTGTTATTTAAGCAATATATTAGCATATGTGGTGCCATTTAAACCATATATTATTATATATGTTGCCATTTAATGGTACCTCATGATCAAAATTTTTAATACAGTTCCAGATATGATAATATAAGAAAATATGTATAGTGCCATATATATTTATGTATGGTGTTATTTAAGCAATATATTACCATACATGGTGCCACTTAAACCATATATTATCATATATGGTGCCATTTCAACAATATATGCTCATATATGGGACCTATTGTATCAGGTAAAAAATCAGATCGTTGGCTTAGTCGGCAAACCTGTCAAGTCCGTTTTTTTTTAATATTTCAGGAGAGACAAAAAACTGTCGTAACTTTTTTGGGTTAACTTTTTTTAAATCTGTAAACGCAGTTTTCTTCTTTAGTTCATCTTGTTTAACCACAAAAAATCATAGAATTCCAAAATAAAAGTTTGCAGACTTATAGGCTCTTTTTGGACTTAGCAGATTTGCTCTTTATAATTTTCTATTTTAAATGTGGACTTACCAGATTTTCTTTCAACTTTGTGGACTTAGCAGATTTTCTTTTCTTTTTTTTTTATTTTATTTTTATTTATGTCAGCAGAATTCATGACAATCGCCTAATAAAATTTATAAATTAACAATGTTTTTCCTGAAAAAATTTATAAGTAACAGTTACCCAGCCAATATTTTTCTGAGTGCTCAGAAATTATGACTCATAAAAGACTCTGAAAGACGAACATTTTCAGAGTGCTCAAATCTTAGAGTCATAAATGAAACATAATAGACTCTTATTTATGAGCGTATTCAAAATTTTTTCAATGCTCATAAATTACTCAGAAATTTGTCACAAATGACTCATAAATGGCTCAGAAAATTCAAAATTTTTCAGCAATGCTCATAATTTGGAGTCTTTTATGAGTCATAAAAGTGCGCCCAAAAGAGGCTTCATCGGTGAAGAAAAACACCCTCATATATCTATGATTTCAAAAGGTCTAAGGGCTCTTTTATGAGTCTTTTCGGACTCCAATTGTACACCGGCTACCTTAAAAGTTAAAATAACTAAATAATTATTTAGTTAATCTTTAAATAAACAAAAGTCGCATTTAATTCTATTGAAGAAATTTGTTGAAACAAAATGTGTGTTGTTTTCAGCTGGACTTAGCATGTGGTTTTCGATGTTTTGTTTGTTTTTTTTGGACTTGACAGAATTGCTTACCACTGCATAACAACAAGAAAAAACAACATAATGGCATTTTTTTTTTGTAAATGATGTGTTTTGAGTTACACTAGCATACTACATTAAAAACTCAATTTGCATAAAAATTGGACTTGAAAGGTTTGCCGACTAAGCCAACGAGATACAACTTCATCTGATTAACACATAATTTAATCAGGTCAGATCTAAACTGATGCAATTAGATAAAAACTGATAAACAACTGATACAATTTTATCTGTCCATTTTCCGGATCAAATGGTACATGGATCACTCTAAGTTGTATATTACCATATTAAGCTCCATATTATTTTTTTTAATAGGGAACATATACCATATATGGTGCCATTTAAACAATATATTGTCATATATGGTGCCATTTAAACAATATATTGTCATATATGGTGCCATTTAAACAATATGTGGTCATATATGGTAACTCATCAGCAACTACAATTTTAACTGTATTTCAGAAGCTATTAAGTGTATTTCAGAAATTTTAAATGTACCTATTTCAGAAATTATCAACTGTATTACAGAAATTATTAATTGTATTTCAGAAATAATCAAATCTCTTTCAGAACTTGTTGATTGTATTTCAAAATTAATAGAGAAAAATTTCTGAAATACATTTCATAATTTCTGAAATACAATTGATAAATTCTGAAATACAGTTTGATAATTTCTGAAACACAGTTGTGAATTTCGGAAATACAATTAATAATTTCTGAAATACAATTGATAAAATTGAAATTCAATTGACTAGTTCTGAAATACAATTCATAAATCTGAAAAATAATTGATAAGTTCTGAAACGCTATTGATAAAACTGAAATTCAATCGATTATTTCTGAAATACAATTGATAAATCGTAAAAACAATTGATACAATTGGAAATGGTGTAGAGCGTTAAAAAGATGTAAATAAAATTATTTTTTTAAAAAAATTCAATTTAATAAAAAAAAATATAATTATAATTTATAAAAAGAAATTCATTTTATAAAAAAAAAATGCATAGCCGTGAACGGTATCGAACTTGAGACCTTCTGAGTTTAAACCTTATTTTAACAAAATATTGTAATTTTTATAAAATCAGTGCTCTGCCAGTGTATTATTTTTTGAACTGTTGTCAATATTTGTCTGGGATCTTATTTAATCCCAAATAAATGGAGATCTTACGTAGTACCCAAATATAATGCGGGATCTAATTTTATCTGTCATTTTTCTGGATAGTTTTAGATGTCAATCCTCAAATATATTGCTGTTTCTAATCCGATCTGCCATTTTAATACCGAAATAAATTGCTGGATCTAATTCAATCTGCAATTTATGGTATAAATTAAGATCCTGCCAAATCCCCAAATATATCACTGGATTTAATTGCATCTGCAATTTATCGGAAAAGTTAAGATCTTACGCAATCCCGAAATATATTACTGGATCTAATTTGATCTGTCAATTTTTGGATAAATTTAGATCTTACTTAATCCCCAAATATATTGCTGGATCTAATTCGATCTGCCACTTTTTCGGATCAAATTAGATCTACTTTTATCCACAAATATATTGCTGGATCTAATTCGATCTGCCAAAATTGAGATCAAATTAGATCTAAGTTTATCCCCAAATATATTGCTGGATCTAATTCGATCTGCCACTTTTTCGGATCAAATTAGATCTACTTTTATCCACAAATATATTGCTGGATCTAATTCGATCTGCCAAAATTGAGATCAAATTAGATCTAAGTTTATCCACAAATATATAGCTGGATCTAATTCGATCCGCCATTTTTCGGATCAAATTAGATCTAAATTTATCCACAAATATATAGCTGGATCTAATTGGATCCGCCATTTTTCGGATCAAATTAGATCTAGATTTATCCCCAAAGATATCATTGCATCTCCCAATTTTGAGATATAACTTGATCTTAGTTTATCCCCATATATACAATGGGATCTAATACGATATGATTGGATACACCCAATTTTGAGATCTAATTGGATCAGCTAGATATTACAGCAGATCTTAGACAATATAAAATTGGATATGATTAGATATTGCGCGAGATCAACTTTTTTTACTCGGGACAACAATGACACTAGCAAAGGCAAGCATAAAAGCCCTTTGTTTGGTCATTGGAGAAACAGAAAAAAATGTATTGAAAAAAAACTGTGATAAACAGAGGTATTTTTGATATATTGTATTGTATGTATGTTATGTATATAGCGGGGCAGTTGGTGTGGAAAGCCACATATATATATTTTTTTTCTTTTCTATTTTGTATTTGTTTGTTATTGGTATATTTTATGCATTTCAAATATTGTTGCGGTGTTTATTGTATTTATTGACACATGTATGTTGTTATTGTTATTTTGTGTAACTTTATTTTTTTCACTAGGTTTGGTGTATGCATGTATGTTGTTATTGTTATTTTGTGTAACTTTTTTATCTATTATTTTGTGTGTTTGTTATTTGTACGTAAATATAAATATAAAATATATAAATATAAAATCACATATGTCTCCATATTAAAACCTTTGAGGAAAAAATATCTAATATATGACTATATAAAAGTATATATTAGAGCCCCCCATTACCCGGTTTTCGGTCTACCCGGTCTCAAAACCGGTCTTACGGTCTACCCGGTCAGACCGAAGACCGGGTAGACCGAAAACCCGGGTAGACCGGTCTGACCGGTCTACCCCATAGAAGAAAGTAACTTTTACATAAAAATGTACATTTTTTCGAAAACAATACTTTTTTCCAAAAAAAATATATTTTTTTAAAAAAAACACTACTTTTTTACAAAAAAAACTACTTTTTTGAAAAAAAAAGTTTTTCGGAAAAAAAAATTTTTTTTTACGAAAAAGTACTATTTTTGAAAAAAAAAATTTTTTTTCTAAAAAAAAGTACATTTTCCAAAAAAAAGTGCTTATTGCATAAAAAAGTACTTTTTGCATAAAAAAGTACTTTTTCCATTAAAAAGTACTTTTTGCATAAAAAGTACTTTTTTTTTTTTTTTTTTGAAAAAAGTACTTTTTCCTAAAATTTTTTTTTTTTATAAAATGTTTTTTTTTTAAGTCCTTTTTTCAGAAAAAGTACATTTTTATATGATAGTTTTTCTATGGGACTACAAAAAACTCTACTATAAGTTGTATATTCATATAAAAATACCACGGTCTTTTTCGGGTAGTAGTACGGCGTTTTTACATCGTAGCTTCAAATGGGCTGAAACTTTACAGGAAATATCTAGACATAAATTGGACCAAGAATTATGGATATCTGTTTAGATCGTGGAACAAAACTGTTCCGAAAATCGTAATAGAATAAAGAAAGTGCTGCATTTCCCATGTATTTATATGAAACTGTCACGGTCTTTTTCGGGTAGTAGTACGGCGTTTTTACATCGTAGCTTCAAATAGGCTGAAACTTTACAAGAAATATCTAGACATAAATTGGACCAAGAATTATGGACATCTGTGTAGATCGTGGAACAAAAATGTTCCGAAAATCGTAATAGAATTCAGAAAGTGTTGCATTTCCCAAGTATTTATATAAAAATGCCACGGTCTTTTTCGGGTAGTAGTACGGCGTTTTTACATCGTACCTTCAAATGGACTGAAACTTTACAGGAAATATCTAGACATAAATTGGACCAAGAATTATGAACATCTGTGTAGATCGTGGAACAAAAATGTTCCGAAAATCGTAATAGAATTCAGAAAGTGCTGCATTTCCCATACATTTATATGAAACTGTCACGGTCTTTTTCGGGTAGTAGTACGGCGTTTTTACAACGTAGCTTTAAACGGGCTGAAACTTTACAGAAAACAAGTCAACATAAATTGGACCAAGAATTATAGACATCTGGGCGCATCGTGGAACAAAAGTGTTCCGAAAATCGTAATAGAATTCAGAAAGTGCTGCATTTACCATGTATTTATATGAAAATGCCACGGTCTTTTTCGGGTAGTAGTACGGCGTTTTTACATCGTAGCTTCAAATGGGCTGAAACTTTACAGGAAATATCTAGACATAAATTGGACCAAGAATTATGGATATCTGTTTAGATCGTGGAACAAAACTGTTCCGAAAATCGTAATAGAATAAAGAAAGTGCTGCATTTCCCATGTATTTATATGAAACTGTCACGGTCTTTTTCGGGTAGTAGTACGGCGTTTTTACATCGTAGCTTCAAATAGGCTGAAACTTTACAAGAAATATCTAGACATAAATTGGACCAAGAATTATGGACATCTGTGTAGATCGTGGAACAAAAATGTTCCGAAAATCGTAATAGAATTCAGAAAGTGTTGCATTTCCCAAGTATTTATATAAAAATGCCACGGTCTTTTTCGGGTAGTAGTACGGCGTTTTTACATCGTACCTTCAAATGGACTGAAACTTTACAGGAAATATCTAGACATAAATTGGACCAAGAATTATGAACATCTGTGTAGATCGTGGAACAAAAATGTTCCGAAAATCGTAATAGAATTCAGAAAGTGCTGCATTTCCCATACATTTATATGAAACTGTCACGGTCTTTTTCGGGTAGTAGTACGGCGTTTTTACAACGTAGCTTTAAACGGGCTGAAACTTTACAGAAAACAAGTCAACATAAATTGGACCAAGAATTATAGACATCTGGGCGCATCGTGGAACAAAAGTGTTCCGAAAATCGTAATAGAATTCAGAAAGTGCTGCATTTACCATGTATTTATATGAAAATGCCACGGTCTTTTTCGGGTAGTAGTACGGCGTTTTTACATCGTACCTTCAAATAGGCTGAAACTTTACAGGAAATATCTAGACATAAATTGGACCAAGAATTATAAACATCTGTGTAGATGGTGGAACAAAAATGTTCCGAAAATCGTAATAGAATTCAGAAAGTGCTGCATTTCCCATGTATTTATATGAAAATGCCACGGTCTTTTTCGGGTAGTAGTACGGCGTTTTTACATCGTAGCTTCAAACAGGCTGAAACTTTACAGAAAACAAGTCAACATAAATTGAACCAAGATTTATAGACATCTGGGCGGATCGTGGAACAAAAATATTCCGAAAATCGTAATAGAATTCAGAAAGTGCTGCATTTCCCATGTATTTATATGAAAATGCCACGGTCTTTTTCGGGTAGTAGTACGGCGTTTTTACATCGTAGCTTCAAACGGGCTGAAACTTTACAGAAAACAAGTCAACATAAATTGGACCAAGAATTATGAACATCTGTGTAGATCGTGGAAGAAAAATGTTCCGAAAATCGTAATAGAATTCAGAAAGCGCTGCATTTCTCATGTATTTATATGAAAATGCCACGGTCTTTTTCGGGTAGTAGTACGGCGTTTTTACATCGTGCCTTCAAATGGGCTGAAACTTTACAGAAAACAAGTCAACATAAATTGGACCAAGAATTATAGACATCTGGGCGGATCGTGGAACAAAAATGTTCCGAAAATCGTAATAGAATTCAGAAAGTGCTGCATTTCCCATGTATTTATATGAAAATGCCACGGTCTTTTCCGGGTAGTAGTACGGCGTTTTTACATCGTAGCTTCAAACGGGCTGAAACTTTACAGAAAACAAGTCAACATAAATTGGACCAAGAATTATAGACATCTGGGCGGATCGTGGAACAAAAATGTTCCGAAAATCGTAATAGAATTCAGAAAGTGCTGCATTTCCCATGTATTTATATGAAAATGCCACGGTCTTTTTCGGGTAGTAGTACGGCGTTTTTACATCGTACCTTCAAATGGACTGAAACTTTACAGGAAATATCTAGACATAAATTGGACCAAGAATTATGAACATCTGTGTAGATCGTGGAACAAAAATGTTCCGAAAATCGTAATAGAATAAAGAAAGTGCTGCATTTCCCATGTATTTATATGAAAATGCCACGGTCTTTTTCGGGTAGTAGTACGGCGTTTTTACATCGTACCTTCAAATAGGCTGACACTTTACAGGAAATATCTAGACATAAATTGGACCAAGAATTATGAACATCTGTGTAGATCGTGGAACAAAAATGTTCCGAAAATCGTAATAGAATTCAGAAAGTGCTGCATTTCCCATGTATTTATATGAAAATGCCACGGTCTTTTTGGGGTAGTAGTACGGCGTTTTTACATAGTAGCTTCAAACGGGCTGAAACTTTACAGAAAACAAGTCAACATAAATCGGACCAAGAATTATAGACATCTGGGCGGATCGTGGAACAAAAATGTTCCGAAAATCGTAATAGAATTCAGAAAGTGCTGCATTTCCCATGTATTTATATGAAAATGCCACGGTCTTTTTCGGGTAGTAGTACGGCGTTTTTACACAGTAGCTTCAAACGGTCTGAAACTTTACAGAAGACAAGTCAACATTAATTGGACCAAGAATTATAAACATCTGGGCAGATCGTGGAACAAAAATGTTCCCAAAATCGTAATATAATTCAGAAAGTAATGCATTTCCCATATATTTATGTGAAAATGCTACGGTCTTTTTCGGGTAGTAATACGGCGTTTTCACACCGTAGTTCCAAATGTGTTGAAACTTTGCAAAAATTATAGGAAGGTAAATTCGATCAATATTTAGAGATATCTGTCTACTTTGTGGAACAAAAATATTCTGAAAATTACTATAGAATTCAGAAAGTACCGCATTTTCCATACATTTACATGAAACAGCCACGGTCTTTTTCGGGTAGTAGTACGGCGTTTTTACACAGTGACTCCAAATGAGTTAAAAATTTACAAAAATTATCTAGATGTAAATTCGACCAACAATAGTAGCGAGTTTTTTAGGTCGTGGAACAAAAATGTTCCGCAAATCGAACTAGACTCCAGAAAGTGCAGTGATTTCTATACATTTCTATAAAAATGCCACGGTCTTTATGGGATACTAGTACGGCGTTTTTATACGATAACTCCAAAAAGGTCTAAGCTTAACAGAAATTATCTGGACGTGAATTTTATCCCCAATTATAGCCTTTTGTGTAGGTCATGGAACAAAAATGTGCCGAAAATCACAATAGAATTCAGAAACTACTACGATTTCTATACATTTATATGACAATGACACTTTTTCCGGTAGTTGCACGCCGTTATTACACCGTAGCTCCAAATAGGTTAAACACGTAAACCAGTTATCTGTATATAAATTGGACAAAGAATTATAGACATCTGCGTAGGTCGTGGAACGAAAATATTTCAAAAGTTACACTAGAATTCAGAAAGTGCTGCATTTTATATACAGTCACATGAAACTGCCGCGGAATCTTTTTAATATCTCGAAAACTAAGCGAGATAGAGCAAAATGGTTAAAATTTTTGCCCTATGGGTGTTAATACACCTATAAAACCCTACTAGTGAAATCAAATTTTAGCTAACTCTGCTAGATTTTAAAATTGCAATATCTCATAAACTACTAATGCTAGAACGAAAAGGACGTTTATTTGGTTTTTCGCCTATAACTAGAAAACTAAGCGAGATAGAGCAAAATGGTTAAAATTTTTGCCCACAGGGTGTTAATACACCCATAAAACCTGTTTAGTAAAATCAAATTTTAGCTAACTCTGCTAGATTTTAAAATTGCAAATATCTCATAAACTACTAATGCTAGAACGAAAAGGACGTTTATTTGGTTTTTCGCCTCTAACTCGAAAACTAAGCGAGGTAGAGCAAAATGGTTAAAATTTTTGCCCACAGGGTGTTAATACACCCATAAAACCTGTTTAGTAAAATCAAATTTTAGCTAACTCTGCTAGATTTTAAAATTGCAAATATCTCATAAACTACTAATGCTAGAACGAAAAGGATGTTTATTTGGTTTTTCGCCTCTAACTCGAAAACTAAGCGAGGTAGAGCAAAATGGTTAAAATTTTTGCCCGTTGGGTGTTAATACACCCATAAAACCCTTTTAGTGAAATCAAATTTTAGCTAACTCTGCTAGATTTTAAAATTGCAAATATCTCATAAACTACTAATGCTAGAACGAAAAGGACGTTTATTTGGTTTTTCGCCTCTAACTAGAAAACTAAGCGAGATAGAGCAAAATGGTTAAAATTTTTGCCCGTTGGGTGTTAATACACCCATAAAACCCTTTTAGTGAAATCAAATTTTAGCTAACTCTGCTAGATTTTAAAATTGCAAATATCTCATAAACTACTAATGCTAGAACGAAAAGGACGTTTATTTGGTTTTTCGCCTCTAACTCGAAAACTAAGCGAGATAGAGCAAAATGGTTAAAATTTTTGCCCGTTGGGTGTTAATACACCCATAAAACCCTTTTAGTGAAATCAAATTTTAGCTAACTCTGCTAGATTTTAAAATTGCAAATATCTCATAAACTACTAATGCTAGAACGAAAAGGACGTTTATTTGGTTTTTCGCCTCTAACTCGAAAACTAAGCGAGATAGAGCAAAATGGTTAAAATTTTTGCCCGCAGGGTGTTAATACACCCATAAAACCTGTTTAGTAAAATCAAATTTTAGCTAACTCTGCTAGATTTTAAAATTGCAAATATCTCATAAACTTCTAATGCTAGAACGAAAAGGACGTTTATTTGGTTTTTCGCCTATAACTAGAAAACTAAGCGAGATAGAGCAAAATGGTTAAAATTTTTGTCCTTTGGGTGTTAATACACCCATTAAACCTGTTTAGTAAAATCAAATTTTAGCTAACTCTGCTAGATTTTAAAATTGCAAATATCTCATAAACTACTAATGCTAGAACGAAAAGGACGTTTATTTGGTTTTTCGCCTCTAACTCGAAAACTAAGCGAGGTAGAGCAAAATGGTTAAAATTTTTGCCCTTTGGGTGGTAATACACACATAAAACCCTTTTAGTGAAATCAAATTTTAGCTAACTCTGCTAGATTTTTAAATTGCAAATATCTCATAAACTACTAATGCTAGAATGAAAAGGACGTTTATTTGGTTTTTCGCCTCTAACTCGAAAACTAAGCGAGATAGAGCAAAATGGTTAAAATTTTTGCCTATTGGGTGTTCATACACCCATAAAACCTGTTTAGTGAAATCAAATATTAGCTAACTCTGCTAGATTTTAAAATTGCAAATATCTCATAAACTACTAATGCTAGAACTAAAAGGACGTTTATTTGGTTTTTCGCCTATAACTCGAAAACTAAGCGAGATAGAGCAAAATGGTTAAAATTTTTGCCTTTTGGGTGTTAATACACCCATAAAACCCTTTTAGTGAAATCAAATTTTAGCTAACTCTGCTAGATTTTAAAATTGCAAATATCTCATAAACTACTAATGCTAGAACGAAAAGGACGTTTATTTGGTTTTTCGCCTATAACTCGAAAACTAAGCGAGATAGAGCAAAATGGTTAAAATTTTTGCCCGCAGGGTGTTAATACACCCATAAAACCTGTTTAGTAAAATCAAATTTTAGCTAACTCTGCTAGATTTTAAAATTGCAAATATCTCATAAACTACTAATGCTAGAACGAAAATGACGTTTATTTGGTTTTTCGCCTTTAGCTCGAAAACTAAGTGAGGTAGAGCAAAATGGTTAAAATTTTTGCCCGTTGGGTGCTTATACACCCATAAAACCTGTTTAGTGAAATCAAATTTTAGCTAACTCTGCTAGATTTTAAAATTGCAAATATCTCATAAACTACTAATGCTAGAACGAAAAGGACGTTTATTTGGTTTTTCGCCTATAACTCGAAAACTAAGCGAGGTAGAGCCCTTTGGGTGTTAATACACCCATAGAACCTTTTCAGTGAAAAAAATTTTAACCATTTTGCTCTACCTCGCTTAGTTTTCGAGTTATAGGCGAAAAACCAAATAAACGTCCTTTTCGTTCTAGCATTAGTAGTTTATGAGATATTTGCAATTTTAAAATCTAGCAGAGTTAGCTAAAATTTGATTTCACTAAACAGGTTTTATGGGTGTATTAGCACCCAAAGGGCAAAAATTTTAACCATTTTGCTCAACCTCACTTAGTTTTCGAGCTAAAGGCGAAAAACCAAATAAACGTCCTTTTCGTTCTAGCATTAGTAGTTTATGAGATATTTGCAATTTTAAAATCTAGCAGAGTTAGCTAAAATTTGATTTTACTAAACAGGTTTTATGGGTGTATTAACACCCTGTGGGCAAAAACTTTAACCATTTTGCTCTATCTCGCTTAGTTTTCGAGTTAGAGGCGAAAAACCAAATAAACGTCCTTTTCGTTCTAGCATTAGTAGTTTATGAGATATTTGCAATTTTAAAATCTAGCAGAGTTAGCTAAAATTTGATTTTACTAAACAGGTTTTATGGGTGTATTAACACCCTGCGGGCAAAACTTTTAACCATTTTGCTCTATCTCGCTTAGTTTTCGAGTTATAGGCGAAAAACCAAATAAACGTCCTTTTCGTTCTAGCATTAGTAGTTTATGAGATATTTGCAATTTTAAAATCTAGCAGAGTTAGCTAAAATTTGATTTCACTAAAAGGGTTTTATGGGTGTATTAACACTAGGGTTTGGGGTTCGGGAATTCCCGGGCGAGAATTCCCGGGAAATCCCGGGAAAAGTTTGCCGGGAATTCCCGGGAAAATAATATATTTTTCCCGGGAAAACGGGAAATTTTAAAAATATTAAATTTTTTAAATTGTTTTTGTTTCGAATAGGATTTTTTAATTTTAGTCATAAAAAACATTTTAAATACCAAAACAAAAATGTCGTTGTTAAAATCTTTTAAAAGGGAATACATTTATTTGACACAGAAATAAAATCTTTGCCAAGTAATTAGGAGCATTTCAAATAATAAAGATTTTTCGCATAACTTATTCAAAATTTAAGTAGTAAAACCCAAAAACTTGGTAAAATTTTTAAAAGAAATATGAAAAAATAGCTTTGTTTCTTACAAATAATCGCCCATACTATCTAAATTTTTCAAATGTATAATTTAGGTAAAGTCGACTTTAGGTAAAATTTTGGGTGGCAGTATACCTTGACTTGGTTTATTTTTGGAGCATTCTGATTGGTTAATTTATTTTTAACCAATCATAATATTTGAAAATATAAATATTTTTGTAAGGTTTTCATACACAAAATAAACAAAACCGTTTGATTAAAAATAGAGTCGACTTTAAATTTAAAATACTCCTTTATATTAAGGGTCAATAATTTTATAAGTCACGTTTTCATTAATAAATATGAAAAGAAAAGACTAATGGTTAACGGTGGTATCTAAATTTGGTTATCCGACATCTAAATTTGGTTCACAAAAAAAAAAAAATTGATGGTCATGCAACTTCTCTTGAAGAAAACAACAACAAGAATAACGTTTCAGCTAAAATTAGCAAAGTACCCGAAGAAAAAAGTGTAAGCTGAATAGGCATTAAAGGTTTTATGGTAGGGCAAACATTTCCTGAAATGGTATCCAAATTAGCCGCAGTCAATCCGCGCCATAACTAGATCTTCCTTTATTCGAGAAAGTTTTTATAATAAAAACCTGGCATTGCAAAAAAATGAAACCGATGTAAAGAACATTATATTAAATTACTACAATCATGTAAAAGATATCATGATAAAAGAAATATCGAGCAATATTTCTAACAATAGGAGAGTTACTATATTCTTAGATGAATGGACAAGAATATCACAAAAGAGATATTTGAACATATGTATAAACGGAAATAATTCATTTTATAACCTGGGGTTGGTTTATATATCAGGAAGATGTAATGCTGATGAAATAAGTAGAATTGTAGAAATAAGACTAGAAGAGTTTTATTTGTCTTTGGAAAATAACATTGTGGCCACCATATCTAATGGTCCAAGTGTGATGAAACGCTTTGTTTCCGACAGTCCAGTAGTGGGTGCTTTCTGCTGGAATCATGCAATTCATTTGGCAGTGCTTAGAGTAATTTATGTGAAATCAAATGTTCAACATTCTGATATTTTTTACTTTGAATTCTCACTACACAGACTGCATTTGTACTGAAATAGTGTTTTTTTTAACAAAAATTACTTATATAGGTGGTTTTCATTAACAATTTTGTTCAAAAATTTGATTCCCGGGAATCCCGGGAATCAAATTTTTTCATTCCCGTTTCCCGGGAAATAAAAAAGTCCGGGAAATCCCAAACCCTAATTAACACCCAAAAGGCAAAAATTTTAACCATTTTGCTCTATCTCGCTTAGTTTTCGAGTTATAGGCGAAAAACCAAATAAACGTCCTTTTAGTTCTAGCATTAGTAGTTTATGAGATATTTGCAATTTTAAAATCTAGCAGAGTTAGCTAATATTTGATTTCACTAAAAAGGTTTTATGGGTGTATGAACACCCAATGGGCAAAAATTTTAACCATTTTGCTCTATCTCGCTTAGTTTTCGAGTTAGAGGCGAAAAACCAAATAAACGTCCTTTTCGTTCTAGCATTAATAGTTTATGAGATATTTGCAATTTTAAAATCTAGCAGAGTTAGCTAAAATTTGATTTCACTAAAAGGGTTTTATGTGTGTATTACCACCCAAAGGGCAAAAATTTTAACCATTTTGCTCTACCTCGCTTAGTTTTCGAGTTAGAGGCGAAAAACCAAATAAACGTCCTTTTCGTTCTAGCATTAGTAGTTTATGAGATATTTGCAATTTTAAAATCTAGCAGAGTTAGCTAAAATTTGATTTTACTAAACAGGTTTAATGGGTGTATTAACACCCAACGGGCAAAAATTTTAACCATTTTGCTCTATCTCGCTTAGTTTTCGAGTTATAGGCGAAAAACCAAATAAACGTCCTTTTAGTTCTAGCATTAGTAGTTTATGAGATATTTGCAATTTTAAAATCTAGCAGAGTTAGCTAATATTTGATTTCACTAAAAAGGTTTTATGGGTGTATGAACACCCAATGGGCAAAAATTTTAACCATTTTGCTCTATCTCGCTTAGTTTTCGAGTTAGAGGCGAAAAACCAAATAAACGTCCTTTTCGTTCTAGCATTAATAGTTTATGAGATATTTGCAATTTTAAAATCTAGCAGAGTTAGCTAAAATTTGATTTCACTAAAAGGGTTTTATGTGTGTATTACCACCCAAAGGGCAAAAATTTTAACCATTTTGCTCTACCTCGCTTAGTTTTCGAGTTAGAGGCGAAAAACCAAATAAACGTCCTTTTCGTTCTAGCATTAGTAGTTTATGAGATATTTGCAATTTTAAAATCTAGCAGAGTTAGCTAAAATTTGATTTTACTAAACAGGTTTAATGGGTGTATTAACACCCAACGGGCAAAAATTTTAACCATTTTGCTCTATCTCGCTTAGTTTTCGAGTTATAGGCGAAAAACCAAATAAACGTCCTTTTCGTTCTAGCATTAATAGTTTATGAGATATTTGCAATTTTAAAATCTAGCAGAGTTAGCTAAAATTTGATTTCACTAAAAGGGTTTTATGGGTGTATTAACACCCAAAGGGCAAAAATTTTAACCATTTTGCTCTATCTCGCTTAGTTTTCCAGTTAGAGGCGAAAAACCAAATAAACGTCCTTTTCGTTCTAGCATTAGTAGTTTATGAGATATTTGCAATTTTAAAATCTAGCAGAGTTAGCTAAAATTTGATTTCACTAAACAGGTTTTATGGGTGTATTAACACCCTGTGGGCAAAAATTTTAACCATTTTGCTCTATCTCGCTTAGTTTTCGAGTTAAAGGCGAAAAACCAAATAAACGTCCTTTTCGTTCTAGCATTAGTAGTTTATGAGATATTTGCAATTTTAAAATCTAGCAGAGTTAGCTAAAATTTGATTTTACTAAACAGGTTTTATGGGTGTATTAACACCCTGTGGGCAAAAATTTTAACCATTTTGCTCTATCTCGCTTAGTTTTCGAGTTATAGGCGAAAAACCAAATAAACGTCCTTTTCGTTCTAGCATTAGTAGTTTATGAGATATTTGCAATTTTAAAATCTAGCAGAGTTAGCTAAAATTTGATTTCACTAAACAGGTTTTATGGGTGTATTAACACCCTGTGGGCAAAAATTTTAACCATTTTGCTCTATCTCGCTTAGTTTTCGAGTTATAGGCGAAAAACCAAATAAACGTCCTTTTCGTTCTAGCATTAATAGTTTATGAGATATTTGCAATTTTAAAATCTAGCAGAGTTAGCTAAAATTTGATTTCACTAAAAGGGTTTTATGGGTGTATTAACACCCAAAGGGCAAAAATTTTAACCATTTTGCTCTATCTCGCTTAGTTTTCCAGTTAGAGGCGAAAAACCAAATAAACGTCCTTTTCGTTCTAGCATTAGTAGTTTATGAGATATTTGCAATTTTAAAATCTAGCAGAGTTAGCTAAAATTTGATTTCACTAAACAGGTTTTATGGGTGTATTAACACCCTGTGGGCAAAAATTTTAACCATTTTGCTCTATCTCGCTTAGTTTTCGAGTTATAGGCGAAAAACCAAATAAACGTCCTTTTCGTTCTAGCATTAGTAGTTTATGAGATATTTGCAATTTTAAAATCTAGCAGAGTTAGCTAAAATTTGATTTTACTAAACAGGTTTTATGGGTGTATTAACACCCTGTGGGCAAAAATTTTAACCATTTTGCTCTATCTCGCTTAGTTTTCGAGTTAAAGGCGAAAAACCAAATAAACGTCCTTTTCGTTCTAGCATTAGTAGTTTATGAGATATTTGCAATTTTAAAATCTAGCAGAGTTAGCTAAAATTTGATTTCACTAAACAGGTTTTATGGGTGTATTAACACCCTGTGGGCAAAAATTTTAACCATTTTGCTCTATCTCGCTTAGTTTTCGAGTTATAGGCGAAAAACCAAATAAACGTCCTTTTCGTTCTAGCATTAGTAGTTTATGAGATATTTGCAATTTTAAAATCTAGCAGAGTTAGCTAAAATTTGATTTTACTAAACAGGTTTAATGGGTGTATTAACACCCAACGGGCAAAAATTTTAACCATTTTGCTCTATCTCGCTTAGTTTTCGAGTTATAGGCGAAAAACCAAATAAACGTCCTTTTCGTTCTAGCATTAGTAGTTTATGAGATATTTGCAATTTTAAAATCTAGCAGAGTTAGCTAAAATTTGATTTTACTAAACAGGTTTTATGGGTGTATTAACACCCTGTGGGCAAAAATTTTAACCATTTTGCTCTATCTCGCTTAGTTTTCGAGTTAAAGGCGAAAAACCAAATAAACGTCCTTTTCGTTCTAGCATTAGTAGTTTATGAGATATTTGCAATTTTAAAATCTAGCAGAGTTAGCTAAAATTTGATTTTACTAAACAGGTTTTATGGGTGTATTAACACCCTGTGGGCAAAAATTTTAACCATTTTGCTCTATCTCGCTTAGTTTTCGAGTTATAGGCGAAAAACCAAATAAACGTCCTTTTCGTTCTAGCATTAGTAGTTTATGAGATATTTGCAATTTTAAAATCTAGCAGAGTTAGCTAAAATTTGATTTCACTAAACAGGTTTTATGGGTGTATTAACACCCTGTGGGCAAAAATTTTAACCATTTTGCTCTATCTCGCTTAGTTTTCGAGTTATAGGCGAAAAACCAAATAAACGTCCTTTTCGTTCTAGCATTAATAGTTTATGAGATATTTGCAATTTTAAAATCTAGCAGAGTTAGCTAAAATTTGATTTCACTAAAAGGGTTTTATGGGTGTATTAACACCCAAAGGGCAAAAATTTTAACCATTTTGCTCTATCTCGCTTAGTTTTCCAGTTAGAGGCGAAAAACCAAATAAACGTCCTTTTCGTTCTAGCATTAGTAGTTTATGAGATATTTGCAATTTTAAAATCTAGCAGAGTTAGCTAAAATTTGATTTCACTAAACAGGTTTTATGGGTGTATTAACACCCTGTGGGCAAAAATTTTAACCATTTTGCTCTATCTCGCTTAGTTTTCGAGTTATAGGCGAAAAACCAAATAAACGTCCTTTTCGTTCTAGCATTAGTAGTTTATGAGATATTTGCAATTTTAAAATCTAGCAGAGTTAGCTAAAATTTGATTTTACTAAACAGGTTTTATGGGTGAATTAACACCCTGCGGGCAAAAATTTTAACCATTTTGCTCTATCTCGCTTAGTTTTCGAGTTATAGGCGAAAAACCAAATAAACGTCCTTTTCGTTCTAGCATTAGTAGTTTATGAGATATTTGCAATTTTAAAATCTAGCAGAGTTAGCTAAAATTTGATTTCACTAAAAAGGTTTTATGGGTGTATTAACACCCAAAGGCAAAAATTTTAACCATTTTGCTCTATCTCGCTTAGTTTTCGAGATATTAAAAAGATTCCCCGGCAGTTTGATGTGACTGTATATAAAATGCAGCACTTTCTGAATTCTAGTGTAACTTTTGAAATATTTTCGTTCCACGACCTACGCAGATGTCTATAATTCTTTGTCCAATTTATATACAGATAACTGGTTTACGTGTTTAACCTATTTGGAGCTACGGTGTAATAACGCCGTGCAACTACCGGAAAAAGTGTCATTGTCATATAAATGTATAGAAATCGTAGTAGTTTCTGAATTCTATTGTGATTTTCGGCACATTTTTGTTCCATGACCTACACAAAAGGCTATAATTGGGGATAAAATTCACGTCCAGATAATTTCTGTAAAGTTTAGACCTTTTTGGAGTTATCGTATAAAAACGCCGTTACGTTTATAGAAATGTATAGAAATCACTGCACTTTCTGGAGTCTAGTTCGATTTTCGGAACATTTTTGTTCCACGACCTAAAAAACTCGCTACTCCTGTTGGTCGAATTTACATCCAGATAATTTTTGTAAATTTTTAACTCATTTGAAGTCACTGTGTAAAAACGCCGTACTACTACCCGAAAAAGACCGTGGCTGTTTCATGTAAATGTATGGAAAATGCGGTACTTTCTGAATTCTATAGTAATTTTCAGAATATTTTTGTTCCACAAAGTAGACAGATATCTCTAAATATTGATCGAATTTACCTTTTTATTTATTTATTTATTTATTTATTTATTTTGTTGTTCCACACACAAGACTTAAAGTCTTATATTGCAGTGAAGAACTGATTATTCGTTAAATAAACTTTTTATAATTTAATAACTTAAGAACTAATTATGAAGAAAAAAAAATAAAGTAATCAAACATACATATATATAATATGGTACCTATGCATAATAATTTCAAAACCTTGTAACACGTTTTTAAAATGAAATATTCGATTTATAAGCCATTTATAAGTTCAAAAAGTTGTCTATGTTTATAATAGCAAAGGCACAAATAATAATAATAATAATAAAAAAAAAAAAAATAAAAATAAAATAATAATTTTTTTTTACCTTCCTATAATTTTTACAAAGTTTCAACACATTTGGAACTACGGTGTGAAAACGCCGTATTACTACCCGAAAAAGACCGTAGCATTTTCACATAAATATATGGGAAATGCATTACTTTCTGAATTCTATTACGATTTTGGGAACATTTTTATTCCACGATCCGCCCACATGTCTATAATTCTTGGTCCAATTTATGTTGACTTGTTTTCTGTAAAGTTCCAGCCCGTTTGAAGCTACTATGTAAAAACGCCGTACTACTACCCGAAAAAGACCGTGGCATTTTCATATAAATACATGGGAAATGCAGCACTTTCTGAATTCTATTACGATTTTCGGAACATTTTTGTTCCACGATCCGTCCAGATGTCTATAATTCTTGGTCCAATTTATGTTGACTTGTTTTCTGTAAAGTTTCAGCCCGTTTGAAGCTACGATGTAAAAACGCCGTACTACTACCCGAAAAAGACCGTGGCATTTTCATATAAATACATGGGAAATGCAGCACTTTCTGAATTCTATTACGATTTTCGGAACATTTTTGTTCCACGATCTACACAGATGTTCATAATTCTTGGTCCAATTTATGTTTAGATATTTCCTGTAAAGTTTCAGCCAATTTGAAGGCACGATGTAAAAACGCCGTACTACTACCCGAAAAAGACCGTGGCATTTTCATATATATACATGGGAAATGCAGCACTTTCTGAATTCTATTACGATTTTCGGAACATTTTTGTTCCACGATGCGCCCAGACGTCTATAATTCTTGGTCCAATTTATGTTGACTTCTTTTCTGTAAAGTTTCAGCCCGTTTAAAGCTACGATGTAAAAACGCCGTACTACTACCCGAAAAAGACCGTGACAGTTTCATATAAATGTATGGGAAATGCAGCACTTTCTGAATTCTATTACGATTTTCGGAACATTTTTGTTCCACGATCCGCCCAGATGTTCATAATTCTTGGTCCAATTTATGTTGACTTATTTTCTGTAAAGTTTCAGCCCGTTTCAAGCTACGATGTAAAAACGCCGTACTACTACCCGAAAAAGACCGTGACAGTTTCATATAAATGTATGGGAAATGCAGCATTTTCTGAATTCTATTATGATTTTCGGAACATTTTTGTTCCACAATCTACACAGATGTCCATAATTCTTGTTCCAACTTATGTCTAGATATTTTCTGTAAAGGTTCAGCCCATTTGAAGCTACGATGTAAAAACGCCGTACTACTACCCGAAAAAGACCGTGACAGTTTCTTATAAATGTATGGGAAATGCAGCACTTTCTGAATTCTATTATGATTTTCGGAACATTTTTGTTCCACAATCTACACAGATGTCCATAATTCTTGGTCCAATTTATGTCTAGATATATCCTGGAAAGTTTCAGCCCATTTGAAGCTACGATGTAAAAACGCCGTAATACTACCCGAAAAAGACCGTGGGATTTTTATATGAATATACAACTTACGAGTATAGTAGTTTTTTGTATTACCATAGAAGACTGTCATATAAAAATTAACTTTTTTCTGAAAAAAGTACTTTTTTTGGAAAAAAAAGTATATTTTATAAAAAAAAAATTTTTTAAAAAAAGTACTTTTTTCAAAAAAAAAGTACTTTTTTATAAATTGTACTTTTTTCAAAAAAAAAACGCTTTTTTGGGAAAAGTACTCTTTTTTGGAAAAAGTACTTTTTTTGATAAAAAGGAATTTTTTTGGAAAAAAAAATTTTTTTTTCGAAAATATTACTTTTTCGTAAAAAAAAAATTTTTTTCGGAAAGAGTATTATTTTTTACAAAAAAGTAGTTTTTTTTTTAAAAAAGTAGTATTTTTGTTTTTTTTTTGGAAAAAAGTATTTTTTTCGAAAAAAGGTAAATTTTTATGTTATTTACTTACTTTCTTTATGTTATTTACTTACGTTATTTACTTTCTTCTATGGCTTTTACGGGTAGACCGGTCTGACCGGTCTACCCGGTTTTTCGGTCTACCCGGTCTTCGGTCTACCCGGTCAGACCGGTTTTCACAACCGGTCTTACGGTCTACCCGGGTAGACCGGTTTACGGTCTACCCGGTTAACCGGTCTTGACCGCAGGCCCTAGTATATATGCTTGAATTTAAAAGCATATGTGGCCATATGCAACTATAAGTTACTATATGCAATTACATAAAATAATATATGATTATATCAAAACTTTTTTACTCGGGCTGATACAATTTGATCCGAAAAATGGGTCTATCTAACTGCATCAAATTATATATAAATACATATAATTTGATGAAGATTTTCAAAGAAAATTTTAGTAAATACCCAAGTAAAAAAGTGTTGATATAGTCATATATATCATATAAAATTTTGTATAATTATATATTGGAACATATATACCAAGACATAATTATATAAAATTTTACGAACTTATATCCTAAATTTATAACTATATCTTGTTATATGTTGCACAATATATAGCGCAACATATTACAATATCCAATTATATATAGGCCTACATATAGTTACATATGCCTCATATAATTATGTATAATTGTATCGAATTATATACCATTATATCTAGTTGGATATGATTATAATATATTTGATGCATTTGGATGAGGATAAAATCCGGATAAAATTGTATCAAACCATATCTTATTCCATCAAACTAGATCTAATTGTGTCAAATTAGATCTAATATCATCATAATACGATCTAATTTAATACAATTAGATGTTCTCATTTTTCGGATATAAATATATATAATATCAAGTCGTATAATTTTTTTTAGTAGGGTATTGTTGAGATCACTTATTTCATTCATATTAAATACTAATGCTTAATGTTTAGAAAAATGTTTGCTAATAAACTTGGAAATAGCTGACAAAATAAAACAATACAAATTAAAAATTTGTCGGAACAACTTTTTCTAGGTTAGAGTTTTGGTCTTTCTTACAAAATGAAGACACACAAATAAAAAATTAACTTTCACAATTAATTTTTTTTTCACGGAAAAATAAATTTTATTACCAAATTAGTTTGGTAGTAAAGTGAGGTGAAATGAGGTATCGTAAAGTAGAAATATATTTTCAATAGATTTTCTTACTTCAAATCTACTTCCAAACTAAGTATTTGTGTATACTATCACTAGTTGAAAGTAAATAGCTGACACGATACTTTACGATACTACCAGACTAGGGTTTGGGATTTCCCGGACTTATTTATTTCCCGGGAAACGGGAAAAAAAAAATTTGATTCCCGGGAATCCCGGGAAATATTTTTAAATAAAATTGTCAATGAAAACCACCTACATAAGTAATTTTTGTTTAAAAAAACACTATTTCAGTACAAATTCAGTCTGTGTAGTGAGAATTCAAAGTAAAAATATCAGACTATTGAACATTTGATTTCATATAAATTACTCAAAGCACTGCCAAATGAATTGCATGATTCCAGCAGAAAGCACCCACTACTGGACTGTCGGAAACAAACCGTTTCATTACATTTTTTGGCAATGCCAGGTTTTTATTATAAAAACTTTTTCGAATAAACGAAGATCTAGTTATGGTGTGGATTGAATAATACCATAAAACGTTCAATGCCTATTCAGCTTATACTTTTTTCTTCGGGTACTTTGCTAATTTTAGCTGGAACGTTATTCTTGTTGTTGTTTTCTTCAAGAGAAGCTGCATGACCATCAATTTTTTTTTGTGAACCAAATTTAGATGTCGGATAACCAAATTTAGATACCTCCGTTAACCATTAGTCTTTTCGGGCAAATATTGAACTGCGCTGCATTGTCCTTTTTTGTGAAGTATTTCCATACTCCTGATATTTTATTCTTTAATATAGAGCAATTCCATATGAAAACGATCAAAATTGTCAAATTTTTGGACGACCCCTCTCCGATTTTAAAATAAATAGTCTCAATCGATTGCCCAGCAAAAAATAATGTACCTACATATTTTTTTCTTTTTTATAGTGACTGGTTTAGTGGTGGTGTACACCACTGTCATGTGACAAAATTGAAGAATTCTTCATAAGGGACCTCATTGAAAGTTGTTGTTTTAAAACTACTAAAGCGATCGCAACGAGTGATAGCTCGTTGGAAAGGTATTGAATCAGGCTTTAATTGAAAAATAAAATTTTCCTAATTTTTCTCAGAAATTTACCTTTTTTCCCATGAAAATTAAATTTTCCCATGAAAATTAAATTTTCCCATGAAAATTAAATTTTCCGATTTTCCACAGAAGCTCCTAAATTTTCCGGCTAATTTTTTTTTTTTGGATTCCTCATAATTTTTGCTTTAAGAATCAGCAATAAAAAAATGGGCCCCGACTCCTTGTTTGGACAGGAGAGGAGCATTTAAGAGACCACCTTGTTCTCATTGTTTTTATATTTTTTATAATTGAATTATTTGTAATTATTTAACATTAATTTATTTTATTATTAAAAATACATTTTAAAAATTATTTTACAGTTAAAAATACATTTATGAAGAAAAAATCAATTTTTTTTAAGAGCCCCAAGTTGAGTGTGTAGTGAATATGGTCTGCCTGCCTTCACAAGTGGCATGTAATGGCACACCAAACCCGACTGAGGCTACAGGTCATAAAATGTTTTGTAAATTTTTTAAATTACCAGGTAATAAATATTTCGCCTAAAATGACACGTGCAGAAACAAGTCATAAAACGCGGATTTTCCATAAATATGGCGAAATATTTATTACCTGGTAATTTAAAAAATTTACAAAACATTTTATGACCTGTGGTCGGCTTATTGGCAGTAACCAATTAAGTCCCTCTTTAAAAAAACATTTTATGACCAGTAGTTCACGCAAATTTTCCTATTAAAGAAAAGCAAATATCGCTTATTTTTTTTACCTATTTTTTACCAAAAAATAAATATAAATACTTCACACACTCTGAGTCAAATTTTAGTTGAATACTAAACGTGAAAGCGTTAAAGTGTTTTTTTTTGTAAAGTAAAGAGTGAAGCTGTAAAGACAATTTAAAGTAAAATGAATAAATTTTGCTGCAATCCGTTAACAAGAGTGGACATCGTTCGAAAAAGATAAACGTATTAAAATTAACTGGTGTTTCGAAGCGATACATGAATGAATTAAATATACAATACGGTGAAGAAGCAGAATTCATTTGCCCCAAGTGTAAAATCGATTTGTCTCAACAAGCAAATGCATTGAAACAAATGCAACCACAATCCGAGAGTGAAATGACAATTGAACAAAATGTTTCATCTGATAGTGAGGCAGACATTCCGATGGTCAATATGTCTTTGAGTCCTTTGAATGAGGCTATTACCACTTTAGGTGAATCGCCTATTACAAAAAGAAAGTTGCGAAGTGAAAAATACAGGAAAGAGAAAAAAGGCAAGGTTATGAGTGCAATCGCGACAATATTTGATGAAGGCTCTGATAACGAATGCAGTCAAGCAGATGACGTTGATGACGGCAAACAAATGATTGAGCAGTTGAAAAGAAAATTCAATTTAGCGACCACTTTTCCGGAGAAATATCTCATTTTATCTGTGCTGCCTCAATCATGGTCTATACGCAAGATTTCTGAACAGTTTCAAACATCTTTTTACATCGCGAGAAGAAGCAAAGAATTAGTTCGACAGAAGGGCATATTGGCGACTCCCACCAAGAAATTTGGCTCAAGGACCCTCAGCGAAGCAACGGTGAAATTGATTCAAGATTTTTACTGCAATGATGACAACAGCCGCGCCTGCCCAGGTACACGTGACTATGTTATCACACGTGAAGATGGAGAAAAAGTACACAAGCAGCGCAGATTATTATTATGTAATCTATCCGAAGCATACCATCAGTTCAAAGAGAAATACCCAGCAGAAAAAGTGGGATTTTCTAAGTTTGCCATCCTACGACCAAAAGAATGCGTGCTGGCATTAGACAGGCACGGAACGCATTCAGTCTGCGTTTGCATGTTTCATCAAAACATCAAATTAATGTGCTTTCCATGCAAGAAATTGAAAGTATTTCACGGTGAAATTGAAACATATAGGGACCTCCTGTCGAAGTCGTTGTGCGCATACCCCACGGAAAATTGTCATCTGTCCAAATGCGACAATTGTCCGAAGATTGACGAGCTAGAGCAATATTTGGCGGAAAAGTTTGAACAGCTGTTAATTCAGGAGGTGCATTTCAAACAGTGGATAATTAGCAGCGGCAGATGTTCCCTTGAGACCGTGGTAAAGCAGATTCCGGAATTCATCGAGGAATTCGGATCCAAGTTGAATGAACTGAAGGTGCACCATTTCATATCCGAGATGCAATCGAAATTTCTAAAGGAAAGTAAGGAGAAATTAGCCCAAAATGAATTCATTGTGATAAGCGACTTTGCCGAGAATTACACTTTTCTCGTTCAGGATGAAATTCAGGCTTATCACTGGGCAAACGACCAGTGCACGGTGCATCCTTTTTGCATTTATTTCAAAAACGAAGATAACGAACTACAGACCGTAAGCCTTGTTGTTGTCGCGGAGAGTTTAGCTCATAATTATGTGTCCGTTTATTTATTTCAAATGAAACTGTTTGAATTCTTAAGATCAAAATTCGATGCAATCGACAAAGTAACGTTTTTCTCAGACGGCGCGGCTTCTCAGTACAAGAATAAAAAAAATTTTTACAATCTTTGCATAATTGAAGAAGAACAAAACTGCAATGTCGAGTGGCACTTTTTTCCGACGTCCCACGGTAAGGGCCCATGCGATGCGTTAGGGGGAACCCTAAAACGCATGGCGACTAAGGCAAGTTTGCAAAGGCCATATACTGACCAGATCTTAAATGTACAACATTTGTTTTCGTGGATTCAAAGCAAGGAAATTGCCATTAACACAGTTTTATGCACTCAAAAAGAACACGATGCCATGGAGCGACGAATTCAAAACAGATATAATGATGTCAAAACTATAACTGGAACGCAAAAGTTTCATTGCTTCATACCAAATATTTCTGATATGTCAATTAATGTAAAGCGGTACTCTTCGTCTGCCGACGTGCTAAATTTAAAGTTACTTTAATTTTATAATGATGCCAAGACAATTGAAATTTTTAATAAATATTGTAATTAAGTATAAGCAGCAAAATAAGAAAGATTTTTTCTTCATAAATGTATTTTTAACTGTAAAATAATTTTTAAAATGTATTTTTAATAATAAAATAAAACAATGTTAAATAATTACAAATAATTCAATTATAAAAAATATAAAAACAATGAGAACAAGGTGGTCTCTTAAATGCTCCTCTCCTGTCCAAACAAGGAGTCGGGGCCCATTTTTTTATTGCTGATTCTTAAAGCAAAAATTATGAGGAATCCAAAAAAAAAATTTAATTTTCATGGGAAAAAAGGTAAATTTCTGATAAAAATTAGGAAAATTTTATTTTTCAATTAAAGCCTGATTCAATACCTTTCCAACGAGCTATCGTTAAAACAACTTTCAATGAGGTCCCTTATGAAGAATTCTTCAATTTTGTCACATGACAGTGGTGTATACCACCACTAAACCAGTCACTATAAAAAAAAAAATATGTAGGTACATTATTTTTTGCTGGGCAATCGATTGAGACTATTTATTTTAGAATCGGAGAGGGGTCGTCCAAAAGGTGATCGCTTTCATATGGAATTGCTCTATAAAAGAATATATTAGTTTGAAAGCAGGTGTATTAAAACAAAGTAAACTTACTTGAAAATATCACATTTATTAAGGAAAACGTTATTTATAAAATTATTGGCCCTTAATATAAAGGAGTATTTTTAATTTAAAGTCGACTTTATTTTTAATAATAAGGTTTTGTTCATTTTGTGTATAAAGACCTTACAAAAATATTTATATTTTCAAACATTTTGATTGGTTGAAAATAAATTAACCAATCAGAATGCTCCAAAAATAAACCAAGTCAAGGTATACTGCCCGCCAATATTTTAACTAAAGTCGACTTTAACTAAAATGTACTTTTGATAAATTTAGATAGTTAGGGCGATTATTTGTAAGAAACAAAACTTTTTTTTTATATTTCTTTTAAATATTTTACCAAGTTTTTAGGTTTTACTACTTAAATTTTGAATAAGATATGCGAGAAATCTTTATTAGTTGAAATGCTCCTAATTACTTGGCAGAGATTTTTTTTGTGTGTCAAATAAATTGATTCCCTTTTAAAAGATTTTAACAATGCCATTTTTGTTTGGTATTTAAAATGTTTTTTATGACTAAAATTAAAAAATCCTATTCCAAACAAAAACAATTTAAAAAATTTAATATTTTTAAAATTTCCCATTTTCCCGGGAAAAATATATTATTTTCCCGGGAATTCCCGGAAAACTTTTCCCGGGAATTCCCGCCCGGTAATTCTCGAACCCCAAAACCTATACCAGACTAATGGAGCCTTTAAACCATACTAATTTCAACATATGTTTTTATTTTTAAATTTAAAGTAAAAATATTTATTTCGGCCTTTAATTCCACAATGAAAAAAAATGTTTTCCCTTATTTATTTTTTTAACCCTTAAATGCATGATCTCTTCTATTTTAACCATTTTTTTATATATGATTTCTAAAGGCGTGTACATTTCAAGAAAAATACCAAAAAAAATTATTTTTAAAAAAGGTGATTTTTATTGAAAAATATGGTTTTTTGCCAAATAGCTAAATTGTTTAATTGATTATTTTAAAATGAAAAAAAAAAACAAAAAAAATTGGCAAAATTTATTGTCGCCAAAATGAATTTTATTGCGAGAATATCACTTTAAATATTTAAACAAATATTTTTGAATATTACACTTTTTGTAAAAAAAACGCGTTTTAGATTTTTCACAAATATAAAGAGCAAAACCAAGATTTTTACTCTAAAAATTCTGCGCTAAACTATAGGAAGACAATGTACAGAAGGGGCCCCCAATGCCCAAAAATGTAGTTTTGTCCATCAAGTGGGTTTTTTTTATTCAAAAACCGGTATGTTGCCAAATGGCTACACCACGCATTTAAGGGTTAAAATTATTTTTAGTTTAATAAAGAGTATTTTGCCAACTATTTGAAAAATATACGTTAAATTCAATTATAAACGTTTATTTATGTATATGTCAAAGTGCAAAATTCAAAACCAGATCCACAATTTCGGAGTTTTTTTTAATTTTTATATTGCAATTAAACTTTATAAAATTTTGTATTATTAGAAATCATGTCAGATAAATTTATACATGAAATTAATACAATTTTATATTAACTTTGTTATATATTTTGATATAAGATTGTTTAGAGAAGCTTATACGCCATTATATATAATTATGTATAGACTATATTTGCAGATCTCTTAATATCTCTTAATATATAACGTCATATCAAACATATTTATAAAACCAAAGTGTTAATATAAATGTATATGGTCATATAAAGCCACACATATAAACATTTATAATTATATCAAATCATATAAAATTATATGAAAACTTTTTTAGTCGGGTATATAAAAATTTATCCAAAACATTGAATTCTTTCATATAACGTTTATACAATCTTTCACTCTCTTTATCATTATTAGATTTATACTTTTTATAATGCTTATTACGTAAATTTTTTATTTTTTTTAAACCATTAGTATACCACGGTAATTTGTATACCTTAGGCTTCCTTTTGGAGACAAAACATTCATGAATTTCACGAATTTTAAAGAGAAAAATATCGTAGCAGTCAGACACATTTTAGTTATTGAGAAGGTCAGTCCAATCGATTGAACCAATCAAATCATTGATAGCAACAAAATCGCATAAATTATAATTATAAGATATATTATCAACTATATTAATATTATCGAATAAATAAAATTCTAATTCAATAATAAGAGGAACATGCACTGAACCAAAAGTCGTAAGTGAAATCTACATAAACATTTTGTTACTTTTTGATGAAACGAATTGTTAAAACAATATATTTTTTATTCAAATTAATGTGTGTTTTTTTTTAAATCAACTACTTTTTTTTTAAATGAACATACTTATTTCCGTCAATAATTCTCTACAAAACAATTGTTGTTTTGATAATTTTTTTGTCCATTTTTTAACAAAATTTAATTTGTTAACTCTAAAAAATTTTGTAAAGAGGCTGCAACGTAAATTTGATATAATTTTTCTTCAATTTGAAAAAAAGAGTATTAAATCTGTGGAAAAAAGTTTAGTGAGGTTAGTTTTGTCGCGTCATTACTCGTTCTAGCATGTGTATTTGTAATTGTCGGAAATATCAATAAATTGACATTAAGTGTTTTTGTTTTTCAAAGTATAGATAATTAACAAATTCAGTGACTTAAAGTGAATTGCTAATTGAAGATTTATTAATTTTAATTTAAATAAATTTATATAATTTTGAACGTTCTCAATTAAATCGTACATTAAAATTTCTGTCATTAATTTTGATATTATTATCTATCTTTTTGTTATTTTGTTTAAGGCAAACTATTAATGAAAGTTATATAATGTATTTTAATTATTAATTTAAATAAAGTTATATGTTTTTGTATATAAAATGGTACATGTGTTTTAAATAAAGAGTTTTTAGTATATATATATTTAATCCTTTAATTCCCAGTGGAACATAAGGCCGCTAATATATGCTATATTAATATTTCAATTTTATATTTCATTATTTTTTATATTTTATCAAATTCATTATAAAAAAGACATTGTATGTATATTTCTTAAAAAAATTCTAAATTGGTGAAATATAAAAAATAATGAAATATAAGTCTAAAAATTAATAATAAATCGATAACAAATTAAATATTTAAACAAATTAATTAATTAATTATTAAATTAATTGAATAAATGCATTGTTGAATTTAATAAAATGCATTGGTAAAACAACAAAATCATTATGCAATTTAATTAAATATAATTGTTAAGACAACTAATTTTTGGTAATACATTTGACGATATTTTGTCAAAATAATGCCACATAAAATAGTTAAACGTCAAAATATAAATCTACTAAACAATGCGTTAAATTGATGGACAGGTTTTCATATTTCATCAATTTAATATGGATTTTAGTTGATTTCACAGCTGTTTTTGGTTCAGTGTGGTGTATATCAGAGTCACACATTGGACAGAAACATTTCTCTACTAAATATTTCAAGTCATTGGATACAAATATTAAATCCAACAATCTATCTAGTAAATTAGAAATGTTATTAATTTGGCATAAATTTATACTTAGAAAACTGTCAACTAGATAAATTTCATTTGAGGAATTAACATTACCACGAATAAAGCTTGGACCATCTCCTGGAACACATAACCAAGTAAGTTTAGGTAGATTAAAATCCCCGAGAACACAGAGTGCAGATGTGTCATTAATATTTTTATATAAATTTAAAATATTATCAATATGCATTTGATAGAGATTATCCGAACTTTTTGGTGGAATATAAGAAGCAGATATGTATATAACACCCTGAGAACCAGTTACAGATACACATAATTGATCAATAATACTATCATTATTCGGCAAATTATGAATTTGTGAGTTTAAAGAACGCTTAACTAAAATAAGAACGCCACCACCTCTTTTCTGAGATGTCTTTATAGGATCTCTATCTTTTCTGAAAATATTATATTTACAAACGGTCTAACAGTAACATACGGCCACAAAGAAGATTTAAATAGTTGACTATAAAAATTGGATGATATTCCTAACTTAAAGTTTATTCTCTTTAAAGATTCGATATCAGTATCCTTTTTAACAAGTTATAACACACAAAATGATCTTTACTAATATCTAAATGATTTTCAACATATGATATAATTTGTTCCACTGTAACACTGGGTTTAGAAGAATACAAATGTACAAATTTTCTTCTCACAATGACATCGAGTTCATTGTTATCACACTGACCAACAACAATGTTCCTCTTTTTATTATTATTTCTATTTTTCTTTCTATAAGTAACATTACACCAGTCTGATTGACAATTAGCATTGTTGGTAGCTTGAGCACTAGATGTTGTAGGTAACAATAAGACAGAAGCATCAGTATTCTCCTTTTCACACTCTTTTAAAGATGTATTGGCATAGAAACTTGTTTCTGTATGTTTAGCATTATAACTAGAAGAGTTAGAATTCAAATTATGTTGAGATTCAGCTATAGCATTATTGTTGTGAGATAAGGAATTCTCCGAGTTAGTGTAGGCCCAGAATAAGAGCGCAGAGGCTAGCGATTTACGCTCTGAGAAAAAACGCGCCCGAAATAACGACGTATAGCGGCAGCGACATAATTGAGCATGTAATATATATAACAAAGAGACTTTATGCCACTCATATGTCTCTTAGTTTACTGCAAACATAATATACAATGCTAAACGATGAACTAACGAGCTACTAATAATGTTCAATATCTCAGTTGAATAAAGAAAAAAAATTTTAATAATTTAAAAATTTTATTTTTATTTTTTGCAAAAAAATTGAAAAAGAGTCAGAAGAGTCTTTGATATTACAAAATGTAGTGAAAACCAGCAAAAATAACAATAGAGTTGACAACATTGGTGAGAGTATGAGAGAGAAAAAATGAGAGAATAACAAAAACCGGCATTAAAATAAAATAGATTCTATCTCACAACAGCTACGCCCAGCGATTTTCAAATGTCAAATTGTATGGAAAAAATCGCTGCTCTCTTATTCTGGGCCTACACTTATTTAATTGAAAAGATGAGATAGCTTGAGATTCAGCAAAACTTTCAATATTAATACCATTATCTTGAAGAGTATTAAGATTATCAGATATTAAAGCTGAAACCCTAGAACAGAGCGACTGACAATTTGCATTTTTAGCATTTGTGTTTTGCGTATTAGCACTCATTTCCTTCTTGGATTTATCATCGTTGTTATTTACTTTATTCGTCAGTTCAATGACTAAATGACGTATTGATCGTATTAAATCACCAGAAGAAATTAAGCAATTTTCGCAATTGTATAAAATGTTTTTATTGTTTTTTATGACATTATATTCAATTTCAGAATTTATATTAGCACAAACGTTATGATAATTTAGATTACAAACATTGCACTTTATTATTGCAGTATTTTTTTTATAATATTAAAGCATTTAGAGCAAACAATTTTCTTTGCTGACGACATAGTAAAAACACGTCTTGTTTAATCAAAAACTAGGCGAAGACTATTAAATTTAAGTTTAAATTGTTTGTAATTAAAAACGGCAGAATTAAAAAATTATTGTGAGACACCTTAAAAACATTTTTTTTGGTAAAATTTTCCTTCCACGAATCATGCTTTATTAGTTCTAAATAAAGATCCAAATTATGACCGATTCTAATAAACTATTAGTACAGAATCCAATATTATGTCATATTATTAAAATTTCCCCCAAATATTTTCTTAATTCCAATTGGTATTTTTAGAGAAGATATATGTGCAAGTTACTAAAGATGTTCATTATTTAGATGGCACATAAAGATGTTGTACGGTGTTTATTTACAAATTAATTGGCCTACGTAAAACTTTTTAAAAAGTTACCAACATTAGAAAAAAAATGTTAATACTAACATGATTTGTAGGGTAGAAAATCTATGTTTAAGTTCTTAATCACAGAAATTTCTGTAATTAAATTTAAGCAATGTTTAGAGTAAAATCAGAGATTAAAATTTGATGAGTTACTGTAAATAAGTGCTAAGCAATGATTTTCTTCTTAATCATTGTTTAATATCACATAAGATACCAGGCCTAAATAAATTTTCATCATTAAAAGCAATATTAATTTTTGTTTTAATTCAACAGTTGGCTCACTGCTGATAAGCTTCAAATTTGGCAATTAAAGTGATGCCATCAAGTCAATTGAAATAACAGCGACAAAACAGCGATGCCAACAATTAAAAAAAAAAAGTTATGGAGAAAAGCGCAAAAAGTAGGACAACCCCGGACACTTACTGAAAAAGAAGGAGGACTGCACCGGACGCCATAAAAAGAGGACGGTGTCCGAGGAAAAGAGGAAGGATGCCAACCCTACTTATACTTGGTATAGAATATAATTTCTAAATTTATAATTATTTTACAAAGCATTTATTAATTTACCCCTAAAGTTTATAAAAGGTTTGCTTTTTAATATTTTCTAATCATTAAAATCATTTACAAAAGGTTTATATTTATATATATTTAAATGCCTACAAAATATATATCTTTTTTATTACTTTATTATTAATTATAACTTTTACAACCCGAGTAAAAATACTTATATATTGTTATATATAATGTGATTGGGTTATGTCTGATGGTGAATGGAGTCACATTAAGACACCTATCATTATATACAACTACATCTGATATTATTTTTTCAATGAATTTTTTGTACGGTAATTGATGTTATTACATATCTGACTCCATATATAACTGCATAAGCTATATAAAACTAATCACAATATATGTAGTGACCGATATGATTATATATGGTTCGATACTAAGTTATATAACACTGTATGTATCGTCATACTAAAAATATATTTTTGTAATTTTATATAACTTTCTATATGATCTCATACAAATTAATATAACCCGAGTAAAAAAATTAATATGATGTCATATGTAATGATATCTTATTTAATATAATTGGAGATATACTATGATCCGAAAAATGGTGGATAAAATTATATCGGATAAGATCTAAATATATTGAATCATATCCGGATTTTGACCCGATATAATTAGATCTAATTTGATGTAGAAAGACATAATTATATAACGCTTTATATTTCAGGTTCAAAACAAAAATTATTAAAAAGCACTAAAAAATAACACCCTTAAGTTAAGAATTCAAAAATTAAACATTTACAAGAAGTTGTACAGAATTATTACCAAGTATTTTAAGCCTTATCATATAAACTTGTATTCTACCCGTAAACTGTGTAATCGTGGTATGTTTATGAGTTTAATGTCAAATTCCATACATAAAAAATATGGCTTGTATTTATACACGGTTTACAAGGAATTTAAGATTTATAATGAGTAAACCTTTTATATTTTGAAATCATACATAAATATATCTCAAAAAACATAGAATTTTATTTTACATTGCGCTATAGGTACCTAATAGGGTTTGGGGTTCGGGAATTCCCGGGAAATCCCGGGAAAAGTTTGCCGGGAATTCCCGGGAAAATAATATATTTTTCCCGGGAAAACGGGAAATTTTAAAAATATTAAGTTTTTTAAATTACCCGGGTAAAAAAAATAATATGATGTCATATGTTATGATATCTTATTTAATATAATTGGAGATATGCTATGATCCGAAAAATGGTGGATAAAATTATATCGGATAAGATCTAAATATATTGAATCATATAGAATCTTATCCGGATTTTGACCCGATATAATTATATCTAATTTGATGTAGAAAGACATAATTATATAACGCTTCATACTTCAAGATCAAAACAAAAACTATTAAAAAGTACTGAAAAATAACACCCTTAAGTTAAGAATTAAAAATTTAAATAAAAATTTAAAAGAAGTTGTACATAATTCTAACCAAGCATTTTAAGCCTTCTCATATAAACATGTATTCTACCCGTAAACTGTGTAAACCTGGTATGTTTATGAGTTTAATGTCAAATTCCATACATAAAAATATGGCTTGTATTTATACAAGGTTTACAAGGAATTTAGGAGTTATAATGAGTACGCCTTTTATATTTTGAAATCATACATAAATATATCTCAAAAAAACATATAATTTTTTTACATTGCGCTATATTTAAACATATCTAAAACAACTTAGAAAAATATTTAACATTGTGCTATATAAAACTTTATATATTTTCCGATAAAGCCATTTTTAATTATATATGACGATGTATTAAAATTGGCATAGCATATGGCACATACAAATATATATGGGGACATGTATATTTATACTGATCTATATATGACATCATATAAGAAATTTTTGAAAAACTCAAAGCTATACATAATTATATCCGCAAAGATATAGTGTTACACTTGACTATATATAAACATATTAGTCCATATGAAATTATATAATTTCCTATATAACTATTTTTACTCGGGAAATTAAGAGTTAATTTCTCCACAACCAAATAATTTTCACTGGATTTTTTGAATATAAAATTATATTCAAAAATGATGCGTACCTTAAAATTGATCAAGCTATAGAAATTTCAATATCAATTTAATAGCCGGTATGCATGAAAAGTATACCCGAGTAAAAAAGTTTTGATATAACCATATATTCCCAGTGTAGAAAATCATTACCAGATATGTGGTAATGTAACTACATACTTGGTAATGGTAACTACCCAGTCAGAAAAATACAAACGGGAAAGCGGTGGCAAAGCACTTTAACAGGTGGTACAAGTACTGGCAAAAAGTGCTTTCCCATTCCCAAAATGATAACATCATTAGACAAAAGGACCGGCTGTTCAAAAAGCGCCGGAAAAGCACTGGAGGAACAAAATTTTTAAACGTTGGCAAAACGCTGGCAAAACCAATAAATAGGTGGTCTGGAAATATATTTTCCAAAATAAAATTTAAAAAAAGTTCATATGGATTTTTTTTTGGTCGTGCCGTGATTTGAACCCAGGCCGTCAGATTGGCAGAAGATTGCTCTACCCACTGAGCTAACGAGACATATTAATATTTGATAGCTAAACACATAAATGAGTGATAATAGCGGGACAACTACTGGCTGTGCCAAAATGCTAGTACTGGCAAATAATTTTTTGTAACTAGTATGCCAGTGTTGGGAGGGCAAAAAAAAAGTTGGTCTTGAAGGAGCTTTTCCACAAACAAAAAAATTGATTTTATAAAACAAAAAAAAATTTAAATTAAAAAAAATCCAAAAAAATTTTTTTGCTTGCAACCGGATTTGAACTCGGAACCTTCCGACTACAAACATTTTTTAACGAATCGTCACCATTTTTATAAAATCATTGGTTTTCCAGTGAATTGATTTTTGTACGCCTGGTAGCATTGGCTAGGTAGCACTGGATAACCACTGGTTGCAAACCTTGGCATATCACTCTAAGCCAATTCTTTGCCAGTGGTTTTTTTTATAAACCACCGAAATTTTTGTAAAACAAATACTGGTAAAACGCTTTTCGCAAACGCTGGCAAAGCGTCCCAAATGAGTGTTCTGCCAGTCATTTATTTTTAATACCGCGGTTACCCAGTGGTATGCCAGTGCTTGATTTTTTGTACCACTGGCGATTTCTGACTGGGTAGTTACTTTATTTTACATTTCTTATTACCTTTATATGGCGATATCGCGAAAAATAATGAGTTGTCGTTACACACCAGCATACGAAAAATCAAAAAATATATCGTTACCTATGTGCTTACCAGTACTGACAAAAATAATAAGTCTAAAAATAGATTTTCAAAAAAATAAATTATATAAAAAAAATATTTTTTATTGTATTTTTTTTTTAATAAAATTTGCTGGTGCGGGAATCGAACCTGGGTCTACAGATTGCCAGTCAACTGCTCTACCATCTGAGCTATATCGACATGTAATATTTAATAGATAAAAACATAATTGACCTACTGCACACAAGTAAGCTTACTCGCCAACATACAAAAAATCAAAAAATATGTGGTTACATATATCCTTACCAGTGTTTAAAAAATATTGAGTTTAAAAATAGATTTCAAAAAATTTTCAAAAAAATCTAAAAAATTATTTTCTATTTGAAATAATGATAAAAATAAGTTATTATCAGTAACTCATTATTATATGTTTTAAAATAATGCAGAAGGTAATTGAGTGTCATTACTGGTACTCCAAAAAATAATGATATGTCATTACCGTTTCTACACTGGCTTATTTTATGTAATTGCATATAGTAACTTATAGTTACATATGGCCACATATGCTTTTAAATTCAAGCAGATATTCTTTTATATAGTCATATGTTAGATATTTTTTCCTCAAAGGTTTTAATATGGAGACATATGTGATTTTATATTATTACATACTGGCCTACATATAATTGAATGTGCTATATATAATTACATAAAGTAACATATTACAGATATAATTACATATACGTTTATATATAATTTAGTATGACACTATACATAATATTATAAAACTATATGTGGAGCCATATAAGAAATATTTCATAATTTGTGTTACATATGATTATATATTGACAAATAAGAACCCATATATAAATTAATATGGTTCCATATCTACAATATTTCATGATTTCTTTAATATATAACAATATAACGTTCTTTATAAAATCAACTATACCCTCCCGAGTAAAAACAGTTACATATAGTCGTATAAAATGCGATTAAGTTATATCTGTATAAATATACTGTTTCATCCGAAAAATGGCCCGATGTAATTGTATCAGTTGTTTATCAGCTTTTATCTAATTGTATTAGTTTAGATTTCAACTAATAAAATTATACATTAATCAGATGAAATTATATCCAATTTTTGACCTGATACAATTTTAACGTTTTATGTATATCTAATGGTATCTGTTTAGATCGTAGTTGGTACAATTTTATATAAATAAAATATATTTGTATCCGACATTTGCCTTATATAATTGTATCAAAGTTTTAAAGCAGATATAATTGCATCAGGTCAAAATTCAGATATAACTATATAAGTTTGTATAGAAATGTATCTATTTGGATCTAAACTAATACCATGCGACATAAACCCATAAAATTGTATCAGGTCAAAAATCAGATAAATTTTCATCTGTTTAATATATAATCTAATCAGTTAAGATGTAAACTGATGCTATTAGATAAAAAGTGATAACCAACTGACACAATTATATCGCGCCATTTTTCGGATAAAATGGTATATGGATCACATTAAATTATATATTACCATATAAAGCTCCATATTAATTTTTTTTAATAGGGCTATTATTGTATTGTATCTAATTGTATCAGTTTAGATCTTAACTGATTAGATTATATATTAAGCATATGAAATTTTATCTGATTTTTGACCTGATACAATTTTATGGGTTTATGTCGCATGGTATTAGTTTAGATCCAAAAAGATACATTACTATACAAACTTATATAGTTATATCTGAATTTTGACCTGATGCAATTATATCTGCTTTAAAACTTTGATACAATTATATAAGGCAAATGTCGGATACAAATATATTTTATTTATATAAAATTGTACCAACTACGATCTAAACAGATACCATTAGATATAAAACGTTAAAATTGTATCAGGTCAAAAATTGGATATAATTTCATCTGATTAATGTATAATTTTATTAGTTGAAATATAAACTAATACAATTAGATAAAAGCTGATAAACAACTGATACAATTACATCGGGCCATTTTTCGGATGAAACAGTATTTTTATACAGATATAACTTAATCGCATTTTATACGACTATATGTAACTCTTTTTACTCGGGTAATTATATCATCCCACATACCCGAGTAAAAAAGTTTTGATATAATCATATATTATTTTATGTAATTGCATATAGTAACTTATAGTTACATATGGCCACATATGCTTTTAAATTCAAGCAGATATACTTTTATATAGTCATATGTCAGATATTTTTTCCTCAAAGGTTTTAATATGGAGACATACGTGATTTTATATTATTACATACTGGCCTACATATAATTGCATATGCTATATATCTCTATATATAAAAGAATAACGTGACTGACTGACTGACTGACTGACTCAACATCGCCCAGCCCAAACCGCTGAAGCTAGGAAGTTGAAATTTGTTATGTAGGTTCCTCTTTCGGGGTAGACGTCCACTAAGACGGGATTTTTGGAAATTCCTACCGGAACGGGCAAAAAGGGGGAAAGTGTCCCCCTTGACGGCCTGCCAAAACCCCTTTGGCTAGAAAGCTGAAATTTAAGATATGTGTTCCTTGGAGTAGGGGCTACCTTTTCTGGAAAGTACTTTCTAGAATTTTGGACAGGGACGTTGTAAAAATGGGGGTTAAAAAGGGGAAAAAGGCCCCCCTTGACGGCCTGCCCAAACCGCTGGAGGTAAGAAGTTGAAATTTGGTATAAAGGTTGCTCCACTATCGTAGACATCCACCAAGACGGGAGTTTTGGAAATTTTTACAGGGACGGGCAAAACGGGGAAAAAGTCTCCCCCTTGACGGCCTGCTCAAACTGCTGGAGCTATGAAGTTGAAATTTGGTATGTAGGTTCCTCGACCGGTGTAGACGTCCGTTGAGACGGCATTTTTGGAAATTCTTATCGGGAGGGGCAAAAAGGGGACAAAAAAAGTACCTTTTTCCAAAAAAGTACCTTTTTCCAAAAAAGTACCTTTTCCCAAAAAAAGTACCTTTTCCCAAAAAAAGTACCTTTTTCCAAAAAAAGTACCTTTTTCCAAAAAAAGTACCTTTTTCCAAAAAAAGTACCTTTTTCCAAAAAAAGTACCTTTTTCCAAAAAAAGTACCTTTTTCCAAAAAAAGTACCTTTTTCCAAAAAAAGTACCTTTTTTCAAAAAAAGTACCTTTTTCCAAAAAAAGTACCTTTTTCCAAAAAAGTACCTTTTTCCAAAAAAAGTACCTTTTTCCAAAAAAAGTACCTTTTTCCAAAAAAAGTACCTTTTTCCAAAAAAAAGTACCTTTTTCCAAAAAAAGTACCTTTTTTCAAAAGAAGTACCTTTTTCCAAAAAAAGTACCTTCTTCCAAAAAAAGTACCTTTTCCCGAAAAAAGTACCTTTTTCCAAAAAAAAGTACCTTTTTCCAAAAAAAGTACCTTTTTCCAAAAAAAATTCCTTTTTCCAAAAAAAGTACCTTTTTCCAAAAAAAGTACCTTTTTCCAAAAAATGTACCCTTTTCTAAAAAAATGTACCTTTTCCCAAAAAACATACATTTTTCCAAAAAAAATAACTTATTCAAAAAAAGTACCTTTTCCAAAAAAGAGTACCTTTTCCCAAAAAAGTACCTTTTTCTAAAAAAAGTACCTTTTTCCAAAAAAAGGACCTTTTCCAAGAAAAAGTACCTTTTCCCAAAAAAAGTACCTTTTTCTAAAAAAATTTTCCTTTTCCCAAAAAACATACATTTTTTCAAAAAAATACCTTTTTCAAAAAAAGTACCTTTTCCCAAAAAAAAGTACCTTTTTCTAAAAAAATTTTCCTTTTCCAAAAGAAGTACCTTTCCCAAAAAAAAGTACCTTTTTCCAAAAAACATAAATTTTTCCAAAAAAAACACCTTATTAAAAAAAATACCTTTTCCAAAAAAAGTACAAATAAAGTACTTTGTAAAAACAAAGTATCTTTTTCCAAAAAATTTCGTTTTCCCAAAAAGTACCATTTAAAATAATATATAATTTCAAAAAAACTACTTTTTCCCTCCCCCCACGGATATCTCCACTAAAACAAGGTTTCTTGATATTCGGCATAGACGTGCGCTAAGACGGGATTTTTGTAAATTCCTACCGGAACGGGCAAAAAGGGCAAAAGTCTCCACATAAACAGTCTCACAAATTGGAAAAGTGCCTGCCCAAACCACTGGAGGTAAGAAGTTGAAATTTGGTATAAAGGTTCCTCCACTGTAGTAGACATCGACTAAGTTTGTATTTTTGGAATTCCCTACAGGATATCCCAAAAGGAAACTCGGTATGTGAGTTCCTCCTTCTGTGTACATAAAAGTCTCCTCCTGACGGCTTGCCCAATCCCTTTTGGCCATCCTAAAATTTTAAATATGTATTCCTTGGAGTAGACTAACTCACCGGCAACGTAATTTTTCTATTTTGGAACAGGAACATAGTAAAAATGGTGGTTGAAAGGGAAAAATGTCCCCAATAATGGCCTGCCCAAACCGCTTAGGCAATGCTGTTGAAATTTGGTATGAATGTTCCTCATCCATCGAAACCTGAAGATTAAAATGTGGGTCCCTGGAGTAAGGGCTAACTTATTAGAAAGATACTTTTTTGAATTTTGGACAGGGTCGTTATAAAATGGGGGCTCAAAAAGGGAAAGTTGCCCCTTAACGACCTGTCCGAACTGCTGCAACTAGGAAGCTGAAATTCGGTACTTAGGTTCCTCTTCCAGCCTAATTCCAACCGGGAGGGACAAAAAAAGAAAAAGTGTCCCCTTGACAGCCTGCTCAAACTGCTGGAACTAGGAAGCTGAAATTCCCTGTCGATGGATTTTCGGAAATTCCTACCGAGAGGGGCACAAATAGTAAAAGTTGGCTAGAAACCTGAAATGTAAAACATATGTTACTTGGAGTATGGGCTTTTTGGACCGGGAAGGTGCTTTTTGGACAGGGACATTGCAAAAATGGGGATTAATGAAGCGAAAAGTGCCGCTTAAAGGCCTGCCCAAACCGCTGGAGGTAGGAAGTTGCAATTTGGTATTAAAGTTCCTCCTCTATTGTAGACATCCGCTAAGATGAGATTTTTGGAAATTTCTACAGGTAGGGTCAAAAACAAGAAAAGTCTCCCCCTTAACGGCCTGGCCAAACTGCTGGAACAAGGGAGCTTAAATTCGGTATTTGGGTTCCTTCTCCAACGTTGACGTCCCCTAAGATGGTATTTTTGGAAATTCATACCGGAAGGATAAAAAGGGAAAAAACTTCCCCCTTGACGGCCTGGCCAAACTGCTGGATATAGAGACCTAAAATTATGTATGTAGTAGGTTCCTCCTCCAACGCAGACGTCTTCTAATACGGAATTTTTGGAAATTCCTACCGGGAGGGGTAAAAACGGAATAATTCTCCCCTTGATGGCCTAACCGAACCCTTCGGCTAGAAACCTGTAATATATAATATGTTTTCCTTGGAGTATGGGCTAACTTATCGACAAGGCATTTCTAGGACTTTGGACAGGAACGTGGTAAAAATGGTGGTTCAAAAGGGGAAAATTGCACCCCCCCCCCCTAAAACTTAAAGAACAAGTGTATATGAAACACTAAAATTAAGAAACTAAATAGGAAACGAGTGGAATTGAAACACTACACAAGTGGAATGAAATGGATATAAACGTTGAACGAGTGGAATTGAAATTATAGACAATGCAAATGGATTGGAAGAGGGAATTACCTGTTCAAACACTATCCACGGAATATGAAACTTATGTAGCATTGAAACATACTCTCCAAAAAGTTAAACAAATTTTCTAAAAGAGAAAAAACCTTAGAAAAGGAATGGAACTTATATATTCCGATATTTAAACTTCATGTAACGAAGCACCGGTGGAAGAAACCGACGCAGTAAATTTTCCAACTGAATTTGTGAATTTACTTGAATTGCCAGGTCTACCTTTACATAAACTGGAATTAAAAAAAAAAAAACTTTAAGGCACGCTAACAACCCTGCTTTACGTTATTTATTTTCATTCAAAACACAAATGAACAAAACTACTTACGGGTCTATCTACCTAATTTCGCACTTTACCAAATTATCTTAACATACACACGTATATTGCAATTTATTATGGATTCATTACTAACAATCTACTTTCATGAGAAAAAGTGATCAAATATTTATTTAAAACCCATTGTTGTGCAGAATTATTTATTTGTGGTGGCTGGGTGAAGGCTTTAAATAAAAAAACTTTAAATAAAAAAACGAATTTAATAAAAATTGTGGGGGGCGCTTAACCTTTAAGGCACGCTAACAACGTAGCGGGCTGCGCCCGCTAGTAAGTACATAAAGTAACATATTACAAATATAATTAAATATACGTTTATATATAATTTAGTATGACACTATACATAATACTATAAAACTATATGTGGAGCCATATAAGAAATATTTCATAATTTGTGTTACATATGATTATATATTGACAAATAAGAACCCATATATAAATTAATATGGTTCCATATCTACACTATCTCATGATTTCTTTAATATACAACAATACAACGTTCTCTATAAAATCATCTATAATTATATATCATCCCACATAAGCAACTATTTCAAAGTGATTTGATATAAAAATATATAAGGTCTATATATTCTATGTTAACAATGATTTTGAACTAGTTTTAGATTTAGTAATTACTAGGGATTGGCGCGTGACTAGAAATGTTCGTGAGTCACGTTATTCACACGTGATCGTGAGTAATAATTACTATACTCAAGTGATTCGTGCGTGAGTCTGAGAATATATAATTCATACTTGATTCGTGCGTGAGCGTGAATAAGAATATATAACCCGTGCATGATTCGTGTGTGAGTTTATTTTTTGCATCATATATTTTTAGTAATTTTTACTATTTTGTAATATTTTACTATTTTTCTTATATCTTGGTTGTATAACATAATCCTATTAACTTTAAAATTTCAGTCTTGTTAACTTTATTTTAAAATTACTAAAAATAAAGAAAATTTTGTTCATGTGTAATGCACTGTCATGGTAAATCTGGATAAAAGTAATGGAAGATTTATCGAAATTATAGGATCTCCAGCAGACCTTTGGGTTAATCATTATATTTGGAAATTAATTACTTATGCAATTACACAATTACATGTAATTGAAAAAATTCAATTTCAATTACATATTATTTGTAATCGTAATTAAAAAAAAAAACAATTACAAGTAATTTGTAATTGAAAATTTTCAATTATACATTACATATAGGGAATGCATCCCGGGATTACCCGGGAAATTAAGCATTTTTCAGTTCCCGCATTCCCGGGAATTTGGACCGGGAATCCCGGGATTTTAAATAAAGTTAATTATTTTAAATTTTCTTATGCAAAATTTTCCAACCTTTTGAAAATAGTAAACATTTTACATTAGGCTTGCTCGTTTACTTACTACAATTTGTTACTTTTACCACAACTGGAAAAATTCAACGAGTTACCAAAACAATGATTGAGTAAAAGTAGTAAGATTTTCGAGCCAACGAACACATTGATTAATTTGTGTACTTGATCAAACTTTTTAAGTTCCTTTCAGTGCCTCTTAAAACCACTCAAATAGTGTTTGTATAAAAATTTTGAATGGCACTTATTCTGTACAGAATTAAAGACAAATTTGTCCATTGATTTTTAAAAATTTTCAAGTAAGTTAAAATTTATTGCCATAATTTTTAAAATTGTTTCCAATTTTATAAAATTATTTTCTGTATTTATTTTTTTGACGGGCAAGCTTTTTAGTCTAAAAATTAGTTTTAGTTTATTAAATTTTTAAAAATATATACTACCCGGGTAAAAAAAATAATATGATGTTATATGTAATGATATCTTATTTAATATAATCGGAGATATGCTATGATCCGAAAAATGGTGGATAAAATTATATCGGATAAGATCTAAATATATTGAATCATATAGAATCTTATCCGGATTTTGACCCGATATAATTATATCTAATTTGATGTAGAAAGACATAATTATATAACGCTTCATACTTCAAGATCAAAACAAAAACTATTAAAAAGTACTGAAAAATAACACCCTTAAGTTAAGAATTAAAAATTTAAATAAAAATTTAGAAGAAGTTGTACATAATTGTAACCAAGTCTTCTCATATAAACTTGTATTCTACCCGTAAACTGTGTAAACCTGGTATGTTTATGAGTTTAATGTCAAATTCCATACATAAAAATATGGCTTGTATTTATACAAGGTTTACAAGGAATTTAGGAGTTATAATGAGTACGCCTTTTATATTTTGAAATCATACATAAATATATCTCAAAAAAACATAGAATTTTTTTTACATTGCGCTATACCTAAAACAACTTAGAAAAAAAAAATTAACATTGAGCTATATAAAACTTTATATATTTTCCGATAAAGCCATTTTTAATTATATATGACGATGTATTAAAATTGTCATAGCATATGTAAATAGTTATGGCACATATAAATATATATGGGGACATGTATATTTATACTGATCTATATATGACATCATATAAGAAATTTTCGAAAAACTCAAAGCTATACATAATTATATCCGCAAAGATATAGTGTTACACTTGACTATATATAAACATATTAATTCATATTAAATTATATAATTTCCTATATAACTATTTTTACTCGGGTAATTAGACTTATATAATAGCTGTGTTTGTGTGACTGCCTATCAAAGTTATCTAGAACGATTTTGACAGTTTTTCAACGTATTCTGGCTTTCTACTTTCAAAATTATTCGAGATACCATTGATAGGAATGCCGCACAAACACATCTAATATCTAATATAAAATTAATTCTTTCTCACTACGAAAATTCCAAGAAAAACAACCTGAGTTTTTTCACAATCATGAAATTTGAGATCTTTAAGATATTTTATTTATAAAAATTTTTAAATTATTATAAAATATTTTTTAATTTATTTCCGTTGCGGGATCCCGGGAATTCAATATAAATTTCCCGCTTTCCCGGGAAATCAAAAAGTGCGGGATTTTGCAGTCCCTAATTACATATAATTGTAATTGAAAAAATGTCAATTACAATTACATTTTTTCGAAAAAGAAATAGTGACAAAAAGCACAAGTGAGGGGTCAGCCCAATATGACGTATTCTTTTTATACTTATCCACGCCTATCCAACCTATCCCAGTCAGTTTTATCTACAAAATTTTAACAACAAACACTTTAATTCTAAATGTAATTGAAAATTTTCAATTACAGTTACATGAAATGTAATTGAGTTTTTTTTTTTTTAATATCAATTATATTTATTTGCAACTGTAATTGAAATCCCCCAGGTCGGATCTCCAGATATTGCATATCTTTTTTATTTAAAAAAATAATTTTTGTATATTGTTAGATGTGGTCATATATAATATGCTCAAAAGTATAAGGTCAATATTTAGATATACTTGTATCCAACTATGTCCACTTTTATAACATTTTATATAATTTTATACAAAAAGATATAATTTGATGTAATTGGATGAGGACAAAATTCGGATACAATTGTATCGAATTGCATAAAATTGTATCAAATTGTACCAAATTGTATACAATTGTATACAATTCGATACAATAAGATAAAATAAGATGTTCTCATTTTTCGGATATAATTATATCTAATTACATAAAAGATTATATATAATTAAATATAACTTCATATGGCTCCATATAATTTTTTTTACTTGGGTAAGCAATTATTTCAAAGTGATTTTATATAAAAATATATAAGGTCCATATAAAACCGTATTATATTATATGTGGTTCTATGTTAACAATGATTTTGAACTAGTTTTAGTAATTACTAGGGATTGGCGCGTGACACGAAATGTTCGTGAGTCACGTTATTCACACGTGATCGTGAGTAATAATTATTATACTCAAGTGATTCGTGCGTGAGTCTGAGAATATATAACTCGTACTTGATTCGTGCGTGAGCGTGAATAAGAATATATAACCCGTGCATGATTCGTGTGGGAGTTAATTTTTTGCATCATATATTTTTAGTAATTTTTACTATTTTGTAATATTTTACTATTTTTTTACTATTTTTCTTATATCTTGGTTGTATAACATAATCCTATTAACTTTAAAATTTCAGTCTTGTTAACTTTATTCTAAAATTACTAAAAATTAAGAAAATCTTGTTCATGTTTAATGCACTGTCATGGTAAATTTTTATTAAAAGTAATGGAAGATTTATCGAAATTATAGGGACTCCAGCAGACCTTTGGGTTAATCATTATATTTGGAAATTAATTACACATGCAATGACACAATTACATGAATTGTAATTGAAAAAATTCAATTACATGTTATTTGTAATTGTAATTCAAAAAAAAAAAAACAATTACAAGTAATTTGTAATTGAAAATTTTCAATTATACATTACCCGAGTAAAAAAGTTTTGATATAATCATATATTATTTTATGTAATTACATATAGTAACTTATAGTTAGATATGGCCACATATGCTTTTAAATTGAAGCATATAGACTTTTATATAGTCATATATTAAATATTTTTGCCTCAAAGGTTTTAATATTGAGACATATGTGATTTTATATTATTACATACTGGCCTGCATATAAGTGTATGTGCTATATATAAGTACACAAAGTAATATATAAAAGATATAATTACATATACGTTTATATATAATTTAGTATGACACTATACATAATAATATAAAACTATATATGGAGCCATTTAAGAAATATTATATAATAGGTGTTATATATGATTATATATTGACGCATATGAACCCATATATAACTTAGTATGGTTTCATATCTACAATATTTCATGATTTCTTTTATATATAACGATATAACATTCTTTATAAAATCATCTATAATTACACTGTGAGACAAATGGTAGGGGTCAGTGATCGGGAAGGGTTCAAACTACCGGGGAAAGTTATATCGGTAAAAAAGAAGTTACACGTGTCCCGGCATTTCGCTGGGTCACCCCTAGGAATCGAGATATATCGATTTGACCTTTGGTGGTCTTTTTTTTACATAACTCGAGAACCACTAGTCCGATTTTGCTCAAACAATTTTAATAAAATTAAAAATTACAATTCCTTTAATCTGTTCATATAACGTTTTTCTATATACTCAACAGTTTTGCCGGTAAAAATAAATGTATGAAGAAAAAAATATTTTTTGCCTAAAATATTAAAAAAAAGTAATAAACAAAAGGTTATTGATTTTTATGGTAGCGGTAACAAACATTTATTTTTACCGGCAAAACTGTTGAGTATATAGAAAAACGTTATATGAACAGATTAAAGGAATTGTAATTTTTAATTTTTTTAAAATTGTTTGAGCAAAATCGGACTAGTGGTTCTCGAGTTATGTCAAAAAAAAGATATATCTCGAGTCCTAGGGGTGACCTAGCGAAACGCCGGGACACGTATAACTTGTTTTTGACCGATAGAACATTTCCCGTTGGTTTCATCCCATCCCGATTTTGACTGTCGCATAGTGTTATATATTATCCCACATTAGCAATTTTTTCAAAGTGATTTTATATAAAAATATATGTATAAGGTCCTTTTAAAACCGTATTGTATTAAATGTGGTTCCATATTAAAAATGATTTTGAACTAGTTTTAGATTTTGTAATTACTAGGGATTGGCGCATGACACGATCGTGAGTGAAGTTATTCACAAGTGATCGTGAGTAGTAATTACTATACCAAAGTAATTCGCCCGTTAGAGTGAGAATATATAATTCGTACGTGAGCGTGAGTAAGAATATATAACCCGTGCATGATTCGTGTGTGAGTTTATTTTTTGCATCATATGTTTTTTAGTAATTTTTACTGTTTTGCGTAAGAATTTTCTGATTGTGAGTAAGTTTTTAATATACTCATGTCTGCGTGAGTAAGACACGAAATGCTCGTGCTTGAGTAATTTGTTTTTGTTTAGGAGCGTGAGTTAAAATGGCTAACGCGCCCATAAAATTAACAATACTGAAGCTTTAATATGGAATTCTCTATACTATAACGCACACTTGACTGATCTCTTATATCTTGGTTGTATATCACAATTCTATTAAGTTAAAAATTTCAGTGTTGTTAACCTTATTTTAAAATTACTAAAAACAAAGAAAAATTTGTTCATGTTTAATGCACTGTCATGGTAAATCTGGATAAAAGTAATGGAAGATTTATCGAAATTATAGGATATCCAGTAGACCTGGGGGTTAATCATTATATTTTGTAATTAATTACACATTCATTTACACAATTACATGTAATTGTAATTGAAAAAAACTCAATTACAATTACAAATTATTTGTAATTGTAATTCAAAATTTGTAATTCAAAAAAACTCAATTACAATTACAAATTATTTGTAATTGTAATTCGAAAAAGAACAATTACAAGTAATTTGTAATTTGAAAAATGTCAATTACATTTTTTGGGAAAATAAATAATGACAAAAAGCACAAGTTAGGGGTAATCCCAACATGACGTATTCTTTTTATACGCATCCATCCATGCCTATGCAACCTATCCCAGTCAGATTTTTATACAAAATTTTAACAAAAAACACTTTTTAATTCTAAATGTAATTGAAATCACTTTCAATTACAATTACTAGTAATTTGTAATTGAAAATTTTCAATTACAATTGCTTGTAATTTCAATTACAAGTAATTGTAATTGAAATCCCTCAGGTATGATCTCCAGATATTGTATATCTTTTTTTATTTAAAAATATAATTTTGTATATTGTTAGATATGGTCATATATATTATGGTAAAAATATAGGGTTAATATTTAGGTATAATTGTATCAAACTGTGTCCACTTTTATAACATTTTATATAATTTTATACAAAAAGATATAATTTTATGTAATTGGATGAGGACAAAATTCGGATACAATTGTATCATATTGTATCGAATTGTATCAAATTGTACCAAATTGTATACAATTCGATACAATATGATACAATAAGACGTTCTCATTTTTCGGATATAATTATATCTAATTACATAGAAGATTATATATAATTAAATATAACTTCATATGGCTCCATATCATTTTTTTTTACTTGGGTACATATAATTGTAATTGAAAAAATGTCAATTACAATTACATTTTTTCGAAAATGAAATAATGACAAAAAGCACAAGTGAGGGGTCAGCCCAACATGACGTATTACTTTTATACTTATCCACGCCTATCCAACCTATCCCAGTCAGTTTTTTCTACAAAATTTTAACAAAAAACACTTTAATTCTAAATGTAATTGAAATTTGTAATTGAAATCACTTTCAATTACAATTACCCTAGTAAAAATTATTTTTATATATTCATATATGATTTTTATACAATCATTTATGGTTTTATACAATTATAACTTGTCGAGTATTGTGAAACATATATTTTTATATGATTATATCAAAAGATATTTAATTATATAAAATTATATTAACCAGATCCATCATTTTTCGGATATATAACTTAGTATCGATATGTAATAACATTACCATACAAAAAATTCGTTGAAAAAATAATATCAGATGTAGTTGTATATAATGATATGTGTCTTAATGTGACTCCATTCATTGTCAGATATAACCCAATCACATTATATATGACAATATATAACTATTTTTACTCAGGAAGTGAAAATATTCTTATATAGGCGTTTTTATGAAATGGAAATTCTTTCGCCGGGCCGTAATGGGTTAATAATAATTAACAAAAAAAAAAATGCCATCTTAAAGACATTTCTAAAAGACCTTTACAATGGTGTATATATTGTCCCAATTCGACCACACTCTCAGAACAATTCCGTTGTAGCAACGGAATTTTTTGCCAACCGAATTGATTCGGTTGCTGCAACCGAATTCGATTCCAATTCGGTTGCGACAACCGAATTATTGGTTGCCACAACTGAATTCGGTTGGGGCAACCGAATTACGAGGTTGCAGCAACCGAGCCAATTCGGTTGGAAAAAATTCGGTTGTCACAACGAAATTGTTTTGAGAGTGCATTAATGACGAAGATAAAGCCAAGTATATTTTCAAACTTTGCACATAGGCGTTTCCGCGAAAAAAAAAATATATCGTAGCACTCCCAAAAAAGAGTTCTATCAGTGGTAAAAAGATGAAGTCAATCGGTGAGGTCCCCTAAACTCAATTTTAGCCTGTGTATGTGTGTGAAGAAAAAACAAACAAATTTTAACCTTTAAATTAAAAAAGATTAGTAATTTTTTTTTGCTAATTTTAGCTATTCGGGTTTCAAAATTTAGTAAAATTAAATTTGTAGAATTAGCAATTCAAATTAGTAAAAAATTCTGCAATTTGTAAAATGAGAATACCAAATTATTTTACTAAAAAACAACTTTATACTAAAAATTAGTATAATATTAGTAAAATAAAATTGGAAACCGTTTTACTAATTTTTATACTAACTTTTTTTTTTAGTGTAACTTTAAAATAAATAATCGTACCTTCTAAGTTCTTCTTCACGTGACAAGGGCTGTGGAACTAATGTCAAAGGGTGGCGCTGATACATATTTGAGTAAACGCCTATTCCTTGAAGATCTTTACTCTGAAGTGGAATATGTTGTTGAGGAATTTGTGAAGATGATGTGTTTGTCGTTTCTTGTTTAATATTTTCCGTTTTCAACAGTGGTTCAGTTTTAACAGCTTTGTTTGCAATAATCTGAAACAAAATATATTATTAATGTTACGAATTATATTTGGGGTTTTCACTATTAACTATTGAAAATATTGGTTCAACACAACATTCAATAGTTTCATCGTGAAAACTTACGCTAATAGAATAAGCCTGCAAAAGTAGCAGAAAAAATTACTAAAAATTATTTTAAGAAACGCCAAGAATTAAAAATAAAATTACAGTTAAATTGACAATCTTCCGTTTTTATTTGAGTTAATTTTTAGTCCATTTCAAGTAATAATTTAACCTTCTGAAATCAGCAAAACATTTGGCCAAATATTAGTATGCTAAAAAAGTTGTATTTTCAAAATTTTAAAAATTTTATTTAATGCAAACGCGGTTTTTCGTCTACTAATATTTAACATATATTTCTGCGGATTTCAGCTGGGTAGATTGTTTTTTTTTTACCGTTTTTAAGTAATTAATATTTAGCAAAAAAAGTTATGCTGTTAACATTTTCCGCTACTATCGGAAATTTATTTTTGTGAGGGTAATTATTGTAAATCATACTTGTTGGTGCACTGTTTTGGCAGATTCATCTTTTGAACGATCTTCATTGTACATAACTGGAGGTTGTTGCTGTTGATCATTGGGACTCAATATTCCCGAATTCTTGTTCATTTTCGTGGTATCTTCTGTTGCATTTATTGGAACAGGCCCATAATTAGGTTCGACATTAAAAGAATAATTGGGCGACATATAACTAAAAGCAGAAATAATTTGTTTAAATTACATTATGTAACAAAAAATTTAAAAAAATAAAATTTGGTATATGTGGTTTGATCATCATAAATTGATATCACTGTGATTGATATCGCACTTGATCAACAAGAAGGTACCCGACTAAAAAAGTTTTTATATAATCTTATATGATTTGATATTATTATAAATGTTTATATGCGTGGCTTTATATAACCATATACATTTATATTAACACTTTGGTTTTATAAATATGTTTGATATGACGTTATATATAATCATATGCGATTTGGTATCCAGCCATATATTAAGAGATCTGCGATATATTTTATATATAATTATATATAATGGCGTATAAGCTTCTATAAAGAATCTTATATCAAAATATATAACATAACATGAAATCTAATTATACAAAATTTTATAAAGTTTATTGCACTATAACAATGAAGAAGACAAACTTAGAAAGAGTTTTTTTTTTTTATTTTATAAGAAAGACAAATTTTATAAGACAAAAACTCTAAAGTAGAAAAAGTAGTTCGACAAATTTTTGTAAAGTTGAGTAAAAACCGAAAATTTACTTTGTCAAATATTTCCAAGTTTATTAGCACAAATTTTTCTAAGCAACTTTTTCTCGTTTTGAATTTTGCTTTTTATTGATATTCAATTACAAACTGCGTTATTCTAAGTTTAAGGACAATTTGCGTCCTAAAAACGTCCTAAATCGCATTCAATCCTCATTTCTATCAATACCAAAGTTCGACCAATACCCACTTTGTTAGCCAAACTGTTCTGTCGGCCATTGGTATTTAATATGAATGAAAATAAATGATCTCAACACACAAACAAATAAAAACTAAATTCAATCATGTAAACTGCCTATTCAATAAATTTTATCGTTGAAATTTCTCCAATCACAAAAATTGTCCATTCAACTAAAAATTTCTAGCTCTTTAATTGAATAAATTTTCAATAAAATAGTGATACATTTGATTAGGATTTTTATTGGTTTTTTTATATGTATTTGAGTAAAAATTAATTTATTGGATTAAAAATTGATTAATATTGTATACCTTCTAAATAGCATATTATATGCATTTGATTAAAAATTAATCCATTGGATTAAAAATTGATCAATATTGTATAAATTCTAAATAAGACTCTATTCAGCTGGATAAAGTGGTAGTTGTCATGCCAACTATAAAAAATATATTTCTTTATTTTTAGCTTGCATTTCATAACATTAAATTTTATTAAAATAAACCTGTATGCAATTTTCATTCATTTGATGGATTTATTTATACTTATATGAAAGATTCTCTCACAGAAATTAGTTTTCTTCTTTTTTCTGGGGCATAAGGACTCTGTCAAATTTTTTTTGAAAATTAAAAAAATAGTTTGTTTTTATTGAAAACTTTTTGCGATTTTTTGTTTAAAAAAATTTTTAATTTTTTAAACAAAAATTCAAAAATTACATTACTATTTTACAGTAATGTTCTAGAATTAATAAATATTCATATTTAATATGGCAAAATTAAAATATTTAACTAAATAAAATAATAAACTCAACGAAAATTTATAAAATTTTATAAAAAGTAATTTAAAATATCAGTTACTAATACATAAACATTTATAAAAACAACTACATAAATAAAACAAACGAAAAACACAACAAAAGTTGAACAATATTTTTTTGTGTGACCAATATTTACTAAAATTTTATTTGAAAATTTTTATAAAATTATATGTATTTATATATAATTTAATGCAATTAGATAGACCCATTTTTCGGATCAAATTCTATCAGTTTAGATAACATGCTTATCTCGTTTGATATAATTATATATTCCAATATTCGTATCAAATTAGATATGAACATATATATGGGTTTATATATGGTGATATATGATTACATAACATCTTTTTTAGTCGGGTATTAACTCAAAATTTAAAAATTTCTAGTAGAGGTGAAAAACTCTTTGTGGTTACATTTAAAGAGAATTTGAAAATCCGAATACATCATAGTAAGCATATTCCATTTGAAAATATATTTATATTGCATTTCCTTAAAATTTTTCAATTATTGCAAAAAAATCAATTTTTTGAGTTACTACCATTTTTCTGAAACTTCTCGATATGAATGTTATTTTAGTTTGACTCAAGATCATAAATTAATATCACTTTCTGTTTAAATTATTTTCAAATCAAAGAAAGATGATACAATTTTTACAAGTAAATTACAAAGAATAGAATGCGCATTTTCGGCTTTCGCTACAAAGCCATCATCAGTGCCTTTCGCCTTTGAGTGGGTTAATATTTGATAATCGTCTACTTATATGAATGTTGAAAGCAAATCGAGTTTGTTATCAACAACTCAACTTAGACTAACATCAACGAAATTTAACAATGCTATTTTTATCCTTTTGTTATTATTACTCGTTTTTGCTATTTTTTTGTAGCCACTACACTATCACGAAAGAGTAATCGGAATGCGTTGAAATTTTTACAGTAGATAGATATTGATGTTGTTAGTTGATTTTTTGCAAAAAGTGAAATTTTAAAAATTTTGAGTTAACACCCTAGTTGATCAAGTGCGATATGTTTATGCCCAATAAGTTCTCAAAACATATATCAAACTCTTCTAATTTCGACTGAACTTGGCATATAACTTGGTATTTCATATAACTATGACTCCGAACAAGCCACCATTGAAAAAAAAAACAAAAATGGTAATAATTATAGATTTTGTAAACTACTGATCCAATCGGAAAAAATGCTTCAAGAACTGAACAGAAAGATCTAAGCTTTTAGAAAATTAGTCTTGTACCCATCCTGTTTTAGAACAGAGTGCGCTACAGAGTGTCAAAGTTGACAATCTCGGGTATACAAGAGCTTTATGGTCCTACAACTTTTACAAATGTGAATCGATTTTGCTGATTTTAGACTTTTTGTAATCTACTTTACAAACATGCATCAAGTACCATAGTAGCTCTTAAAGTTTAAAATATATTTAAGTTTAAATTTTGAAATCTTCATTTGTTATCTTGACTTTTTTTGGTTTTTTGTCAATAAGTTTTTCATTATCACATTATTTGCAATTTTGTTGTGTCATTACCATGACCTTCCCAAAGTTCAAAATGAAAACTACAGTAATTTTGACTTAGCTGCACAACCAACTTTTGCAAGAATTTTTGTGCAGGTAAGCCAAAAACGCAGCTAAGTCATATTGTTTACCTGCCTTAATGTGCAGTAATACCAATACAGACTAAAACCAAACAAAACAAATGAAGCTAATGATGACAACTTTGTGCTTTGCACCAGATTATGCGAATTTTATGATTAAAAAACGACTAAAGTAGGACATTTTTGTCACAAAAACACTTGACAACACATTTATTTTATGTGTGTTTTTTCCTATAATTGAAAAACAAAGCAAAACACAAGAGACAGATAATGGTGATCTTTTTTATGAAAATAATGTACAATTGCCAAAAATATGAGGCAGTTATCTTAAATGCGCAGGTACAAAAAGTACACTTAAAGAAGACAATTGCGTACATAATTGTGTAAAATTGAAACGAAACCAAAAGTTTGTGCAGTTATAGCAAATGTGCACTTAAGAAAAATGCAGTTAAATCAAAACTACTGTATTTTCAATTTTCTCAAGCCGTTTAGCAGTGATAGATTTTTAAAACTTTTAAGTGTGTCCTCCCAGTTGGAAATTTCGTGAAGACGTCTTCATGACGGCTTAGCGACATGTCGCTGTCATTGGTGACTTGCTGATCCCATACAAAACACCTAAAGACACCTGCTGACATTTTCATACAAATGTAAAAATGTCAGCAGGACAAGTAACCAGGAGTCAGTAAGTTGTCATCACCACCTCAACTTCTAAAACAGCTAAAAAAATTTTGGGTTTTTTTATTTTCATACTTTCCACAATGCTCATTATTCTTTCTTTTCCTTGTAATTAATTTTCTTCTAATAAAAATTTCAAAGTTTTTCATTTGGTATAACATTCACCAAGCCTCAAACCAGAAGCCTTTTGTTTGTTGGTTGATCGCCTTATCCTTTCATCTAAACCATAATAATCCAAAAATTTTAAAAATTTTCCTATATTCCATTTTTCAAATTCAAATCTTAAATTTTATTTGAATCTTCCTGTAATCAGATTCAAATTATATTAATTTTATATGAATGTTCCTTTCAAATTTGAATTTTGTTTTAAATTCAAATTAAGTACATACAAGTTTTAAATCGATTATGGTGTAAATGTCTAGACGCTCAGACATTGATGTTTTTAGTTTTGAGGTTCGCGGTTCAAATCGCTGGCACGACAAAAATATTTTTTTTATAACAAAAAATTATTGTGATGATGACAAATAGCCAGTAAGTCAGCACGAGTTACGACTAAATTCTAGTGATGATGACAAATAGGCAGTTTGTCAGTGTCACTTAAGATAAAGTAAAAAAGTCCAGACATGTCTTTAAGACGTATTTGGTAAATGTCTGCGCCTGCTAACTTGTCACTTAAACGGCGCTGCTGACATTGTCTTTAAGACAAATTTTCCAGCTGGGTTAAGATAAAGTAAAAAAGTGCAGACATGTCTTTAAGACGTCTTTGGTAAATGTCTGCGCCTGCTGACTTTTCACTTAAACGGCGCTGCTGACATTGTCTTTAAGACACATTTTCCAGCTGGGCTGAAAATGGCATATTTTTTTAGTTTTTGCACGTGAATCACGCGTGAGAGTGACTGAAACATGAGCGTAAGTGAGTGTGAGTAGTAATTTTTTTATCGTGAGTGATTGTGCGTGATTAGAACTTTTTTCTCGTGAGTGTGAGTAAAAATTCAGTCAAGTGACATATTGTTATGCAAGACCTCAGTGCCACTAGGTCGAATTAGATCCGGCTATACGCGGACAGACTCTTTATTCTGGCTGTGAATCCAATCCCTTCGACCTAGCCCATGCGCGGCTCCAGGAGGGGGGGGGGGGAATAGGGAAATTCCCCCTCAGCCAAAACGAAAAAGAAAAAAAAGGAAAAGAGGAAAACGAGGGAAAAAGAAGAGGAAAAAGAGAAAAAAGGATAAAGTGAAAGAAATACAAATTTGATATGAATAATAATATGAAATATAAAATTTTTTCCTTATTTTCATTTAACCAGTCGACATTTAAAAAATCTCAATAGATATTTTAACAAATTCATTAAAAAACTGATCATTTTGATTATAAAAAAATTAAAGTTTGTGGAGAAATGTAGTTAAAAGATCAAATTTCAAATTAGATTTTCAAAATTGTTGAAAAATAAAAAATTATAATAATAATAAAAACCAATAGAAATTAAAATAACAAATAAAAGTAAAAATTAAACAAAGAATTTAAATAAAAGAAAAATAGAAAATATAATAACATTAATGTATGTAGATCAATTTCATTTGAAATTTTTCTAATTTCAAATGACAAAAAGAAATTTCATTTTAAAATTTCGCACTTTTTAATACAAAATTCCAATTTTAAATGAAAATTTTTTAAATAAAAATAAACGCCCTTACTATTTAAATTTTCCAAATGTGAAAAACCACTTACGGTGCTTTTGGGAAAAACACTAAATTTTATTTTGAATTTTTTTAATTAAAATTGCAGAACTGAACTTCGAATGGAATTTTCTAAATTTGAAGTGGTAAATGCTACTATATTTTAGAATTTTCTCATTTCGAAAAAAAAAATCGAAATTTCTCTTAAAATTTTCTCAATATTGTAAGAAAACAATTAATTACCGTTATTTTTGTTCAGATTTAAGATCAAATTTGACAAATTCCAAATAGAATTCACAATTAATTTCACTTGAAATTCTCCAAATTTCATTCGGAAAGATATGGTGGAGTTCATTTTTAGGTCTTTCCAAAGTAGGGTTATATAGTTGCAACAAAAAGTCGACTTTTTGACTTTTTTCAAATTTTGAAAAGTCGACTTTTCGACTTTCCTACTTTTTATAGGTAAAAGTCGATTAATCGACTTTTTGACTTTTTTCAAATTTTGAAAAGTCGACTTTTCGACTTTCCGACTTTTTATAGGTAAAAGTCGATTAATCGACTTTTTATATGAAAATTTCTAAATAGCAAAAAATCATATTTTTTTAGCTTATTTGGGGGTCAGTTAACTAGATTCGAAACGTAGAATTGCACCTTGTTGATAATGAGCATAAATTCGACTTTTATGCATATAAAATAAAATTTTTCCTTGTTTTTTATTATAGCACAAAACTTATATACATTAAGGCTTATTTAACTACCTAATTTCGTAAAACACTTGGGTGAAGTGAAGGGAACTTTCATTCTATAGAAATAACGCAACACTTAACCGAAGTGTTTTAAAAAATTACCCCCTTATTCTTATACATTTAAATGCATGGTGTAGCCATATGGCAACATACCAGTTTTTTTAATAAAAAACCCCACTTGATGCACAAAACTGCATTTTTGGGCTTTGGAACCCCTCCTATAGACAGTGTTCTTTTAGTTTTTTGAGCATAACCTTGGTATTTTAAACTGGCAGAGTTAAACTTTTAACTGTCCAATTAATATTTTAACTGACAAAAAAAAGCATGTTTAAACGATATAGGTTAAAAGGTTGGATTAATTGTAATCAAGTATTTACAATAATTTCTCTGTCTAAAAAATTGGGGAGCTATATTTTACGCACCTGTGAAAACTTAAAATTAAGTTCAAAAATTTTCTCGCTTTCAATAAATGCTGAGCGTAGATTGTATACACCGGCGTAGGTTTTCTAGGGGGGCTATAGGCTTTTAAATTTTTGGTTCCTCTGTTTTCATTATGATCATCAGTGCTATCGGCAGATACCTATTCTGACAAGTTATGCTTTAAGCTTTACCCAATAAGCGCTACAAAAATTTAAGTGAAATAAAAGTCAAGTCTTAGATTTTGTTTAAATTTCACTTTGATTTTATGACTTACTCCAGTAATACTAATACACTGATAGAAATAAATCTGTGCAAATAGCAGATAATATGGATAAAAAAATTCTCAAATTTATATGAAAATATCTGGGGTTAACGTTTAACCATGGTTACATTGGAAAAAAGTTACTTGCCCTAAGTATAATTCAAAAAGTCTAAATTCATTGAAATCGACCGACAATTTAAGAAGCCAAGGGTTCCGAAGGCTTGTTATCACTCGAGGTGGTCTACTTTGCACGCTGGTGCTAAATAAATGCCCGATTAATAAAACAGGTTGACCAAAAGCCTTATTCCTACTCTACAATATTCTATAAAATTTGTCCAAATCGGACGATTAGTTTAGAAGTTGTATATGTATTACCACTTCTCTAAGTTTAAAACCACTGTGTGTCGTAGACATTTTAGAGTTTTTTATGTCATATTTCACTGTTTTTTTTCCAATAGACTAGCAACACTTGCTTAATTTTTTCTATTGTGTTATCAGCAAAAACAAAATTTACTTCTTAGCCATATGGTAATAAGTAAAAAAGTCGAAAAGTCGAAAACAAAAGTCGACTTTTCGACTTAGTTGAACGTCGACTTATAGAACCCTATTCAAAAGGATCGTATTGAACTTATTCCAGTCTGTCTTTCGGAAATCCTGAGTATACATGTTGATATCGTAGAGTATATAGTTATGTTCCTGAAATAATTTCTTTTGAAATACTCAATTGTTGATTGCCTGCGAGTAATTGACTAGCGTTAGATCCTGCACTTCCTCCCAACCTGCAAAGTGTTTTAACTTTAAAATAGGGAATGTTGGTGTAGCGTCAAAGTAAAATTGGCCAGTAATTCTTTTTGTTAATAACGACATCTGACTCCCACAGCTATACCAAAACCGATATGAAAATTTAATTATACAAAGTTTTCCAAATGTTGATCAAGAACCCCTGAGCGTCCCTAATCGCATTCCAGGAGGTCTGCGAAACATTCCGAAAAAATAATTAAAAAACAAGATTTTTTAAATATTAGAAGTATTTAGTTAAAATTTATAACTGAAGTATAAAAAATCAGCTTCTAATAAATAAAGTGAATATAAAAATAATGAAAATAATTTCAAAACTTTTCAGGAAATATTAACTTTTTGTATTGTTGTTAAAAAGTAATCTCTGAGTTAAATCCTTGTAATCACCTCAATCAAATTTTGAGGACTTTTCAGACTCCGGCGACGTTTTTCGTAAAATTTTCAAAGTTTAATTTAATGAAATCCCGCAATTTAAATCGTCATATGTATATCGAAAAATGGATTCTTTAAAATTTCTGAAAAAATATATGCGGTGTGTTCGATTAGTCGAAATTCTTACTACTTTTACTACAATTGGAAAGTTTTGTTTACTTTTTATATTGAAATTTTGCAGCTGTAGTAAAAGTAGTAACTTATACTGGCACTCTTATTGGGTCTTATTTCATACAAATGCTGAAAAATCGAACTGTTTTTTTTATTTAATACTATACTATAACTCGGGAACCAAAAGGAGTACCAAACTGATATTTGACAGTGTCATTGATAAAAAAACTAAGAACTAATACAAAAATATTACAAGGCTACGATAAAGTATCCCGAACCGCGTATTAAGATAAAATGGCTTTAGACCTTTGGTAACGATAAATTTGTATTTGTATTTATTTATTTGTTTGCAATACAACAAGATATTAAATCTTATAATTATAGTAAAGGATTTTTACAAAGTTAATTATTGATAAAGTTTAATATGTAGGTCACAATTATTAGAATATAATCAGAAATAAGATCTCAAATAGGTCAAGCAAAATAAAAATAAAAAAATTAATATAAAAAATTAATAAAAATAAATAAAAAAAAAAAAAAATTTTTTTAATATATTATTTTAAAGACAAACTCAATTTAACATATACAGGTTAAAAATTTCTTTCTTAAACTGCTGAGCGTTGCTTATAGATTTAATATTTGATGGTAGGGAGTTCCAAAGACGAATTGAATTAACATAAAATTGAAATGGTTAAAGTTCATTTCAAAATAGGAACCATTCACGTGGCTCAATCATGGCTTTAATTACAAAAGGATAGAAACAATTAATTAATTGTAGAAAAATTCTCAAAAATTTTAATTTTTTTTAATAAATCAGAAATTATTAAATTAAAGAATGAGTTGCAGACCAGAGATACAAGCCAGCCGACTTTAGCCGGTCAGTCGCCGCCAGTCGACACCTTTGCCAAGCCGATTCAGCCGCCGACAATATTCGGCTAAAGCCGATAGAAAAATGCAAAAATATTATTTTTTTAAAAAATTTATGAAATTTGTTTAATAAACATAATTATTTGAAAAGTAAAATTTTCTTGTTTTGAGATATCGTTGATTTTTAAAATGTTTTGCATCAAACTGGCGGTAGCACAACCAGGCGGTTTTGTTGATACTACAATTCTACGGGTTTCCGCATTAAAAGGACTGCGTTTGAAAAAAATTACCATCACAAAATCCAAAAAAAAAACTGATGAAACGGTCATTCAATTTTAAAAATAAAAGCTATTTTATAACCGTATTTTTTAAGATTGAGATTATTAAAAAACTGGTACAAGTACTGGCAAAAAGAGCTTTCCAATTCCCATTCAAAAGCGCCGAAAAAGCACTGGAGAAACAAAATTTTTGAACATTGGCAAAACCCTGGCGAAACTACTAAAAATAGTTTACGAGACATATAATATTTGATAGCTAAACACACAAATGAGTGATAATCGCTGGACAACTACTGGCTGTGCTAAAAAGCTAGCACTGGCAAACATTTTTTTGGAACTAATATGCCAGCGTTGGGAGAGCAAAAAAAGTTGGTCTTAAAGGAGTTTTTCCACAAACAAAAAAATCTAAAATTTTTTTTTGCTTGCTGCCGGATTTGAACTCGGAACCTCCTGAAAACCACCTTTTTTATAAAATCATTGCTCTACCAGTGAATTGGTTTTTGTACCACTGGTAGCATTGGCTAGGTAGCACTGGATAACAACTGGTTGCAAACCTTGGCATATCACTCTTAGACCATTTTTTGCCAGTGGATTTTTTTTATAAACCACCGAAATTTTTGTAAAACAAATGCTGGAAAAACGCTTTTTGAAAGCGCTGGCAAAGCGTCCCAAATGAGTGTTCTCCCAGTCATTTATTTGCAACACCATGGTTGCCCAGTTGTATGCCAGTGCTTGAATTTTTGTACCACTGGCGATTTCTGATTGGGTATATAAAAATTTTTTTTATTTTTATTTTACAAAATTTTTTAATTTTTCTGATGCCTTTCCATCAACGTTTTTATGGTATTATTAAATACCTTTTGAGCTGCTAAATACCACTTTCCGCGGAAATCTTCGACATCGTTGGCGACTTTTTTTGTTACCTTAGTTTCTCTTTTAACGAAGCCCAGAATTAACGAATTAACTCTTCAAAGATCTATTAATTAATTCGTAACAAAAGAAATCGAACGAAAACAAATTAATTAAAACATCGGATATACTGGTGGGGCCATCTAATAGGTGATGGCAGAGAGATGAGAATCTTATATTTTAACAATAAATTGTGTAAAATTTAACAAATGTATGTATAATTTTATCGACATTGTGAAATATAAACTCAATTTTTATAATTTCGGAAAACTACACTCAAAATAATAAGGCTGTTGGCTGAACAGAAAAAATTGTTACTTTAACAAAATTTATTCCTGTTTTTGGCTTAAAATAAAATTTGTTGATTTTAACACTTTTTTTTTGTCAAATTTAACAAATCAATTTAAGTAAAAAATTTGTGAACCTTCAGTTTTATCTGTAATTATACTGAGTCGTAGAATTTATTTAAATTTAGGGTCTCGGGACCCTCCCCGGGCCTAATCCATATCATGTGAGGGCATATAAGGGCACTCCAATGGAGCAAACATTTTCTCCGCTTTGCTCTATCTCGCTTAGTTTTCGAGATATGGGTCATTTTATGAAGTGGAAAATTTTTATTAAAAATTTCCGAGGGTCCAAGGCCCCGCCAAGGTCCATTTTTGGATAGAGATAGCCCTTTCTCTGGGGTATTACACGGTCAAAGGTAGTCGAAATGTTCATCAATTTTGCTCTATCTCTTAGTTTTCGAGATATTGGCCATTTTAAAAAATCGGGAGCGAAAGAAAGGCGCCATCTCTAAAACTTCGGATACATTGGTGAAAATTAACACTCAAAATTAAAGTACTGCGGATTTTTAGTATAGTGTTAAATGAAGATAACTAAAATCTTTGCTTAAATCAGTGTTTCAACTCAAAAATTTGTTAAAAATTAGTCAAATCGATTTGAAACCCGTTTGACAGATGTTTCTACTGACGTATTATTTTAAGTGTACCTATAAAAAATTACAAAGTTGACTTCGATATTTTTGCAGTTGCTTTTTTGCGTGTATGTATCTTTTGAAATTCTTGGAAAATGTACCTTTTAGCCGACGTTAGCCGGTTAGCCGCCGCCAGTCGACACTATTTTTTTTAGCCAGCCGCCGCCGATGCGTTTGCGGCTCAACTCTAAAAACCAAACGCCGCCGACCATTTTAGCCATTAGCCGCCGCCAGCCGAGAGAATGGACCGGCTTGTATCTCTGTTGCAGACCAACTTCAGGCACGCTTTCAGAAGCTTTAAAGTGATATATCAACCAGTCACATAGCTAAAATAATGCAAAAGTTAGACCCAAATATGCACGGAAAGTCTATAGCAAATTTGATCATTTTCCCCAAATTGAACACCAATTTTAGCTATACAAAGTATTACAAGTTATAGCAAGTTTCATACAATTCAAACAGAGTGCGGAAATATCAATTGATCATTTTATATGTTATTTAATATAAACTTTTTTAGGCATTACTAACCCATCCTTGTTGGATGTCAAATACGTATCAAATATTAAAGTTTTTGATGAAAAATATAACTTAGAATTTTCCGTTGGACTTTATATTGTCTTTTATACCTAAAGCGTCGCTCATAAAATCGTTAAACTTGCGTTGCCGAGTCCAAAAACGTCCAACAAGTAGTGTATGGCCAAATTAAAAGCGGTTAAAAAATATTTTTTGTGAAAATTAAAAAAAAAATTTTTCCAAAATTTCCCCCTCCAGAGACTTGAGCTGGAGCCGCCACTGGTATGGTATAGTATAGTATAGTATAGTATAGTATAGTATAGTATAGTATAGTATAGTATAGTATAGTATAGTATAGTATAGTATAGTATAGTATAGTATAGTATAGTATAGTATAGTATAGTATAGTATAGTATAGTATAGTATAGTATAGTATAGTATAGTATAGTATAGTATAGTATAGTATAGTATAGTATAGTATAGTATAGTATAGTATAGTATAGTATAGTATAGTATAGTATAGTATAGTATAGTATAGTATAGTATAGTATAGTATAGTATAGTATAGTATAGTATAGTATAGTATAGTATAGTATAGTATAGTATAGTATAGTATAGTATAGTATAGTATAGTATAGTATAGTATAGTATAGTATAGTATAGTATAGTATAGTATAGTATAGTATAGTATAGTATAGTATAGTATAGTATAGTATAGTATAGTATAGTATAGTATAGTATAGTATAGTATAGTATAGTATAGTATAGTATAGTATAGTATAGTATAGTATAGTATAGTATAGTATAGTATAGTATAGTATAGTATAGTATAGTATAGTATAGTATAGTATAGTATAGTATAGTATAGTATAGTATAGTATAGTATAGTATAGTATAGTATAGTATAGTATAGTATAGTATAGTATAGTATAGTATAGTATAGTATAGTATAGTATAGTATAGTATAGTATAGTATAGTATAGTATAGTATAGTATAGTATAGTATAGTATAGTATAGTATAGTATAGTATAGTATAGTATAGTATAGTATAGTATAGTATAGTATAGTATAGTATAGTATAGTATAGTATAGTATAGTATAGTATAGTATAGTATAGTATAGTATAGTATAGTATAGTATAGTATAGTATATGTGCTTTTTTAATTTTCAGAGATATTATCGTGTTTATAACGAACACATCAAATATCGTAGTTTTAAATAAAAAATCTTATGTTGAAAATATTTAAAATATTAGATGTTACTATTGAAAACTCAAGTTAAACATATAAAAAAAATTCTTTCGCATTTATTTATTAAACAACGTATGTATACAAAAAAAAAAACAAAAAATATTAAAAATTAGGAGAATTAAGAAATCTAGAAAATTTTGAATATTTTTAAAGGAGCAAAATGTTTTTCCGCATCAGATCTCCTAAAGAATTCACTCATTCGATTTTCATTTCTGAATGATTTAATACCTAAAACCTATTTCGAAAATTATTTCAATAGAATCAGAACGCGTTTAACATACTTTTGTACTAACTTTTTTTTATGAGTGTATAATTGAAAATTCTCAATTACAAATTACTTGTAATTGTTTTTTTTTTAATTACAATTACAAATAATATGTAACTGTGTAATTGCATGTGTAATTAATTTCCAAATATAATGATTAACCCAAAGGTCTGCTGGAGATCCTATAATTTCGATAAATCTTCCATTACTTTTATCCAGATTTACCATGACAGTGCATTGAACATGAACAAAATTTTCTTTATTTTTAGTAATTTTAAAATAATAATCACGCACGAATCCCTTGAGTATAGTAATTATTACTCACGATAACGTGTGAATAACGTGACTCACGAACATTTCTAGTCACGCGCCAATCCCTAGTAATTACTAAATCTAAAACTAGTTCAAAATCATTGTTAACATAGAACCACATATAATATAATACGGTATTATATGGACCTTATATATTTTTATATATATACTTTGAAATGATTGCTTATGTGGGATGATATATAATTATAAATGATTTTATAAAGAACGTTATATTGTTATATATTAAAGAAATCATGAAATATTGTAGATATGGAATCATATTAAGTTATATATGGGTTCTTATGCGTCAATATATAATCATATCTAACACAAATTATGAAATATTTCTTATATGGCTCCACATATAGTTTTATATTATGTATAGTGTCATACTAAATTATATATAAACGTATATGTAATTATATCTGTAATATGTTACTTTATGTACCCGGTGAAAAATGTCCATATATGAACATTTATGGTTCAACCATATATGTATGGATCCGAAAAATGAGGTAACACCTAAGTATATGTTCATATATGGACATATATGAACATATACATTTATTAAATATATGCGAATACATGCGAACATTGCTGTCCTTTATTATAAGGTTGTACGATAGATATAAATTTATGTATGACATTCAAATTAGACGCTACATATGTTCGTCCATTCCATATTTATCCAAATATGAGTTCCTTTTACATATATGGAAAAATGTATTCTTCGAAATATGTTCATATACAAGTCCCTTTTGCATAAATTGAATAACATATACTTTCATATTTGTCCATATATGAGTGCCATTTCCATATATGAAATAACAGATGCTTCCATATATGTCTGTATATGAAATTTTTTCCATATATGGAATCACATATACTTCCATATATGTTCACATAAAATCCATATATGTTCATAAAAAATCCATATTTGTTCATATGTGTCCATACATAAACCATATATGAACATGTTTGATCATATATGAACATTTTTCACCGGGTACTTATATATAGCACATGCAATTATATGTAGGCCAGTATGTAATAATATAAAATCACATATGTCTCCAAATTAAAACCTTTGAGGAAAATATATCTAACATATGACTATATAAAAGTATATCTGCTTGAATTTAAAAGCATATGTGGCCGTATGTAACTATAAGTTCCCAGCAAAATAATGGTAATGACACCTCATTACTATCTGCATTACCAAAAATGATATATCATTACCTTCTGCATTATTTTATAATATAAAATAATGACTTCCTAATAACGGCCTATTGTATTCAATGTTTCTAAATATAAAGTAATGACTTACTCGTAATAGTTTAAATAAGTACTTTTTACACAGTTAAATTTTATACATTTTTATTTATTATATGTAAATATGTTTTATGTTTAAATTTTTCTGACGAGTCCTAAAATTACACACTAGAGAAAACTTAAATTTTTCTGAATGTATTTCCTTAAGCTAATAGTATATGCTTAACTCCTTATTTTTATGATTCAAGTAAGCAATCGGATAACCACTTATAATTCAACTTTTTGTAAGTATGTGTGTAACCACTTATTATTTAAAATCTCATAACTACTTATTTCTCATTTTTTCGTAAGCGAGCGGGTAAGAGTGACTACTTATAAAAACGATCACGCCAAACAAAAATAATGAGTTTAGACGCCAAAAAATAAGTTGTGCGGAGCTATGAATTTCTATGATATAACCACTTATTTGGTAATGAAAGATTTTGCTGGGTTACTATATGCAATTACATAAAATAATACATGATTATATCAAAACTTTTTTACTAGGGAAACCATTTTGTGTCAACAGCATCTGCAAATTATGTTTTCAATTAATAGTATTTTAAATATACGTATAATTATATATCGTAATATATAATAATTTCGTTAAAGTTCTGAATTTGAGTTCTTCCAGAGCGAAAATGATTTTTTTTTTGTAATAGTTCTACATAACATTTTGGCAATATTCTTATTTTTTTATTCCTACTATTAATACCAACAAAACAACTTATGAAACAGTGTTGGATAAGAGTATTTTTTTCCAAAGGATTGCTAAGTTTATACATGTCATACCTTATTTAAAGGACATTTTATTACCTTTTCAACAATCTATATATAAAAGAATAACGTGACTGACTGACTGACTCAACATCGCCCAGCCCAAACCGCTGAAGCTAGGAAGTTGAAATTTGGTATGTAGGTTCCTCTTTCGGCGTAGACGTCCGCTAAGACGGGATTTTTGGAAATTCTTACTGGAACGGGCAAAAAGGGGAAAGTCTCCCCCTTGGCGGCCTGCCAAAACCCCTTTGGCTAGAAAGCTGAAAATTTAAGATATGTGTTCCTTGGAGTATGGGCTAACTTTTCTGGAAAGTACTTTCTGGAATTTTGGACAGGGGCGTTGTAAAAATGGGGGTTAAAAAGGGGAAAAAGGCCCCTCTTAACGGCCTGCCCAAACCGCTGGAGGTAGGAAGTTGAAAGATGGTATAAAGGTTCCTCCACTATCGTAGACATCCACCAAGACGGGAGTTTTGGAAATTTTTACAGGGACGGGCAAAAAGGGGAAAAAGTCCCCCCTTGACGGCCTGCTCAAACTGCTGGAGCTATGAAGTTGAAATTTGGTATGTAGGTTCCTCGACCGGTGTAGACGTCCGTTGAGACGACATTTTTGGAAATTCTTATCGGGAGGAGCAAAAAGGGGACAAAAAAAGTACCTTTTCCCAAAAAAAGTACCTTTTTCCAAAAAAAGTACCTTTTTCCAAAAAAAGTACCTTTTTCCAAAAAAAGTATTTTTTTCCAAAAAAAGTACCTTTTTCCGAAAAAAGTACCCTTTTCCAAAAAAAGTACCTTTTTCCAAAAAAAGTACCTTTTTCCAAAAAAAAATACCTTTTTTCAAAAAAATACCTTTTTCAAAAAAAGTACCTTTTTCAAAAAAAAGTACCTTTCCCAAAAAAAAAGTAACTTTTTCTAAAAAAAATTTCCTTTTCCCAAAAAACATACATTTTTTCAAAAAAAATACCTTTTTCAAAAAAAGTACCTTTTTCAAAAAAAGTACCTTTTCCAAAAACAAGTACCTTTTCCCAAAAAAAAGTACCTTTTCCCAAAAAAAAAGTACCTTTTTCTAAAAAAATTTTCCTTTTCCAAATGAAATACCTTTTCCAAAAAAAAGTACCTTTTTCCAAAAAACATACATTTTTCAAAAAAAAAACACCTTTTTAAAAAAAAATACCTTTTCCAAAAAAAGTATAAATAAAGTACTTTGTAAAAACAAAGTATCTTTTTCCAAAAAATTTCGTTTTTCCAAAAAGTACCATTTAAAATAATATATAATTTCAAAAAAACTACTTTTTTCCTCCCCCCACGGATATCTCCACTAAAACAAGGTTTCTTGATATTCGGTATAGACGTGCGCTAAGACGGGATTTTTGGAAATTCCTACCGGAACGGGCAAAAAGGGGAAAAGTCTCCCCATAAACAGTATCACAAAGTGGAAAAGTGCCTGCCCAAACCACTGGAGGTAAGAAGTTGAAATTTGGTATAAAGGTTCCTCCACTGTAGTAGACATCGACTAAGTTTGTATTTTTGGAATTCCCTACAGGATATCCCAAAAGGAAACTCGGTATGTGAGTTCCTCCTTCTGTGTAGGCGTCCGCTTAGACGGAATTTTTGAAATTCCTATCGGGAGGGGAAATAAGGTAAAAGTCTCCTCCTGACGGCTTGCCCAATCCCTTTTGGCCAACCTAAAATTTTAAATATGTATTCCTTGGAGTAGGACTAACACACCGGCAACGTCATTTTTCTATTTTGGAACAGGAACATAGTAAAAATGGTGGTTGAAAGGGAAAAATGTCCTCACTGACGGCCTGCCCAAACCGCTTAGGCAATGCAGTTGAAATTTGGTATGAATGTTCCTCATCCATCGCAGATAGCCGCGAAGATGGAATTTTTGTAAATTCCTAAAGGGAGGGGCAAAAAGAAGAAAAGCCTCACCTTGGGGGCCGGTAAAACCCCCTTCAGCTAGAAACCTGAAGCTTAAAATGTGGGTCCCTGGAGTAAGGGCTAACTTATTAGAAAGATACTTTTTTGAATTTTGGACAGGGTCGTTATAAAATGGGGGCTCAAAAAGGGAAAGTTGCCCCTTAACGACCTGTCCAAACTGCTGGAACTAGGAAGCTGAAATTCGGTACTTAGGTTCCTCTTCCAGCCTAATTCCAACCAGGAGGGACAAAAAAAGAAAAAGTGTCCCCCTTGACAGCCTGCTCAAGCTGCTGGAACTAGGAAGCTGAAATTCGCTGTCAATGGATTTTCGGAAATTCCTACCGAGAGGGGCACAAATAGTAAAAGTTGGTTAGAAACCTGAAATGTAAAACATATCTTACTTGGAGTATGGGCTCACTTACCGGGAAGGTGCTTTTTGGACAGGGACATTGCAAAAATGGGGATTAATGAAGCGAAAAGTGCCGCTTAAAGGCCTGTCCAAACTGCTGGAGGTAGGAAGTTGAAATTTGGTATTAAAGTTCCTCCTCTATTGTAGACATCCGCTAAGATGAGATTTTTGGAAATTTCTACAGGTAGGGTCGAAAACAGGAAAAGTCTCCCCTTAACGGCCTGGCCAAACTGCTGGAACAAGGGAGCTTAAATTCGGTATTTGGATTCCTTCTCCAACGTTGACGTCCCCTAAGACGGTATTTTTGGAAATTCGTACCGGGAGGGGTAAAAAGGGAAAAAACTTTCCCCTTGACGGCCTGGCCAAACTGCTGGATATAGAGACCTAAAATTATGTATGTAGTAGGTTCCTCCTCCAATTCAGACGTCCTCTAAGACGGAATTTTTGAAAATTCCTACCGGGAGGGGTAAAAACGGAATAATTCTCCCCCTTGATGGCCTCACCGAACCCTTCGGCTAGAAACCTGTAATATATAATATGTTTTCCTTGGAGTATGGGCTAACTTATCGACACGCTAGCAACGTAGCGGGCTTTGCCCGCTAATTTTAATATTATAAAATGCTTTCCAACCCTGCTTTACGTTATTTATTTTCATTCAAAACACAAATGAACAAAACTACTTACGGGTCTATCTACCTAAGTTCGCACTTTACCAAATTATCTTAACATACACACGTATATTGCAATTTATTATGGATTCATTACTAACAATCCCCTTTCATGAAAAAAAGTGATCAAATATTTATTTATTTTAAACCCATTGTTGTACAGAATTATTTATTTGTGGTGGCTGGGTGAAGGCTTTTATTATAAAAACTGTAGTTTAAATAAAAAACGAATTTAAAAAAAATTGTCGGGGGGAGGGCGCAGCCCCCCCCCCCTAAACTTTAAGGCACGCTAACAACGTAGCGGGCTGCGCCCGCTAGTCTCTATATAAAAGAATAACGTGACTGACTGACTGACTCAACATCGCCCAGCCCAAACCGCTGAAGCTAGGAAGGAAGAATTTAGTATGTAGGTTCCTCTTTCGGCGTAGACGTCCGCTAAGACGGGATTTTTGGAAATTCCTACCGGAACGGGCAAAAAGGGGGAAAGTCTCCCCCTTGACGGCCTGCCAAAACCCCTTTGGCTATAAAGCTGAAATTTTAGATATGTGTTCCTTGGAGTAGGGGCTAACTTTTGTAGAAAGTACTTTCAAGAATTTTGGACAGGGACGTTGTAAAAATGGGGGTTAAAAAGCGGAAAAGAGCCCCCCTTGACGGCCTGCCCTAAGCGCTGGAGGTAGGAAGTTGAAATTTGGTAAAAAGGTTCCCCCACTATCGTAGAAATCCACCAAGACGGGATTTTTTGGAAATTTTTACAGGGAGGGGCAAAAAGGGGAAAAGTCTCCCCCTTGACGGCCTGCTCAAACTGCTGGAGCTATGAAGTTGAAATTTGGTATGTAGGTTCCTTGACCGGTGTAGACGTCCGTTGGGACGGAATTTTTGGAAATTCTTATCGGGAGGGGCAAAAAGGGGACAAAAAAAGTACCTTTTTCCAAAAAAGTACCTTTTTCCAAAAAAAGTAGCTTTTTCCAAAAAAAAGTACCTTTTTCCAAAAAAAGAACCTTTTTCCAAAAAAAAGTACCTTTTCCAAAAAAAAAAGTACCTTTTTCCAAAAAAAAGTACCTTTTTCCAAAAAAAAGTACCTTTTTCCAAAAAAAGTACCTTTTTCAAAAAAAAAGTACCTTTTTCAAAAAAAAAGTACCTTTTTCAAAAAAAAAGTACCTTTTTCCAAAAAAAAGTACATTTTTCCAAAAAAAAATACCTTTTTCCAAAAAAAGTACCTTTTTCCAAAAACGTACACTCATAAAAAAAAAGTTAGTACAAAAGTCTGTTAAACGCGTTCTAATTCAGTTGAACTAATTTTTCCTGTTGTTTTCGTTTAAATCCGTTGTTTAGCTAAAGTTGTCCAATGTTACCACAAAAACATATTTCTGCTGTACTTGAACTAATTTTATCACCTGATATTTAGCAATTTTTTAATAAATGATTTTGACAATGTTATCAGCTAATATAGATAAATTTATTGGCAACTTTTTTAATATTTCTGTTTTCAAAAGAAAACGATAGGGGCGCTAGTGTATAGTGATTGATGGTGCTTGATGGTGAAGTGTGTATTTGTGAGTATTCCGACCAATACAAATTAGAAAATTTCTAGTAAGTGTATTTTAATGTGTGTGATGAGTCATCACTGATGACGCTTACTAATTAAATAAAAATAATATGATACGAGCATGTTTTCTCTTGTTTCTGTTAGTCAGCAAAGGCACGCAAAAGAAAACGGAGGTATACTGGACATTAACATTTCGCAGTTAAAATTGTATTTAAAAAATAAAATAATAGAGGTTTGTTTTATAATAGTATAAACTATATTTATTTAAGGGAATACTATTAAATATGTTATTTTTTTCTTTATTTCAGCCCTTTAACATTTTCATCTAAATTCGACCCACAGGTAGACGAAAAAAAGGAACCAAATAATACAACTCCAGCGGAAGTTTAACATATTGGCAAGAAAATAAAAGTGATATATAGTGCAAATAGTGTTTTTGGATTGTGTAATTTATTCGAAAATAAAATTAACAATATTTACATTAATTTGTTTTTATTCAATTATTAACAAAAAGTGATTGTAATTTTAGCAGCATGTTTTGCAGATTTCAACTGACCCACTTTCATTTCTATTAAACGAAAATTCTTCTAAATTTTTGAATGTTAACTGAATTTTTTACCTGTTTATAACCAACTAAAAAAAAACATGTGCTGATTTCAGCTGAGAAATTTTCATTTCCATTAAACAACATTGCTTATAAATTATTGTATTTGAACTAACTTTTTTACCTAAAATTTAGGTCACCTAAATTTAGCAGACCATGATTCTCAACATTATTGAAATTTCTGCTGGCGCAAATTCAGGTACTATTTCCTGTTATTTTAGCAGAATTTTTAACTATTTGTACGGGCTTTTTTTTATGAGTGTACCTTTTTCCAAAAAAGGTACCTTTTTCGAAAAAAAGTATCTTTTTACAAAAAAAAAGTACCTTTTTCCAAAAAAGTACCTTTTTCAAAAAAGTACATTTTTCCAAAAAAAAAGTACCTTTTTCCACAAAAAGTACCCCTACCAGAGGGGGTACAAATAGTAAAAGTTGGCTAGAATCCTGAAATGTAAAACATATGTTCCTTGGAGTATGGGCTCACTTATCGGGAAGGTGCTTTGTGGAATTTTGGACAGGGACATTGCAAAAATTGGGATTAATGAAGCGAAAAGTGCCGCTTAAAGGCCTGCCCAACTGCTGGAGGTAGGAAGTTGAAATTTGGTACTAAAGTTCCTGCTCTATTGTAGACATCCGCTAAGATGAGATTTTTGGAAATTTCCACAGGTAGGGTCAAAAACAGGAAGTCCCCCCTTAACGGCCCGGCCAAACTGCTTAGATTCGGTATTTGGGTTCCTTCTCCAACGTAGACGTCCCCTAAGACGGTATTTTTGGAAACTCATACCGGGAGGGGTAAAAAGTAAAAAAATTCCCCCTTGACGAGTTGGGCAAGCTGCTGGATATAGAGACCTAAAATTATGTATGTAGTAGGTTCCTCCTCCAATGCAGAAGTTCTCGGAATTTTTGGAAATTCCTACCGGGAACGTGGTAAAAATGGTGGTTCAAAAGGGGAAAATTGCCCCCCCCCCCCTTAACGTCTGCGTCTTTAGCTAGAAACCTAAAATTTAAAGAACGAGTGTATATGGAACACTAAAATTAAGAAACTAAATAGGAAACGAGTGGAATTGAAACACTACACAAGTGGAACGAAATGGATATAAACGTTGAACGAGTGGAATTGAAATTCTAGACAATGGAAATGGATTGGAAGAGGAATGGACTATAGAACGAAAAGGAATGAGAAGCGAGATGGCGTAGAATGGGGAACGAGTGGAATTGGAACACTGCAGTTAAAAGAGGAATGGCACGGAGAAAGTGCAAAGAAATGGAAATAGAAGCGACTGATATCAATATCGATACACAAGACAGTAGGAACAAAATGGAATGAAACGGGGAACGAGTGGAATTGGAATAACAGATAATGGGAACGAAATGCAATGGAATGGTGAACAAAATGGAATCTTGGAAGGAGTTGCATTGGAACACTAAAATTGTTAAACAAAATAGAATAGAATTTGAATGACTCAAACTGCCGGAGTTTGGTACTTGAAATTTCGCATGCGATTGAGGCAAGATTATATATATTTGGGATTTTTACTGGGTGGAACAAAAAGGGGTGAAGAATCCCTTTTAATTACCTGTTCAAACACTATCCACGGAATATGAAACTTATGTAGCATTGAAACATACTCTCCAAAAAGTTAAACAAATTTTCTAAAAGAGAAAAAACCTTAGAAAAGGAATGGAACTTATATATTCCGATATTTAAACTGCAGGTAACGAAGCACCGGTGGAAGAAACCGACGCAGTAAATTATCCAACTGAATTTGTGCATTTACTTGAATTGCCAGGTCTACCTTTAAATAAACTGGAATTAAAAAAAAATTTTTTTAAGGCATTTTATTTTATCTTCTTCACCAAAAAAAATTCCGTGAGTGAAAAATATTTAAGATTTTTAATTTTGTTTTTTTGCAAGAATGTTATTCATTTATTTTTTCTGAGTCAGGTATATATATAACTTTATATAACTACATATATATAAAGCAATTACGCGAACAATGTTGTCTCATATAGTCAGTTATTTTGTATAGCAGTCTGTGGCTGAGTGAGTTAAGTGACCGACTACAACTCCAGAACTCTGGGTTCGAATCCTGCCGACGGCGTTATTTTTTTTTTATGAAATAAATATTTTTTTAATAAATAAATATTTTTATTAATTTTTTGTGTTATTTTTTAAATTTTATTAAAATTTAAATAATTTCAAATATATTTATGATAAATTTTGATCTCCAATTATCCAATTAGATCTGCCAAAATTAGCCTATCTATTTGTTTCTAATTGGATGTAAATTAATCCCATGGGATATATCAGGATCTCAATTTCATATTATTGGATATTATTGGATTTCCCAGTTTTGAGATCTATTTGGATGTAATTTAATCCTGTAATATATTGAGGGATCTTATTGGATATTACTGGATACCCCAATTTTGAGATGAACTTGGATAAGATTAAATGTCGATCTATATCAAATGAGATATGACACATATGCTATATATAATGTTTTTTTGATCGGGGGGTTCGCAAAAAATTTTAATATGATGCCATATTTAGTTAGATCTTATTACATATCGATCAATATGCCAATGACATTTATAATTAGATACTATTAATCAAATTATATATGATGCGCAAGCCGATAGCCTTAGTTGCTAGTGCTTTAGAGTTAAGATTTATCGTAATTTTAATTATAATAAATATCTATATAAATAAATAAAAAAAATGACGTTATATATACTTGTTTAGTACAAAATCCAAAATAATATATATTTCTATATGATGTTATATTTAAAAAAAGCACAATTTGGTTTTGGATAAAATTATCTATTACGGCATTCAGAGCATCACTAGAATATTTGTCAATCGTCTTTTGGATATAATTATATATTACATCAAACACTAGACAAATTTTCTGTCTCATTTTGTAAATAATCATGTCTAGGGAATTTTGACAAAATAATTTAAGTCGACTTAAGAACATTTTCCAAGACTTTTGTTGACTTATTTTCTACTTCTTATACACTAATATATGTGAAATCTCTAAAATCATATTTCTTCGAAATTTTATTCATTTCTGTTTCTGTAATTTATTAATTAACCAATTATTCTTTCTAATTACAAATGTTAAAAATAAATAAAAGGTCTTACATATATAAGAAATATTTCATTTGCAGCATTAGGAGTTTCCACCATAGGGTAATTACCGAGTACAATTTTGAAAAGAAAGTAATAAATTGTAACATTTATTTTCTGTATTTGTGCAATCAGTGTTGTAAGTATTAGCGAACCCGAGTATAAAAGTGTATATAAAATTATATATGAATGGATATATTTGCAATATGTAACTGGATATAATTTCATCCGAAAATGGTTATATTAAATTGTATCAAATCGGATATAATTGTATTTACAATGATACAAAGTTATATCAAATGATAAACTTATATACGAATTTTGTCCCGATCAAATTGGATATAAGTTAATACAATACGATATGATTAAATTTAAATTATAAAAAAAACTTTGTATTGGAGGGTAGCAAGATTTCGGCTCCTACACACTCAGAGGGGTGTGATGAAAATCGAAAACGAAAACGAACAGTTTTTCAATCTAGAATAATTAGTTTCGCGAAAATAAAATTGGCTTCAAATTATTACTTATCGTTTTATTTGACGCGGGACATCTAAATTAGGAAATAAAAAATAATTGGTATTGTACAGATCGTAAAATACCCTACGGGGAATGAGGGGTCAATTGCCCTGAAAGTACCTATCCTGTGAGTGGTTAAAGCAAGACTTGTCACAGGATTGGTATAATTTACCATTGCTGTGGGTTAAGCAGTGACAATTATACTTAAAGGACGTCCCATGACTGGTGGAACGGTGGCATACCACTTAATCGTCCTCAAAGTACCTATCCCATGACTAGTAAAAAGAGGACATACCACTAAATTGCCCTCAAAGTACGTATCCCGTGACTGGTTAAAGAAGGACTTGCAGCAGGACTGGTATAATTTACTATTGCTGTGGGTTAAGCAGTGTCAATTATACTTAAAGGACTGGTCTCGTGACTGGTGAAATGATGACATACCACTGAATTGTCCTCAAAGTACCTATCCCGTGAGTGGTTAAAGATGGTCTTGTCGCAGGACTGGTATAATTTATTATTTCTATGGGTTAAGCGCTGTCAATTATACTTAAAGGACTGACCCCAAGACTGGTGCAAAGAGGACATATCACTTAACTGGATAAGTGTGTTATAAAAAACCCCACAAGTAAGACTTTATTTTTTTATTTTTTAAAGAGAAGCAACACTCAGGAAATTCTTCCTATTCATTAACGTGTTGCTTCCTTTGGAAAGGGGATAGAGAAGAAGTGAATGGTGGTGAAAGATGAAGGGCTTCAAATATGGCAACACGGTAATTGCGCGAGATGTTGAATTTTAGAACAGTTGTTGCGCGCCATCTGATGGTGAGTTGGCGAACTTTGTTGAAGCTTTTTAGTACATAGCCCTGTTATATTATTTTACTTCGGTGGGGTAAAGTGCTATGAGAACACCGAAGGAGGACGCTGCGATATGTATGAGGGAAAGAAAAAACTCATATATATTACTATTTTTCATAAATTGATGATGCCTTGGTTGGGGCTCGAACCCGCAACCTCACGTGTAACAGTCCAACGCGCTAATCATTACACCACAGCGCCCACAATTGGTCGGTTTCCCTGTACACTGATAGAATTATCCTTCATGATGAACAATTTCGTAGAATTTTTTTCGTAAGTTCAATGAACAATTTTATGAAATCTTAAATGAAATGAAAACTTAAAAAATGTCCAGGAAGCGCAGAATGCGAGAGAACTAGTTCTAAGCACTTGGAGTTTTCTTTAAATTTTAGCATCAAGCCCCAAAAATTCCGTGTTAATACGTAATCTTTTGGATGATTTTGCAGGAATTTTAAAATCGGTAAAAGGTTCGTAGCATATATATATCTTATATCTTAAAAGAACATCTTAAAAAAGGAATATGTATTTCATATTGTATTTCTGTGAAAAAACATACCAAAATTCTTAAAAAAAAAAAAAAAATTATATTTTAATTTGTTGACAAATGAAAACATTTGTGCTTTTTATTACATAACAATTTTGTCAAGGTTTTGCTGTGACAATTTTACTTATAATACCAAAACCATAACAATTTCCATTCACCTCAGTTTTGTCACTGTTTTTGTCAGTTTTGTAATGGGACTGGTTCTGTATCAGTTCCTTTTAGGTTAGTTGGGTGACATGTCACAAAATATACAAAGTGCGACTCATTCTGTGACGGATCCTTTTGGGTTAGTTAGGTGACATGTCTCTTTCAAGTCAGTTAGGCGACATGTCCTTTTTGGCTAGACCTGCGACATGTCGAAAAGTGTCTAATCTGTGGCAATACGTCATTTCCAATGACAACGCCATGTTAAAGTGATATGTCTCTTTCAAAGAAAAAGACCGATCAACGACCTGTCTCTGCCCCCTTGGGACATATCCAGCGTGTCATCTGGGACCGGTCCCTTTCCCCGTAGGGTATTTACCATTGAAAATCAGATCGTTTTCTATATTCACAACATGCCTGACTATCAGCCAGGGCTACTGTTGATAATGTGTAACTATTAAAGACGTTAATGTATAAATCCGTTATTCTTTAAAGGGAATTTTCTTTGGACTTATAAATTTTTTTTAAATGTGTTAAGCTTTTTTTGTATTTTAAATAAAATTTTAATGGTTAGCCCGGCAATGCACTTCTTTTATGTTGGAGGCTCATAGTTCCCGATTTATGGAGCTGAAGATGATCTACAACAATATCCAATGGTTATTTCTCCACTCAAAACTTATCGGACCAGAACAAAATATACATATAGGTCCCTTTTCTCCAAGAAAAGGGACCTAGTGTGTGAAAATGAAGTTTTAAATTAAACATTAAAATTTTAATGTTTTTCTCATTTTTATCGATTTTCCCACTCTTAAGTCCAAACCCGTTTTTTGACACACTAGGTCCCTTTTCTCGGAGACGGTCACATATATCGTTGGAAAGGTACTTGAAACACCTTTTCAATGATATGCAACATGCCTAGATTTATTAACCCATTACGAGCCGGGCCATGATTTTAAATGTTCATTTTTTTAATTAGATTTAAAAAAAAAAAAAACTTTTAGAAGTAAAAAAAGCTCAGAAAATATTAATTTAATGAAAAAATTGAGTAAAACATATAAAAAAAATTTTTTTTTGATCAAATATTATATTAATCTTGAATATATTAGTTAATCTCGTCGGCTTGCCTGCACGAAGTGCTGTTTTTAGTTTTAACAGCTTTGAGCGGAAAAACTGATTTATATTATCCTTTTAAGATATTTTATTGACATCATATGCCCTAATGATTCACGACCTTATTTACTACAATCATTATTAAGGCATATGATGTCAATGAAATATATTAAAAGGATAATATAAATCAGTTTTTTCGCCCTCCTGAAAACCTGTTAAAGAACACATAACACTACTTGCAGTAGTACTGTTATATAAAAAAAAAATAAAAAAAATTTTGAACGGTTTTATTTCATTTCATTTCTTTATTTTTTATAATATATATGGGTGATATCAAAAAATGTGATAAAAACCGTGTAACCACCGAATTTCTAATGCATGGATTATATTTGAGTTACATATTTCGATATATATCAGCGCATTGTCACCTGTTTTACAAAATTTATAACAATCTGACCAATTTTTGGTTAATACATAATATTTGTGACCAATTTTAAAGGCCAAATGTAAACTCCGTAACAAGTAACTCATAAGGTTTTTTAACTTTAATAGCTTATATTTTAATAACCAATAAAGCTAAACACTAACTGTAAGAATTTTTATGAAGAGGAAAAGTGGTGTTTTTAATAAAAATTGATACATTTTACAAACTTTTTCGTATATCTTAGCTATCACGACTTCAACTCTGTAACGATTTTTCGTCAAAATTTTTGATAAAAATGCATATACCAGAATTTTGGAGTTATCTATTATTTATATTGCGAAAAGTATAATGTTATTTATACCCAAATGATCGTTGGACTGTAAGTAATCATCCAGCATAACAGACTTGAAGCATCTAACATTCTCGAGATGAAAAAAGATGTCTTTAATAAGATTTGAAAAAATGTTGTAAACTCCGTTCCTAATTTTTATACCAAACTATTTAACGAGTAAGAAAAACAATGTTATATTTGGATTCACCTTGTAGGCATCATGCAATTTTGTTTCGGAAAAAAATTCTGACAAAGCGTTTCTGAAAGAAAACGAAAAAAGTAACCAAATGTAAACTCCGTAACTGTAAACTCCGTAACCACAATTGTTTGCATCAGGTTTCATTCAAATAAATGTAGATAAATGTTTAAAATATTTTAAAATAACCATAAACAGAGGTGATTCAACTAATATTTATGCGTCAAAAGACGATTCAACTAATAATTTTGCGTCAAATCAAAAAAAGTTATCATTTTTTTACCCTAAGCTGCTGGAGCGAAAAACGATTGATTTTGCATTTCATTGGCTTTGAATCGATATTTCGAGTCATTACTGACATTAGTTTGAGAAATTAAATTTGTTTCACACAATTTAAGAATTTTTTGATCGCGAAATGTTATGTTTTTAATATGTTATTTTGTAACTGCGCAACCACTGTTTGGATTTTAAAAATTTTTATATTTTTGAAAAGCATTTAAAAGAACCAAAAATACAAAATTTAAAAAAAAAATTTTAATTTTTTTCGCGGAATGAATTGTATTTTTATTCGCGAAACCGCCAATTTGATAAACACAAATTATATATCATTCGAAAGCAAGTTGAAAACCCAAATACGAAAAACTAATAAATTGAAGAAAATTCGTACCCAATTTTTTTTGTTATATCTTTTGCTTGCAGAAATGTAAACTCCGTTACAACAAAAAAATTAAAATTGTGCAAAAAAAGTTATTGCGACAACTTGTAGAAGAGATTTTTTGCAATTAGGTTTATAATGACTAAACTTACTGATTCCATTAAGAAAAAATCGAAATATTAACACTTTTTGCTTCTCACAATAATATATTCCTATATATACAATTTGCAATAAGGCAAATACTGATATATGATTTAATATGATTACATATGAGAAAATTTCTAATATATCATCATATAAAAACATATAAAGTCGCATACAATATTTTATATTATCATATATTTTAATATTAAAAATTATATGTTATATATACTCTTTCTTACTCGGGAATTCTTAAATCTGTAATGTCCGAGAATAAATAAATCACGGGAATAGTTAAAAGCAGACTAAACTTATGAATTTATTTATTTAAAGTCTTAACTTATCCTAACGGAACTTAACTAAGAACTAGCGTTAAAGAATATGTGATAATGAGTGAGTAAAATGATACAGCGCGTTACATTTAATATGCATCATTTCCTCCCCAATTTAAATAATGTTTCAAGTTGATAATAAACAAGTAATACATATGTACATAAGAAGTAATTTTAATATTATTAATACTAAATTGTATATAAATTCCACAATACTTAATATGCGTACAAATAATGACAAAATAACAAAAAAAATATCTAATAAAAATAATGCTTGTTTACAAATTATCGTTTTCTTCTTTATACTTCTTGATTCTCTCTGATCGCCTTAATTCACAATCCATATCAATACTTCTTCTACGTTTACTATCTCAAATATAACAAATTTCTGTAATTGATTGATATGAGCAACTCTCTTTTTGCCATTTATATCAATATAATATCTCACATTACTCAACCTTTTTACAATTTTTGCTTCGATCCATTTACAATAATTATTTAAGATATTTCTATATAATACAATTTCATTTTCTTTATATTCTAACATTTTAATTCCTTTATAATTTGTATTAATATTTTTATTTTCTTCTTTGTTATTGATGTAATTATCTACTTTTCTCTTCTGTCTCCCAAAATCTTGTTTACTTATTTCATTTAGCTTCGGATTTAACTTATCTAATAGTGTTTTAGGTTTATAGCAAAATATTAAATTTGATGGTGGGGTGGCTGTGACTGTTGTTGGTGTGGTTCTATATTTTAACAAAAAATTATTTATTTTAAAATCCCATGATTTTTCTCTATATTTTGGGTCTAATAAGTATTTCTTTAAACTACTTTTTACTGTTTGTACGGCTCTTTCAGCGCTTCCATTGCTTTGCGGATGATATGCAGGTGATTTCAAGGCTTCGATTCCACTGTTCACACAAAAATTTACGAACTCTTTTGATCCAAAAGGAGGGCCGTTATCACTTACAATTTGTCGTGGTAATCCAAATACTGAGAAAAACGATCTTAGAACTTCTATAAGGCTGTTGGCTGTTGTAGTTTTTAATATTTTTGCATCTATCCACTTTGAAAATGTGTCGACTATTACCAAAATAGTAACTTTTTCAATTTTGCAAAAATCCAAATGTACCCAATGGGTACTTGGGTTTGGGCCATGAAGTTTTGAAACATTTTGGCTTGCGGTGCATACATTACAAGACTTCACATAATTTTCAACATCATAATCAATACCCAACCACCAGACATACGTCCTTGCCAAAGCTTTCATTCTTACAATTCCAATGTGGCTGTTATGTAATAACTCAAGAACTTTAGGTTGTAAAGATTCTGGTATTACAATTCTATCACCGTAGTATAGACATTCATTTTCCGTCGCAAGCGACATACGCTTTTCATAATATTTTTGTAAATTGTCTGGAATGTTTTTAGGCCAGCCGGACATCACAAATTCATAAATTTTACTAAGTTCATAATCATTTTCAAGTTCTCGTCGAACATCATTACTATCGATTGGCAAATCACTTACTAATTGAAAAATATTTATACTATCTTCTTCCTCTTCCGTTTCCTCGGATAATGGCAATCTCGAGAGGGCATCCGCATGACACATTTTGGATCCCTTTTTATAGCGAATGGTGTAATTATACGACGAGAGAAAAATCGACCATCTCTGCAACCTATTTGATGTTACTGAGGGTAAACTCTTTTTATCAGAGAATATTTCTCTCAATTATAAAAGGTAATCCATAAATATATTTGTGAAATTTACGTATTGAAAAAACAATAGCAAGAGCTTCTTTATGTAATTGGGAGTAATTGCGTTCTGCAGGTTTAAGCGTGCTTGAGACGAACATTACAGGGTGTTCCTTTCCGTTAATTACGTGAGATAAAATACCACCAACACCATATGGGCTGGCGTCACATGAGATTATTATTGGTTTAGATGGGTCATAATGGGTTAACACATCAATGCCAGTCAAAAGTATTTTACTTTTCTCAAAAATAGATTGATGTTTTTCGGACCACATCCATTTTATGTTATTTTTGGTTAAGTCGTGTAGTAAATGTAATTCAGATGACAAATTTGGAATACAGTGGTTGTAATAGTTTATCATACCAAGGTATGCCCTCAATTGGCTCTTGTTTGTTGGTGATGGGGCATTAATTACAGCCTGAATTTTTGTTGCCGATGGAAGAATACCACGATTATTTATGGTGTAGCCCAAATAGTCAATCTCTTTTTCAAAAAATTTACATTTGTCAAAATTAACTTTAACATTAAACTCCAATAATCTATCAAGAGCATTTCTTAAATTTGTTTCACACTCCATCTGATCTTTACCACCAATCAGTATGTCATCAAAATAAATTAACGTTTTATCCAACCCTTTTAAAATTTCACAAATAATTTTTGTAAACAACTGTGGGGCGGTTTTTAACCCATAAATAAGACGAGTATATTGGTATAACCCACGATGTGTGTTAATCGTTAAGAGCTCTCGAGACCGCTCGGTTACACCTACCTGAAGGTAAGCACCCGTTAAATCCAATTTACAAAAAATATTCCACCCTGCTAAACCGGCAAGTATATCATCCACTCGGGGTATGACATAATGTTCCATTTCAACAAAACGATTTACCGTTCTACGGCAATCCACACAAATTCTTATTGAACCATCTCCTTTATTTGCAATTACAATTGGACTCGCCCATCTACTTCTACTTACTGGAATTATTACACCATCATTACACATTCTATTCAATTCGTCTTCAACTTTTTTTCTTAACCCGTATGGTACAGAATATGCTTTCAAAAAAATAGAGTACGATTCGTCCTTTAAGGTAATTTCAGCACTATATTCTTTTATTGTTGAAAAGTTTGATTTTGAAAACAACGTTTTATATTTATCAAAATTGAAATTTATTACAGGAGTAATAATATTTATATCCAAAATATTATTTCGCCAATTTGGTACGAGCGTATCCAGCCAATTTCTTCCCATTAAAGGTGTAAAATATTCATTCGAGCCAAGAATACATAGGTCCAAATTCCGTTTCAGTCCGTTGATCTCAACACCAACACAGACCAAACCAACAATATTTACACGACCCCCCGTAATGACTTTGAGAGACCTTACACAATTTTCCATTTCAATATGCTTTAAATATTTGTTGTAGTCAGAAATGTGCATTACTGAAACTACGGCTCCAGAATCAATTTCCATTTCTAAATCATTATTTTCTATTCTAATTTTAACCAATAAACTTTTATTATAATTGCATGCAAATAAATTCTTCAAATTATTCAAATAATCATTATCACTATCACTACTATAATCAACATTATTAAGTGTATAATTTTTCTTATTCTTACGATCTCTGCTGTAATTTCTTTTATCCGCCATTTCATCATTCTGCTTCGCCCAGCAATTGCGTTCCAGATGCCCCCTTTTATTACAATAAAAACATACCACGCCATTGTTGTTATTCTCTCTTCTTCGACTTAGCTGACGTCTACTGATACTTCTTTCCACGCCCTTGCCACTCTGCTGCTGCTGATACTGTTTTTGGAAATTTCTTAAATTGGAAGGTTTTTCATAATTCAATTTGTGCACTGTATTACTTCTTAACATCTCCACGTGATTTTGGTTCATGTCTAAAGACAAAGCAAGTTGACATGCTTTTTCAAATGATGTTAAACTACTATCATTTAGCAGTCGGTTTTGTATATTTTCGTTATGTAATCCACATACAAACTTGATGAGTAATGTCTTGTCAAGAAAAATTCCAAATTCACACTCCTGGGATAACTGTTTTAATTCCACAATGTAGTCTGAGATTGTTTCGGATAACTGTTGTTCTCTTTTGAAAAACTTAAAGCATTCAACTATCACATTCTTCTGTGGTTTAAAATGCATGGACAGCTTTTTGATGATAGCATCATATGTGAATTCACTTTCGGTTTTTGGTGATAAAATTGAACACAGCGTTTTATATAACTCCGATCCACCGAGGCTTATAAGAAACGAAGTTTTGTCTGCATCATTTTTAATTTTATTTAACGATAACAAATGATTTAGTCGGTTTTTATATAAGTTGAAATCATCCCCAATATTAAAGGCTTCAATTGTCCCAACCAACGCTATTGGAGTTTCTGTCGACATTTTAATAATTTTATTGCCAAAGTTTATTTTAAAGAAAAAGAGTTTCTTTTCAATTTTTTTTTTCTATATTTAAATTAATTGTATCAACGTGGTATATATTTTTTTCACTTCTCTTTTATCTTCGTCGCCAAATGTAATGTCCGAGAATAAATAAATCACGGGAATAGTTAAAAGCAGACTAAACTTATGAATTTATTTATTTAAAGTCTTAACTTATCCTAACGGAACTTAACTAAGAACTAGCGTTAAAGAATATGTGATAATGAGTGAGTAAAATGATACAGCGCGTTACATTTAATATGCATCAAAATCATTTTGGCGAAACAAATTATTTCTCCTTAAGCTCTTACATTTCTTTTAAATTTAGCACAACAAATTACGTCGAGTTACTAAATCGCAAACAATTGTTTCTAAGTTTTTTTTTTTAATTTTCTTTAGGCAAAACAACTTATTTTTTAGAGGTAGTTTTTCCAGAGACTTATTAGTTCAGATATAATTTTATACCACTATATAAAATCTGATCAAATTATATCGCGCCATTATTCGGATACATTTGTATCTGATATTAACAAATTTTTACTAAATTGATGCAAATTTATGTAATTATATGGGCCCATTTCTCGGATAAAATTGTATAAAGACACATGTTGAATTACATATGTATGTATGTATGTATGTATGTATGTATAAAGCAGTGTCGCCCAAACACTTGTTAGAACGACGAAGATTAATCGGCTTTTTAAGAATATTTTTTTTATTACCTATTAATTGCTTTTATGTTTATTTCTTTTTTCATTGCTAAAATTTAACACATAAGACCATAAATAGTAAAACAATCCAACAAACAAAACCAAATGATTATGTTCAGTGCAATAGTTACCAAAACATTCTCTTTTTTTTGTAACATAACTAATACATTCTCATTTCTCTTTGTGGACAACACTGATAGAGCCCCATATCATTTTTTTTAATCGGGTAGGTATTAGGGATGCCAAACGGGAAATCCCGAATCCCGAAATCCCGGGATTTTCGGGATTGGCAAAATCCCGAATCCCGGGATTATTTCTCAAAAATCCCGGGATTTTCTTATTTTTTAATATTAATATAAACGCAAATAAACAAAGTGAGCAATTTTAGATTACCTACGTTTTTTCTTGAATTTTCTCATATTGACAAGAAATTGATGCCAAGATATTGGTAAAATTATAAATGAAGTAGATTATTCGAGAAAACTATGCAAAGACTTTGTAGAAAAATTTGAAATTTTGGTAAACAATATTAAGTTTTTGTGTAAAACATGCAAAAATTAAGTTTGTTTGTTATTTTACCGATTTATTCTTCCAAGCGAAATTGGATTTCTGAAACAGAGACTGTAAGTTTTGGTTGGGACTTTAAGTTTGAATTCTTCCATGAAAACATTTGATAACGATAACCAAATAACTTTGTTGCTGTAATTACACGATTTAGTGGGCAAGGTTATCGCAACGAATCTGCTTTAAAATCTGCTTACAAAATACTGGGCGCAAGTGTACTTAAGGACAGGCCTTCATATGTTATCCCAGCCAGAAAAATACAAACGGGAAAGCGATGGCAAGGTATTTTAACAGGTGGTACAAGTACTGACAAAAATTGCTTTCCCATTTCCAATATGATAACGTCAATAGACAAAAGGACCGGCAGTTCAAAAAGCGCCGGAAAAGTACTGGAGAAACAAAAATTTTAACTTTTGCAAAACGCTGCCAAAACCAATAAATAGGTGGTTTGGAATTATATTTTCCAAAATAAAATTTAAAAAAAGTTCATATGTATCTTTTTTTTGCCCTGCCGTGATGTTTTGTAAAACAAATACTGGCAAAACGATTTTTGCAAACGCTGGCAAAGCGTCCCAAATGAGTGTTCTGCCAGTCATTTATTTTTAACATCGCGGTTACCCAGTGGTATGCAAGTACTTGATTTTTTGTACCACTGTCAATTTCTGACTGAGATGTTTCAATATTCATAAAATGGACCACATTATTAATTAACAACTATTAAATAATTATAAAACGCTTTATTCTATAAAAAAAATTAGTTCCATAACATAAAAATTTTTACAAATAAAGGAAAATTTAAATCCCGAAATCCCGAAAAATCCCGAAATCCCGTAAAATCCCGGGATCCCGAAAAATCCCGTAGTCCCGAAAATCCCGGAATCCCGAGATCGGGATCCCGGGATTTCATACAAAATCCCGAATCCCGGGATTTTCAAATATCAATCCCGATTGGCATCCCTAGTAGGTATAGATAACGTCATATAAAATTGGTCAATATGTAATAAGATGCAACTAAATATGACATCATACAGTGCGTTCATAAATGATAGCACATTTGGTAATCTGTGAATTAATGTTCTATAAAATTTTAACTATTCATGCTATAATTATCATCTCTTTGTGGATGTGGAACTTGTACTAATATGTTCTCTTTCCAAAAATAAATTTGTATTAAAAAAAACTCCCGTTAATTAGAAATACCGTCATTAAAATCTCTTACATCACAATACCTAGCAAATTTTGGCGTTCAAATTGTATAGCACATATGCAAAAAAAAACTTGTTTGGTAAAAAGTACACTTTTAATACAACATATTCTATTTAATTTTATTAAAAACATTAGTAATAAGCAAAATGCCACGGGGAAATGTACTAAGTGAATTTGAAAAAGTCAAATTTTAACATTGTCAGAAAATGGTGCATCAAAACCGGAAATTGCAAATCAAATCAGCAGAAGTTAAAAGGTTGTTTATAATTATTCGAAAAATATTGAAAATTATGGTAAAATAAAACCACCCAGCAAAATATTGGTAATGACACATCATTACTATCTGCATTACCAAAAATGATATATCATTACATTTTGCATTATTTTATAATATAAAATAATGACTTCCTAATAACGGCCTATTGTATTCACTGTTTCTAAATATGAAATAATGGGTGGGTCTCATACTTGAGGTTTAACTTAACTATAAACAAAAGAAAATGTCAAAAAATGTACACAAAACAACAACAAATTTTTGGGTTAACTATTAACTAAAGTTTAAACCTGCAGTATGAGACCCACCGTTACTCGTACCTTTTACACAGTTAAATTTTATACATTTTTATTTATTAAAAGTAAATATGTTTTATGTTTAAATTTTTATGACAAGTCCTAAAATTACACACTAGAGAAAACTTAAATTTTTCTGAATGTATTACCTTAAGCTAATAGTATTTGCTTAACTCCTTATTTTTAAGAATCAAGTAAGCAATCGGATAACCACTTATAATTCAACTTTTTGTAAGTATGTGTGTAACCACTTATTATTCAAAATCTCGTAACTACTTATTTCTCATTTTTTCGTAAGCGAGCAGGTAAGCGTGACTACTTATAAAAACGACCACGCCAAACAAAAATAATGAGTTTAGACGCCAAAAAATAAGATGTGCGGAGCTATGAATTTCTATTATATAACCACTAGGGTTTATGTCCCGGGGATTCCCGGGAATCTCACCCTTTTTTCATTCCCGTAATCCCAGGAATTTAGTGCGGGATTTACCGGGATTTTTTTTTATTCTTTTACAGAAGTTTTTGCTAGTAAATTAAAAATTTGGAAGCTTTATTTCAATTAAAAACATTGATTGCTTTAAAAGTAATTTAAATAAAAAAATATTTAAAATTAAAAATGCGATTTAAAATTTAATAATATAATATATAATATACAAAAGTATTATTTAGGACGAATTTTTTGGGTTATGTTAAACCGAAAATAAATTGTATTAGACATTATCAGGTTTAAATACCAACAAAAATACTCGTACCTCGGAAATTTTATATTTTTTAATGATGATCTTTGTTCAAATAAATCAATATACATACACAACATTTCAACACCAGTATTTCAGCTCCAAATACCTCCAAAAAAAACTCGGCATTAAAATTAAAAAAAAATTATAATATTTTCGTATTTTCAATTGTTGTAAGTGTTTTGAGTTTTTATTACCTACTTCAAATAATTTCATTTAAATTTCAATTGCTATTCCTTTATTTCAGTTGTATTTTTAAAATTTAATGTTTTTGTTAGATTAACTATTGTGACCTTTGGTGTTTTTATATTTTTAGTATTGTTTTGTATTTTATTTTTCAATATTTAATTTTTTAATTTTCTTCCGATATTTTGATTTGCATGGCAAATCATCCTCTGGGATATTTAAAAAAATACAATATATTAAAAAATATATTTTTGAACGGGACTGAGTTGAAAACTTCGCGCTGCACTTAAAGCTTACTATTATTTTTAAAATAATGCATCAGATGCTTTTTCAAATTATATTGGATTTTATATATGTTAATTTAAAAAAAATGCAACAATGAAAATAAATAATTTTTTTTAACTAGTTGTGCCATAAAAAATTTCTATTCAAAAAAGTTATAAAACTATTTAATAATATTTTAATGTATATTTTTATAAAAAGATTTAGACGTTTTGCCTAAAAATTTGTGTGAAAAATACTCACTTTTAAACTTTTTAATAAAAATAGACGAATACTTCTGAAAATCTGAATAGAAACAAAATATCTAGAAATAGAAATTTGTGGATTCCATATTTAATCAAAAAATCGATTTTAGTTCTTATTCTAAAGCTGGTCCGATACAAATTTGCATCCATTAACAATTCCATTATATCCTGAAAGAACCCTACGGGAAATTTTAACAAACTGTCACCGAACTGGCCCCTTTATATGAAATAGACTGGTCACTTTTACATGGCGTTGTCATAGGAGGTGGAAATTGACCCCATGTGACATGTCACAAGACAAATCGCAGGACAGGTCCCTGAACTTTGTTTTTTATGAGAGTTCAGGTCCCTGAACTTTGTTTTTTATGAGAGTTCAGTAACCTGTCCTAGGATTTGTCTTGTGACATGTCACAAGGGGTCAATTTCCACCTCCTATGACAACGCCATGTAAAAGTGACCAGTCTATTTCATATAAAGGGGCCAGTTCGGTGGCAGTTTGTTAAAATTTCCCGTAGGGAATTTATTCAATTTGTTTAACCGTTTAAACCGCGAATTAATATTTAATTAATGTATTTCTAAGAGTTGTTTTAAAATTAAGACGGCCTTCCACACTTCCTGCATATTAGTTTGCTATTTAAACTGTTAAACGAATTGATCTCGAAAAAGTGGAAGATATGGATATTTTATGTTACCCTTATCTCAGAATATATTAAGTAGATTTTCTCATGACTGCAACCAAAAGATGAACTTTGTCGTAAGTTTTTTTTAATAGGTATGGAATTTTTCAAGTAAACATACGTCGGATATATTCATTTTCTAACGAGCGGGAATTCCCGGAATCCCGGGAAATTCAGAAAAAAATCCCGCTGTCCCGGGAAATGAAAAAGCCCGGGAAAAGAAAAACCCTAATAACCACTTATTTGGTAATGAAAGATTTTGCTGGGCAGTGGTAGAAAAAAAAAGTTGAGTGAACGCGAGCGCCGACTTATTTTGAATAAAACAAGCAACAAAGATAAATGCTGTGCCCAACTTGCTGGATGCGTTTCAAACAAAGTGTGTAGAATGACCACTTAAAATGTTCTTAGCTCTTCCAAACATATTCGGAGACAAAGACTGAAGAAAATTCCTGGGGTCTAATCGCTGCTTTCGATATCCAACATGCTAACGTATCGCACAAAAATTCATTACCTATCGAACAGACGAATCACGGCATTCGATCGCTATCGTATCGAAATTCTAAGCTAATTTACTTCACTGAACGTACACAATTGAAAACAAAAACTTGTAAACAAACACATTTTGTACATGAATTTGTTAAATAAAACTAAAATACAACTTGTATGGGCGGAATATGCGATATAATTTAAAAATTAAACTGTTAATTACAGAAATGAAGTATTATAGATCTAAAATTGTGATAATTTGTTTTGACTGATTTTTTTTAGTTTCACTCAAAAATTCGTTCGTGTAGAAAACAATTGTATTTCAGATTTATCAATTGTATTTCAGAAATTATCAATTGATTTTCAGTTTTATCAATTATATTTCAGAACTTATCAATTGTTTTTCAGATTTATCAATTGTATTTCAGAAATTATCAATTGAATTTCAGTTTTATCAATTGTATTTCAGAAATTATCAATTGTATTTCAGAAATCGTCAATTGTGTTTCAGAAATTATCAATTGTATTTCAGAAATCGTAAATTGTATTTCAGAAATTATCAAATGTATTTCAGAAATTATCAATTGTATTTCAGAAATTATCAATTGTATTTCAGAAATAATCAAATGTATTTCAGAATTTATTGATTGTATTTAATAGTTAATTTCTGAAATACATTTGATAATTTCTGAAATACAATTGATAATTTCTGAAATACAATTGATAATTTCTGAAATACATTTGATAATTTCTGAAATACAATTTACGATTTCTGAAATACAATTGATAACTTCTGAAATACAATTGACGATTTCTGAAATACAATTGATAATTTCTGAAATACAATTGGTAGTTTCTGAAATACAATTGGTTGTTTCTGAAATACAATTGATAATTTCTGAAATACAATTGATAATTTCTGAAATACAATTGATAAAACTGAAATTCAATTGATAATTTCTGAAATACAATTGATAATTTCTGAAATACAATTGATAATTTCTGAAATATAATTGATAATTTCTGAAATACAATTGATAAAACTGAAATTCAATTGATAATTTCTGAAATACAATTGATAATTTCTGAAATACAATTGATAAATCTGAAATACAATTGATAATTTCTGAAATAAAATGATAATTTCTGAAATACAATTGGAAAAGGTGTAGTAAAGAATTAAAGGGGGAACTAGTTTTATAAAGTAAATGATCTAAAGGTTGCACTCCGCTTGCGATTTTTCCCGGTTTTCGTAATTTTTTTTGTCAATTTACTATTTTTATAATTTTTTGCTTCGAGTACATTTTTATATTTTCACAACCTTTTCTTTTTTCTAGTTTTACCTGAAATGTATTCATGTAAACCCTATTAATTTATAAAAAGTACTTTAAAACAATGTTCATATGCTTTTTGTTCCAAAACAATGCAAAAATATATGAATTCCATCATTAATTATGTATCGAATGAAAAAGTGACAGTTTTGTTTGATCATACTCTCGCTATCGAACGCCATCATCCCAAATTTAAAAAAATCGATATAGAATACTCGATATCGAAAGCGGCGATTAGACCCCTGGTCTTTTGAAACGTCATATTAATGCACTTTCGTAGTTTTGCTTAATGTTGTGTTTGAAAATAATTACATTATTTGCTTTATTTGAAAAAATATTTTTTTCGATGAAAAAAAATTTAATTTTAATGGTCCTGACGGGAAATATAATTACTGGCGTGATCTATGAAAATAACCCCAATGTTTATCTCGAAGAAACTTTGGTGGCGGTTCTGTTCTGATTTGAGATGCGTTTACTGAAGAATGTTTTCGTGCCAAGCAAAATGTGAATTACTTCAATGCAGTTTGTTGCCATTTTTACATGCAAGTACAAAAAAAAATATTTTCCAGCAAAACAATGCAGCCTGTCCAGCCAGCAAATTCACAAAAGAATGGTTAAGCTCGAATGCTGTTGATGTTTTGGAATGGCCTGCTTGCTCTCTTGATATTAACTAGAGTATTCCATTAATCGGCTTTTTATTTAAATCGATTAATCGTGCAAATAATTATTCGGGTTTTTTTCTTAACCGGTTAATCGAACAAAATTTTAAAATTAATCGATTAATCGAAAAAATTTTATGTAAAATAATATGCATACATTTGTTGGGTTTTTAATAATTTTATTTAAAAAAAGGTACAAAAGTAAATTCAGTAACTCTTCTGAAATTCATAAAAATAAAATAATTTAATAATTGAGATCAGATTTTGTCATTATTTTTATTTTTTCTGTCCCCTCTTTCACAAGAACTGATTTTTCCTTTTACGTTTCCGTACAACCATCCCTTTATTTTATTAATTCAGAGTGCTCACTAAACAAGCTTTATTACATTGAGCATTAATTATAATTAATAATTCTAATAATTATTAATTACAATAATTATTAATGCTTTCGTTTAATAGCAACGTTTAAAAAGTCGTAAAAAATAATTAAAAATTTATTATACGTAAATAGATATCACTACTTTACTAGATAAGTCACAACAACAGAGTAGTAACTTGGAAGGTGACAAAGCAAACTGTGATAGTATTATGTTGTTTTTGTTTTTTCTTTAGGATTTAAGATGTTTATAAATTCTCCCACTTGAAAACATGAAATTCTTATTGAGTTGAAGCTAACAATTATTTCCAGAAATTCTAAAAGGTCGTCCCTTAATTATTTTTTTAGGCCAGAATGAAATCCGGATAGGTACAAGCCTACAGCAAATTATTTATTACAATTTTATAAACAAATTTTGAGATTTTAGCACATTTACTTTAATCAAAAATTTATATTTTTTAAACATTTTTGTAATTTTCTACCAATTTCGATTAATCGATTAATCGTATGAAATTATTCGAAATATTCGTTATTCGAAATTTGGACATTTTAAATTATTCGAACAATTTTTGAGAAAAATTGTTCGATTAGTCGAATAACGATTAATCGATTGAATACCCTAATATTAACCCTATAGAAAATATATAGCGAATTCTCGTCAGGAAAATTTATGGTAAAAATCGTCAATTCCTGAATTTGCAAGCGCTAAAAAATTAAATTTTTAAAGCACTTAATCGAGGTCTTATGAAAAGAATAATAAGTTCTATGCAAAATAGAATTTTTGATTGCATTAAAGCAAAAGGTAGTAATACGAATTATTAATTTGTTGTTGTTTTTTAATATATTTGTTATATTTATTAAATATATAAAGAAATTAGTTGTTTATTTTTGCCAAACAAAGACTCATTTGCATTTATGCTATATAATTTGAACGCTTTAATATCCCAGATACTGCGATGTAAGAGATTTTAATAACGGTATTTCTAATTAATGAGTATTTTTTGTAATACAAGTTTATTTTTGGAAACATAACATATTAATACAAGTTCCACAAAGAGATGATAATTATAAATAGAATGCATAGTTGAAATTTTATAGAAAATCGATTCACAGGTTAGCAAATATGCTATCATTTAGAAAGCACTGTATTACAATTTTTTGAGAAAGAAAACATGGATACATATCAGGGATGATAAATGAGATTTTCAAAATAGTACCAACCTGCTTAAAAAATAGTACTTTTTCGACATCCATAGTACCAAAAAATATTTTAAAAGATAATTTGATGAAATTTTGGTAAATAACGATTACTAATGCTATTGAAAATGGTTAAAATCGGTCCATGTTTTGACCTTGGAGTTTTGCGTACTCGGAAAAGTTCCAAATATTACAAATATTTTATCTTTTTCCCGTGTTTTTTTTTTTATTCTTTGCTATTTATTCGCATTCTAGACTTAACTGTTAGACTACTACCCAGGAGTATGTCCCCCCTCCCCCCCCCCCCCAAAAAAAAATCAAGATCATCATTTTGGCTTTATCTTGCAAACTGTCGAGCCGATATTTACAATTAGGAAACTAGAATATCAGACTTAGTAGATAGCATAAGACCTTACGATCCCTTCCACTATCGGAAAAATCGATGTTTGAACTTGTTGCTATAGAAATATACCATGAATTATGGCTATGGAATGTAATAACTTCGTGCAGACGTTTGATTCAGATTTTAAAGGGATTTAATCAATTTAGCTCATTTGATTTTTTCAACCATTAAATTAAGTACCCCCTCAATTAACATCCCAATAAACACTGAAAAACTAGAAATTCAAGTGAAAATCCAGGTCATGCAAATTAAAATAATTTGTTTTTCTATTCTTGTCAATACTGAAAAATAAACAAACTAAAAATCAGTTTTTTATATGGAAATATAAAAGGAGTCTTAATTTCTTCCTTGGATTCTAATAAATATGTAAGTAATTGATCTTTCTTTGAGCCTAAACTTTATTCTAACATTATTATTTTCTTCTTAGCTAAAAAAAAGCACAACCACATTTGATGCTGCCAGAAAAAGGAAGGAGGAACTACAAATAACTGGTTTCCGTCGCCTCGAAATGTTGGATATTAAAAGAAAAATAAAAATGTTAATATATGTATGACAAAATAATTATATAACTGCAAATAAATTGCATCTAATATTACAATTATCGTGTTTTAATGGGCTTGATTTATGCTTGAAGATAGGGCTTGAATCCAAGGGTTTTTAGTGTGTTGTTTGAACTTGAATTGAACTGTAATTCAAGGCTTGAATTGAAGCATATTTACACTGTTATGCTCGACTGGAATTCCAGTGCCCCTTTTGCTGGAATATGCTATTGAATTACAGTGTAAATCAAGTATAAATCAAGGCTTGAAATTGGAAAATTGTGACTGGAATTACGCTTGATTTCAACTTGAATTCCAGCAAAATTGTTTATTGGGATAACCCTAGATGAGCGCAACTTCTTGGTTATCACAAAAATTTAAAATTGCGATTATTAAGGATTTGGTAAATTCACCTTATTTTTAGTATTTCGGTGTAGGTACCCAATAAGCACATAGGTTTTAAAAATTCAAGTGCTTTAAATTTTGCTTGAAGTAAAGCATATTTCAAATTCTAGCATTTGTGTATTTAACAAAAATATTATAAACTTGAATTTTTGTTGCCCTTTTGCTGAAGTATGCTTTTGAAATAAAATGTAATAAAAGTTGTATTCAAGCCTTGAAACTGGAAAACAGGGATGGAATTGAACTTGTTTTCAACTTGAATTCCAATGAAATTGTTTACAGGGTACATATTTTAATAACTTGCTTCACAGAATTACGTTCCATCAATATTTAAATCTTTTACTTGGGGTTTTCAACACTTATTTATTTTAAACTCCGATAGTTAATTTCTTCATTTTAAACACAATATTTGATACGAAAATTTGTAATAGTACTAAATGAGTCATAGGAGTACCATAGTACTTTTGAGGTTCTAATAGTACCATAAAAAGTACTATAGTACTAACTTTATCATCCCTGATACATATAATTATGTCCGGTTGTTATTGTTGTAACAGCTTTAAAAAGAGAATTTGTGGTTAATAACTCTCATTTAAAGCCGGAGTGGCAATCCTCGCTCGGATATATCCGAAAATTAGAATACATCCGAATCGTTCCGGCACATAGTCCGATTGCCATAACCGGGTTATACCGCCCATACTCGGTCGTCAGATCCTCGCCCGCGTTAACAGGCGACACCATGTCCAAGGAGGACTGTGGGTGAGGTTGGCATTTGGAAATAATTTCCCTTGACCCCCATTATGTCCGGTTATATACACTGTGTACATAACCATACATGGGTATATGAAATTATACATTATTATATATAAACGTTTTTACTCGGGTATAGAAAAGTCTTATAGAGCATTTTAAGCCGTGATGCACCAACTCTTTGTATCTCCAGCGGCCATCTGGTGATTGTGCCCCAGAGCCAACCACTAACATAAACCCAGGAAAAAAATTAAGTAATGCTTACAAACTACTTCTTTCACTGCTTCGCAAGTATCCGTTTGTTTTTTTTACTGCTTTTTTAGAAGTTATTGTGAACAACTTAAAAAAAATCACTTCTTTGATTGCTTCTAAAGTATCCGTTAGTATATTTTTACAGCTTTTTTAGAATTACTTATGAACAACATCCAAAAAATCACTTAAGTATTGCATCTAAAGAGTACTTGCTCTAAAAGTGATTTTGGTATCATTGGCATTTCCAAACGGAGGGTCCTGGGTTCGATTCCCGGCGGAACCAATATTTTTTTTTTTTATATTTTTTTATTCTATTAATTTTTTTTATATTCATAATTTGTTTAAATTCAATATTTTTTTAATTTTTAAATTTTTAAAAATATGCATATATAAAAAAAATTGTGAGAAATTGATTTTTATGCACCTGTAAAAATAGTACTGAAAACAATATTGAATTGGAGTGCACCTTTTACACTTGTTTAATAAGTACTTTTATTGAAGAGAATAAGGATCATATCTCGCAGTAACAAAGTGGTGTTTTTATGACAGTCAAAATTCATATAAAAGAATAGCTCAGGGGTAGAGCGCTAGACTAGCAATCGTGAGGTCGCAAGTTCGATACCCGGTAGCGGCAATAAAAAAACTTTTGTAAAATAAAAAAAATATAATTTTTTTTGTGAAGAATTTTTTTTTAACTTTTAATTGGTAAAAAAGGGCTTCCTTTGCACTCGTGAAAAAATGGTAAAGTGGGAGTACTCCTCTCCTATGATAACTCAATGTTAAAATCATTGGTGTTAAAAGAAGTACATCTAGATCATCAATTGTAGTGCTTTTTCTACTGCTTCGGCATCTCTCTTTTTGCTGGGAAGTTACTATTTTTTCACACTTTTTAAGCATTTATTAAAATCAAATTATTATTAGTGTCCGACCTTTTGGGCCGATGCCAAACATTGGCAAATTTTACAATAATCGGCCCAAGCCCATTATTTTCATTACCCAAAAAGCAGTATACACACACTTTTGAGTACGGGAACGCTTTTGTGTTACAGCGGTAAAATACGGGAAAAAGACATATTGTAAGCAATAATTTATCCTGGTAACTCAAAACAGCTTAAAAGCGTTTCCCTGCTAAAAATTGTGTGAAAATTGTAGTGTTTGGGCTGTTTAAGATTACTTTGGGTAATAATCGGTAATCGGCCAAATTATAATTATCGATTATTGGCTGATTGTGGCTTTTTGGTCGATGCCGAAGCCGATTAATCGGTCGGACACTAATTATTAGCTGTGTTTTCGACTCAACTATATCCGTTAACTCACAAAAAACTCAAAGTGCATAAAAACGCGTTTAAGACGAAAACTAACATATTACTTTTCGTATGCACGTTAACTTTCAACACGGATAATTTTCAACGTTGAAATCTCAACGTTTATGCATTTTCACATCTAACGTAACTTATTAAGGTACTTTGTAAAAAATTTTGCTGACGCACATTCGATTATAACGGAAGAATTATAAACATAACCTGTTTGAAATTTTTTATACTACAATCGGTTTAACGTAGGTTTGCTTTAAATACTTAACATTGATAGGCATGAGAGAAAATACAGCTATTATCATTCGAAAGCTTAGAGTCATAGGTCTAACATAATGAAGAATTATTTTTTTTAACACACGATTTGAGGAAGTTATTCGAAAATGTGGTTGCTTCGTATTATTTTTTTAGCAGCCTAAAAAACACAAAAACACGTCTGTCTGCTACAACATGTGATGTAAATTCGTCAAAGTGGATGTCAAGGAAAGTTAATTGAAAAATGCACAAAATATATTTTTCCAATTTTTTATCTCCCTTAACATCGGAGAAAAATGGGATTAGTGTATGTGCCCCACTCGCGAAGGATCCCCCTCTACCCTACGTGCTTTTTTTATGAGTGTAAATTAGACCGTAACGTAAAAAAAAGTTCGCCGTACACCCTCCAATATGAAGTATTTTTGCAAGGCAATTTCAACAACTTTTATTTTTTATTTTTTTGCCGAACGTAGGGGTCGCCTTTTTTAATTTTTCGCTATAGCTTCGGCATTTAAAGTCAGATTTTAAAGTGTGATATATCAATTTTGCCTGGAGGAGACCAGTGCTATAAAGGTAAAATCCAATGAAAAAAAATTTAAAAAGCCGACCCCAACGTTCGAAAATAAAAAAAATAAAAAAAATTTCTACTGGGTTTATCGAAAAACTTCCTTAGCAAAAGTTTAATAATTTTTTGCGATGTATCATACTGTGAGATCCGACTGTAAATGCCAAAGATATAACGAATAATGTAAAATGGCGACCCCTACGTTCGGCAAAAAGTTTTTTTTTTAATTGCCTTGCAAAAACACTTCATATTGGAGGGTGTACGGCGCACTTTTCTTTTGCCTGTAAGGTACGGTCTAGTGTACATTGACCTTAACGTGCAAAAAATAACGGCGGCCTTCTAGAGTTGATTCGAGGTATTAATTTTGTTCAGATAAGAAGTTGTGATAAAATTTAAATTTATAAATATTATCGAACTTAGCACACTTTTTTTATTAATAATATACTTACTTAAATGCATAAAAATGAGAAACTGGTTTAGAAGAAGCAGAAGCTAAGGCACCAGTAGAACCCATTGATGATATACTTGTTATATCATTACTTCCGTGGCTAGTAGCGACACTTAGTTGACGGCTTGAGTCTTTACTCAGATCCTGAGTTTGTTGGATCGAATGCTGTTGAGATAAATTTCCTTTAGTTATAAGATCCAGTGGTGGTTCTTTTTTGCTGTTGAGTTCGGAAGCAATTTGTTGTTGTGCACCAGATGAGGGAATTACTGACTGACCACTATTTGGGCTTATATTATTTTTGCTAGATTGCTGCTGTTCTATTGATGGTGGTACCATGAATTGCTGTTGCTGATAAAATTGGTATACTCCGTATCCGCCAAGAGTAGAAGTCATATTATTTTGATTCCCAGCCGAACAAACTGATACTGAAGATAATCCAATATCCTGAACTTTCTTAATTATATCAGAGTTTTTTGAAATTTGCTGTTTATCGATAACTTCTTGATCGTTTACGGGTGTCGAATCGTCAGATATGTCACTATAAGCAGGGCTTTGAACATCTTCGCGGGAGGGTACACTGCAGGAGTTAATTTCTTTGCTATCATAATCACTTGGAGGTGGAGTTTTTCTAATTTTCTTCGGTTTTGCAACAAAATTAGATGCGGTTTGATTTGAGTTTGGAACACTTTCCTGAATCGGTGGCTGTTGCGATGCTTTTTCAGCTGTCTCATCGCTCAAACTATATGATTCGGTATTTGATATTTGTTGAAGAGATGTATTAATATCGTTTTTAGGTGTTAATGGGCGTAATGAATTCTGTTCGGATTCAAGTGAGCTAGTTTGGTATAGTTGCTCCTCTGTCTGATGCTTGTTGTTCGGTGAATGTTCACTAATTACACACGAACTGTCCATTTTCTCATCACCTTCTGGTTGTCCAAAGCGCAAAATACCAGATTTACCTGGAAATATTGGCATATTAGAAAATATTCGCTATATACATTACACACAAAAACATAATATAGTAGAAATCTAGTTTGCAATATTTGAGGCGCTTCCCCTTTAACTATACGCAAAAATAAAAATGGTAAAACCACATTAAATAAGCCCAGTGTAGAAAATTATTACCAGATATGTGGTTATGTATACCTGGTAATGGTAACTAGTTACTTTTATTATTACATTTCTTATTACCTTTGTATGGCGATGTCGCGAAAAATAATGAGTTACACACCAGCATACGAAAACTAAAAAAATATGTCGTTACCTATGTGCTTACCAGTATTGACTAAAATAATGATTCTAAAAATAGATTTTCAAAAAAATAAGTTTTATAAAAAAAAATATTTTTTGATGTAAGTTTTTTTAGTTTTGGCAACCCTGGAAGCTGTCAAAGTAAAACTTAAAAAGTGCTACAATTAAATAATTAAAAATTAAAGTAAAACATAAACCTAAAAGCTTAGAAGTGTTTATTTTTTGATTTGTGAGTGATAAAAGTGTTCCTACCCTACGGGGAAAGGGACCGGTCCCAATTGACACGCAGGATAGGTCCCAAGGGGGCGGAGACCGGTCGTTGATCGGTCTTTTTGTTTGAAAGAGACATATCACTTTAACATGGCGTTGTCATTGGAAATGACCAATTGCCACAGTTTAGACACATTGTGGCAGTAAGGTGGTGTGTCTAAAAATAACTTTTCAAATAAACTAATAAAAAAGTAAGAATTAAAAATAATCTACTTGGCGTCGAAGTAGGGCTCGATAACACAACCTTCTGCTTGTAAGGCAAACGCTCTACCGTCTGAGCTAATGTTGCTTATGCGTGATGGATGGCTGATGGTTAAGTTATATATTTTTCGTTTCTGTTCAAATAAAAAGGAGAAAGAAAAAACAAACACACACACAGCAAATAAAAAAAACATGGAAAAGAAAAAAATAGAAAACAACATTAACACACACACGAATGTAGTGGAAGTGCCTTGAATATGCCCCCGATTGACCGGTCGTGGAATAGGTCCCTTAATGGCAGTTGACTTGTTTTTTGCGTTGGCCATAATTAAATTAAAAATCAATTAAAAATTAGAAAATTACCTCAAAAACTCTGATAATATAAATAAAAATTTAAAAAATTTCCCTTAAGTTAAAAAGAAAAGTTAAATGAAATACCAATTGTTAAAACTAAACAGCTTTAACGTCAAAAAAACGTTGAAAATACAAAACTTAAAATTTCTTAGCAAAACATTATAGAAATTTAAAATAAGAGCTAAAATAAGCAAATCGTGAAAAAATAAAGTTAAAAATAAATAAAAGAGTAAAATAAATAAAAAAATATTTTTAAAAATATGCCGCGAATTTTGTTTTTTATTTCGGTATCGGTCAAGTTTTTTCAAAAGCAACAGTGAAAATAACGGATCAGAAAATACTTAGAATATTAATTCATTTTCTTTTGTTCATATTTGTACTAATTTAGTAATATGCCTTCGGTTGACCGGTCACGGGATAGGTCCTTGGAGGGCAATTGACTCCTCCTTCCCCGTAGGGAGCAAACAACATTAACACACACACAAATATGGTGGAAGTGCCTTGAATATGTCCCCGATTGACTGATCATGGGATAGGTCCCTTAATGGCAGTTGACTTGTTTTTTGCGTTGGCCATAATTAAATTAAAAAATCAATTAAAAATTAGAAAATTACCTCAAAACCTCTGATAATATAAATAAAAATTTTTAAAATTCCCCTTAAGTTAAAAAGAAAAGTTAAATGAAATACCAATTGTTAAAACTAAACAGCTTTAACGTTAAAAAAACGTTGCAAATACAAAACTTAAAATTTCTTAGCAAAACATTATAGAAATTTAAAATAAGAGCTAAAATAAGCAAATCGTGAAAAAATAAAGTTAAAATAAATAAAAGAGTAAAATAAATAAAAAATATTTTTAAAAATATGCCGCGAATTTCGTTTTTTATTTCGGTATCGGTCAAGTTTTTTTAAAAGCAACAGTGAAAATAACGGATCAGAAAATATTTAGAAAATTAATTATTTTTCTTTTGTTCATATTTGTACTAATTTTGTAATAGTTGACCGGTCACGGGATAGGTCTTTGGAGGCAATTGTCTCCTCATTCCCCGTAGGGTAATTACTGGAGTTTTGTCTTTGCATCAACAAAATAAATAAAAAGCTGCAAAAATTTAAGGTGAAACAACTTTTTACATCTTTTGTTTTTACCCTTAATTCGCTAATAAACACTGAGAGAGACTCCACAAGAATAAAAAGCGCGCCTACATTATTGCTTTTTTTCTGTATTTCTCTGTATTGCCTTGTTCATACTCAAAACAGTATCACCCTGTGTTCATAAAAAAAAGCTTTTCAAGCTACTCTCAATGTTAGAGCTTTCAAATTGAAGCTTTACTAAAAGCTCAAAATAAAAGCTTTTACATTTAATAGAAGGGATGCCAGGTAGCCCTCCAAAACCTGAAAACGGGGGTAACGAAAATGGGATTCTAAATACCACGCGGAAGAAAACCAACCAAACCGGAATGAATCTTTATTTTGAAATTTTGAAAAGGCCACGAAGCCCAAACTCCACAAAACATATTCCGAAATCTAAACAACAGAAAAACTTCTGAGCTTAAAATACAATATTCCGTTGCCAGAAAAAATGTTAATAAACATATCAGATATGCAAAAACCGAATATTATTCCAAACGGTTTAGTACTGCATCAATACTCAACAAACTTGGAATACTATTCGTGAAATAGGAATTGGCAATGCAAACAATAATATCGATTGCCAAGTGGATGCAAATATGCTTAACAGAACATTTACTAACACCCCTGTAATCCAAGCAAATCCCACTTTTTTTCAATTTTTCCCCAGACACGTTAGATACAGATAATGAGATAATCGGCGAACAATTTCAATTTTCTTACGTTACACAATATGACGTTATTTCAACATGCTCTTTAATAAAATCAAACGCAATGGGTAGTGATAACTTACACCCAAAATTTATATGATTACTTTTGCCCTTGATTTTGCCGTATGTCACTCATCTGTTTAATACTATTATAATGTCATGCATGTATCCGTTAAACTGGAAACATGCAAGAATTTTGCCATTACCTAAGTCGAATGGAGAATACAGACCCATTGCCATTTTATGTTTTCTATCGAAAGTTTTAGAAAAACTTTTGTATAAACAAATGATTGCATATGTTAATACTCATAATTTGCTTAACAGTATGCAATCTGGTTTCCGTCAGAATCATACCAGCGTTACAGCTCTTGTTGAAGTAAATGAAACTATACGGCAAGGACTAGAAAATGGAAATATTAACTTTTTAGTACTTCTAGACCATTCTAAGGCTTTCGATACGGTAGACCATGATATACTAATTAGAAAACTTAAATACTTTTTTAGATTTGCTGACACATCTACTAAACTTATATCATCGTATCTCTCGAACCGCACACAATCGGTATTTATAAACGATGTATGGTCAGATAGCTTATCCCTTATTAGGGGCGTGCCTCAAGGTTGTATTTTAGGTCCACTTTTATTTTCGTTATATGCAAATGATTTGCCAAAACAACTGACTAAATGTAAAATACATTTATACGCAGATGACGTGCAACTCACTTTAAGTAGCCCAGTTCAAAATATTGCTTCAGGCATATCCTATCTAAATGATGACTTGAACAGAATCTACCTTTGGGCCTCTGCAAACGGACTCTGTCTGAATCCGCGTAAATCTAAGTGTATTGTGATACGTAAGAAAAGTTTAATTCCCTCCATTTCTGAAGATATCGTTATAAATGGCGATAAGATTGAAATTGTTAACACAGCGAAAAACCTTGGGATAATTTTCAACAGCAACTTGATTTCCAATCGCCACGAAACCGGAATATTGTAATTCCTCGACATCAATGCCTAATGTCTGAATGGCAGTTTTTTGTACATGCCGCTCGTCTATGGAACAATCTTCCACTAAGTCAACAAGTAAACAGCAATGCTAATAGTTTCAAAACATTTTTATTTAATTTTTTCAAATAATTTTTCTTTCTTTGCTTATCAATATTGTTATATTTGTACTAAGTTTGTTTATGTGAATTTATAATTAATAATAATATAAAAATTCATTTTTGTAACGTAATACGCTCCTGTACTATAAATATAAGACACAGTCTTGTTGTACAGGAAATGGAATCAATTAAATAAATAAATAAATAAATAAATAAAACCCAAAACCCAACTTCTACAAATTATTATGCCATTCTTGCAAAAGGGGACAATGCTGAAGTCGCTACCACCCCTATTAAGGAACAAAAACCTCCTCCAATTTATGTCCACGAACAAAGTAACAACTTATTAGTAAATAATTTAGCTGCCCTTATAGCGCTCCAACAATTTCCATGTTGTCTCCATACGAAAAGGAAATGTTTATGAAACAAAAGTGCAGGTGTATTCTGAAAAAGACTTTAGGAAAGTCACTAACAATTTCGATGAGAAAAAGAAAAATTACTACACTTATCAATTAAAAAGCACAAAAGGTTTGATAGTAGTAATAAAAGGCATTGAAAGTTCAGTGCCCACTAGTGAAATTAAAGATGCTCTTCAATTAGCAGGATATGAAGTCATGTCTATCCAAAATGTGATCAATAAGAATAGAATTCCCCAACCACTCGTTAGAGTTGAAATTGCCTTTGACAAAAATAAGATAAAAAAGAATGAAACCCACCCAATCTACTCTATGAGATACCTCCTACACCGTAAAATAACGGTCGAACAACCCCATAAACGGAAAGACCCGGTTCAATGTCAAAACTGCCAAGAGTATGGCCACACAAAAAGTTACTGCAAACTCCCGCCAGTTTGCGTAATTTGCGGAGAACTGCACAAAACTCTTGAATGCAAAACTCCAAAAAATTATCCCAGAATGAAAAAATGTAGTAACTGTGGAGCCAACCATACCGCAAATTATAGAGGCTGCCCAGTCTTTGTTTATATGAAACAGCAACCGCCTCAGAAGGCAAACAGAACACGCACTGGTAATGAAGTTCCTACTCGAACAAACACCCCACTCCCTAACAACGCATATTTCAGTCAGATCGCCCCAAACCAACAGTCGTATTCTCAAGTACTTAGAAATGCTTCTGACCCCCAACAACAGTCTACTTTGGAGGGCTTTTTAAAACTTTTAGTAGATTCAATGCACACTTTTATGGACAGAATGACAGGTATGATGCAGGAAATGATGAGAAATCAATCTATACTTATCCAATCTCTAGCCCAAAAATGAATCCCATAACAATATGTCATTGGAATGCAAACAGCCTAAGCCATCATAAAAACGAAGTAGAATATTTGCTACACTCGAAAGAGGTTGATATAATGCTAGTATCAGAAACACAGTTCACATCAAAGAACTGCTTTAGAATCAGAGGTTATACTGTGTATGACACTAAACACCCCAGCGGTCGAGCAATAGGCGGCACGGCCATTATTGTCAAAGCAAATTTTAAGCACTATGCCCTGAAAAACTCCCGACCTAATAGATTTCGGAGTTACAAGATGCATTAAACGTGAACAAATATTAGCCACCCCGCTTTATGACCTATCGTCTGATCACTCCCCGGTTTTAATAAACATGCGCAGCATAAAACACATTTCTCCTGTCAAAGCTACTATTCCTAATAAAAATACCAACTGGTTGAAATACAAAAAGTATATAAGTTCTCACCTACCCCAAAATATTTCGTTGAAAAGTAGTAACGAGATCGACTCAGCAGTTGCTGTCTTTACGGAGATTTTATTCTCAGCTGCAAAAATAGTTTCCCCAGAAAAACCGACAAGCAGCAATTTCAGATATAAATATCCAATTAGCATCGATAATCTAATTAAACAGAAAAGAGAAATTCGCAGGCAATGGCAAATACATAGATCACCTACTCTAAAGAAACAACTTGCATCATGCAGCAGACAATTACGTGCCGCTTTAAAAGACTTCCGTGGATCTTCTCTCAAAGACTATCTATCGAATCTTGACCCAACCGATAGAACAAATCATAGCCTTTGGCGAGCTACAAAGCAATTTAAATGCCCTACAACACTAGAGTCACCAATTCGACTTCCCAATGGCGATTGGGCTAGGAATAACCTGGAAAAAGCTAACGCCTTCGCAAAGCACTTGGAACAAGTATTCACACCAAACGTCTTTCCAAATATAAATTGCGATCTGCAAACATTTTGTAGTACTCCTATAAATCCAATTAAATTCAGACTCCCAGAAGTGATGAATATTATTGGAGAGCTTGACGGTAAAAAGTCTCCAGGACACGATAAAATATCGGGAAAAATTATTAAAGAACTTCCCGAATGTGCAGTTAGAACACTGATGTTTATATTTAACGCCATAAATAGATTAGGGCACTTTCCCCTAAACTGGCAACAGTCACAAATAATTATGATCCCAAAACCCGGCAAAAACATTACGCAAACATCATCATATAGACCAATCAGCCTTCTGTCAATATTATCAAAATTGTATGAGAAACTACTCCTTAATGTTATTATACCTTATACTAACGATCATGGTATTATACCTCAGCATCAGTTCGGTTTTCGAAAATTGTCAACATTATAAGGGAAACATTTGAATCAAAACTTTACCGTTTAGCTCTATTTATCGATATCTCTCAAGCGTTCGATAAAGTTTGTCACAAAGGACTTATTTGGAAAATTACCCACACTTTACCACAAAATACTCACAAGATTCTCGAAAATTACTTGTCGAACCGCTCTTTTGTAATCAAGGTGAAAGAAAACTTCCCAAGTACGCGATTAATAAGTGCAGGCGTTCCACAGGGTAGTATATTGGGTCCCTTTCTATACCTATTGTACACTGCAGACATGCCCACCTATAGCCTAACGAAAACGTTCACATTTGCTGATGATACAGCGATTATCAGCACACACTCTAGTCCCACAATTTCATCTAATCATCTTCAAGCCCACATATCTGAACTAGAAAAATGGCCCGAAAACTGGAAAATAAAGATTAATCCATTTAAGTGTGCTCATGTAACCTTTACTCTACGAAGGGAAAATTGCAGCCCCATCAAAATTAACAACGTATTAGTACCTCAACAAAATCACGTAAAATACTTAGGAATTCACCTTGATCGTCGACTAACTTGGAGTAAACATATCGAATCCAAATTAATTCAAATAAAATTGAAGACATCTCAATTGATGTGGCTTATAAACTCGAGATCCACTCTTAGTCTAGAATACAAAGTTCTCATTTACAACGTAGTAATTAAACCAATTTGGTCCTACGGTATCCAACTGTGGGGAACAGCTTCTGCTTCAAATATCGAAAAACTCCAGAGAAGACAATCTAAGATTGTAAGAATTATAACTGGTGCCCCTTGGTATTTCAAAAATTCAAACCTTCACAAGGATCTCAACATCCCCACTGTTCTCGAAGAGGCAAGAAAAAGCAGTTTAAAATACGTAAACAAACTTATTGAGCATCCAAATCCCCTAGCCCGCAGCATACTTTCTAGCGATGGTCATATGCGTCTGAAGAGAAAAGACACGCTAGACCTGGCATTGGAATGATGTATAATAAAATCTAAAATCATTTAGTTGGAAACTGGCATTGGTCTCGTACAATTAGTATAAGGTAGTATTTAAGATTTGAAAACTTATTGTTATTTTCTTTAAGAGAAAGATTCAATAAATACAAATATATTAAATAAAAAATATAAACAAAAAAAAAAAAAAAAAAATTTTTAATAAAATTTTCTAGTGCGGGAATCGACCAGACTGCCAGTCTATACCATCTGAGCTATTTCGACATGCAATATTTGATAGATAAAAACATAATCGACTTGGTGCGCACACGTCAGCTTACTCGCCAACATACAAAAAATCTAAAAATATGTGGTTACATATATCATTACCAGTGTTGAAAAAATATTGAGTCTAAAAATTGATTTTAAAAAATTTACAAAAAAATCTAGAACATTACTTTATTTTTGAAATAATGATAAAAATAAGTCATTATTGGTAATACATTATTTTTAATTTGAAAAAATTAAAAAAGTAAGTATTTATTAGTAACTCATTATTATATCTTTTAAAATAATACAGAAAGTAAGTCGGTGTCGTTACTGTTAGTCCAAAAAATAATAATATGTCATTACCGTTTCTACACTGAGAGGCTATAAGTTACCTAGCTTTAGTAGTTATTAGACACTCTAAAAAATGCATCTAAAAATACTACTAAAAAGCATGCGAGTTTTCATGTAAAATTACACATATTGTGCGTAATTTTTCGTATTAGACATAAAGTATGTAATCATACATATTTTCTAGGGTACCATTGAAATTGTCAAAATATAATATTTACAAAAACGAAAACAATTTTTATATTTCGTGAAGAAAACAGCTCTTCATCTAACAAAAATGAAAGAACCATAAATTTGGAGGAACTAATGAATGAATTAGTTACGAGTAAACTTACCACGGAATTGTGCATCAAAAATACGTTAATTAAATGTAATAATAATTATGTAATTCTATTTATATTGCAGACATATTATGCAAACTGCTATTTTCGAAGAAGGAATTATTATTAAGATACCAAAGAAGGCAGATTTAACTGAACGTACTAATTGGCGGGGTATAACACTTCTTAGTATGGTGTATAAAGTTATTGCCCATATAATAACAAAAAGGCTATCGAATAAATTAACACCCGAGTTGCGCTCAGAACAAGCCGGATTTCGTCCAAATAAATCTTGTGTAGACCACGTTAATAGGATAATTGTGGAGCAATCTGTTGAATGGCGATCGCCTTTGTATCTGATATTCATTGATTTTGAAAAGGCTTTTGACACATTGCCGCATAATGTCATTTGGTCCGCACTCGAATATAAACAGGTACCGAAGAAACTACGCGGATGACATTTGTCTGTTGTCACACAGTTTCTCAGACATGATGACGAAGCTTGAAACTATTGTCAACTCAGCAGGGCTGAGGATAAATATAAATAAAACGAAAGCGTTGCGCATAAATTCCGATGTATCGCGAGTATTTAGAATTCAGGATGATATTATTGAAGACGTGGATTACTTTTGCTACTTAGGTAGTATTCTAACAACATCTGGTAGATCCAAAGCGGACATCGCAAACAGAATAAAAACAGCAAAACAGGCTTTTGGACGTCTCAGTAACGTGTGGAGATCAACAACATTATCCCGACATGTTAAGATAAGAATATTTAATTCCAACGTTAAGTCTATCATGCTTTATGGATGTGAGACCTGGAATGCAGCACCTCCTGACATAAACGCAATGCAGGTCTTTGTCAACAGATGTCTGCGTAGAATTCTGAGAAATTTCTGGCCCATTACAATATCTAACTCAAGGTTATGGTCTCTCGCACAACAAACACCAATTGACCTTGAAGTACGAAGGCGAAAGTGGAATTGGATTGGTCACACCCTCAGAAAAGATCCTGATGATATAGCCCGTACTGCAATTGAATGGAACCCCCAAGGTAGCCGTAGAAGAGGGCGTCCAGCGCATACAGGAGTAGACAGGTCAAGAAGGAAGTCACAATGTCTAGAAGAAGTTGGGCTGAAATCAAGAACCTGGCACCGGATAAATCAGAATGGCGAAAATTTGTTAATGCCCTATGCTTCTTATAGGAACCGAGGGAACATATATATATATTAGGGCGGGTCGATTTAATAATCGCCCATGGCTCAGTGAAAATCGTATTCTAGGGATCAAAATAAGAAACTTTGCCGAAGGAACCATACCTCTAAAACCATACCTCGAATTCTACTACCTCCCAACTGTTGACTTTTGTCCCGTAGGGTCAAGTTTTGAAAAATCCCACTTTGACCCATTTAGAGTGCCCCAATCGAGTCCAAATGTATGACCGACCCCCACTAACTTTGGAGGGCCGATCCACCCATGCCAGTGGCACACCCCCTGGAACTCCCCTGGGGGGTTCCCCATACAAACATTTTAAAAAATCACCATTTGTGGCACTTTATTTTATTATTTTTTATTTATTTTATTTATTTTTATTATTTTATTTATTTTTTCTCTTTAGAAATTTATTTAGTCAGAACATATGTAAATGAAAAAATTAATTTAACTTAGTAATAGAAAAGAAAATAAAAAAAATTACTGTTTGAAGTCTTTTTTGCTTTCAAGTCTGGGCAATTTCGCACGGCTCTCTAATGTCGTCACCATAACAGCCTCTACATTTTCCGGTATAACTCGTTTGGAAACGCTAGCTAGCAATTGAACGTGTCGTTCTGTTGCAGGTCGTAAAATAGGTTGTGTGGGTTTTTTAAGCCACCACAAGACACAGCTGCATATCGTAAACTTAAGCTAAATCGGTTACAGGTAGAATTGAGCATAAAATTATCATAAAGGATTTTCCAGAAGTAATAAAAGGCGCACTTGCTTAACAGAATTTGTGGTCAGATTAACGTTTAATTTACATGTAAGTACTTTATGGGCAGTTTTGACAACAAAATCGGTGGTAGAATTGAGCATAAAATTATCATAAAGGATTTTCCAGAAGTAATAAAAGGCGCACTTGCTTAACAGAATTTGTAGTCAGATTAACGTTTAATTTACATGTAAGTACTTCATGGGCAGTTTTGACAACAAAATCGGTTACAGGTAGAATAGAAATTACCATTTCATTCTTATTACCTCGTCTCCTAGACCATATATAACGCAACAGTTTTTGTGAATGCATTAAGTCGTTGTGAAGAACTCGAAGTGTGAAGTGCTAATTTGAGATAAAAAAAATATTTAAAAAAAAATCATTCCAAATCAAGAAGTTTACAATGAATCCACCATCCTCTACACCGCAAGATGAAGCAATAACAACATCAACAACTATCGAAAACCCAATGAGTCATATACCCAGGCATGATGTTACTGTTTTTGGTGTGTCTACTGATTTGACTGATCTTAATTTACCAACCCATCTGGATATCTTGAGATATTATTTTTACTTGAGCGAACAAAAAAAGTTGTCCTATAAAGCATTCACTATTCAAGTACAAGATAAGTTGATTGGAATTTGGGAAAAACTTGGTATGGAAATAATGCTGAAAAAAAGTGTATGTAATAAATTGAATAGATTGCTTGACAAATATCAAGAGCAAATCAAGAGAAGAAACAAACCCCAACAATTTACAGAGTATGTAAAATCTCTGGAAACAATTTTTTTCATTGGAACATGTAAATGCGATTTGAAGGCAGCTCCATGTGCATGCGGTTTGGTTCCCGAACGCCTCAAAGAGTTTATGCACGATCAACATAATCAGAGAAGTCTAACAATGGATGGATTTGCGATGGAAATTGAAGAGCAAGGAGCAACGTCTATGTCATCAATGCCAACATACCAAGATCCCGATGATTCAACATACGCAACGCCACCGGTTCAAGAAGATTTGGATATAAGCACAAGTTCACAATACACACAGAGATACGATTGTTTTAACTTTGCCTTGGTATGTGACAGATTTGGCGTGCCTGATAGAGTAGCATCAGCAATGGGAACAGCTCTTTTCCAAGATTTTAAAATGAAAGATATCCATGGCAAACCTCTCATCATGGATAAATCGAAAGTTCGCCGAGAAAAAGAGAAATGCAGACAAGAAGTGCTTCGCAAACGGTTAGATGATACCAATTTGTTAGCATTTTCATTCGATGGCAGAAAAGATGATACTTTAACGAGAGATACAATTGATGAGAAGTATCATACTAGAATGGTAAAAGAACCTCATCTTGTTATTTTGAGAGAACCGAATTCTGAATTGATTGGTTACGTAAGACTGGAACATGAAACCGCTGAATACAAAACAACCAAATTAAATGATTTTTTCAACGATAAAAATATATCACTGGATGCATTAATTGGCATATGCACTGACGGTGAGCCAACAAACACTGGCCCAAACGGTGAAATTATACGACGATTCGAATTGCTGTTAAAAAGACCATTGCATTGGTTCGTTTGCCTTCTACACTTCAACGAACTTCCGTTTCGGCATTTGTTTGAAGCTTTGGATAAATCAACCAGCACTGGACCAAGATCGGCAACCGGAAAACTGAGCCGTCAAATCGAAACTTGTGAAACTCTTCCGGTAAGTTATTGCTATCACTCATTTATTATAATTGTCAACCGTTTTTAATTGTTTTATTTTTATATATTTTCAGGTGGTGGACGGCTTTCAGAAAATTGAGTTGAAAAATATGCCCCCTGCTCCAGAAAAAATTGAATTTTCCACCGATTCCAAGTACTTATACGACATGGCCCATGCAATTTCTAGCGGCGTGGTTTCAGTGGATCTGGCAAACATCAAACCAGGGAAAATTGTACATTTTCGGTGGCTCACCAAGGCCGCTAGACTATTACGATTATATGTGACAACGGAAAATCCAGATGCAAATTTAAGAATACTGGTTGAATTTATAATTACATGTTATGTGCCAATGTACTTCAATATCAAGTATTACAGCTCTGTCGTGTACGGTAGTAGATTATTTTTCAAATTCATTAGTTGGTCAAGATTTCTAGAACCTCGTTTACGCAAAATTGTCAATAAAGTAATTACAGATAATTCATATTATGCGCATTCGGAAAATATCTTGTTATCAATGTTGTTTGATGATAGCAAAGAAAAGCGCGACTGTGCTATCAAGATAATTCTACGCTATCGAACCGATGTTGACGACCCAACGGGACTTAGAGCTTATAAAAAACCAGATATAAACTTTTATTGCACAAGTTACACGGAAATGATCAATATGAATGACATAAATGACGTATTTGAACCACCATTCACGCGAAGCATTCCATACGATACTTTGAAAGAATATTTAAATCAAGATGATCCACCGTTTAATGATCCAAAAATTCCATCACACATACAAGAAACAGAACGACACGTTCAATTGCTAGCTAGCGTTTCCAAACGAGTTATACCGGAAAATGTAGAGGCTGTTATGGCGACGACATTAGAGAGCCGTGCGAAATTGCCCAGACTTGAAAGCAAAAAAGACTTCAAACAGTAATTTTTTATTTTTTCTTTAATATTACTAAGTTAAATTAATATTTTCATTTACATATGTTCTGACTAAATAAATTTCTAAGGAGAAAAAATAAATAAAATAATAAAAATAAATAAAATAAATAAAAAATAATAAAATAAAGTGCCAAAAATGGTGATTTTTTAAAATGTTTGTATGGGGAACCCCCCAGGGGAGTTCCAGGGGGTGTGCCACTGGCATGGGTGGATCGGCCCTCCAAAGTTAGTGGGGGTCGGTCATACATTTGGACTCGATTGGGGCACTCTAAATGGGTCAAAGTGTGATTTTTCAAAACTTGACCCTACGGGACAAAAAGTCAACAGTTGGGGGGTAGTAGAATTCGTTTTAGAGGTATGGTTCCTTCGGCAAAGTTTCTTATTTTGATCCCTAGAATACGATTTTCCCATGGGCGATTTTTTTGCCTCCCCACAAATCGACCCGGCCATGGGCAAAAAAATCGCCCATGGCTCAGGGAAAATCGTATTCTAGGGATCAAAATAAAAAAATAAAATAACTTTGCCGAAGGAACCATACCTCTAAAACGAATTCTACTACCCCCCAACTGTTGAATTTTGTCCCGTAGGGTCAAGTTTTGAAAAATCACACTTTGACCCATTTAGAGTGCCCCAATCGAGTCCAAATGTATGACCGACCCCCACTAACTTTGGAGGGCCGATCCAACCATACCAGTGGCACACCCCCTGGAACTCCCCTGGGGGGTTCCCCATACAAACATTTTGAAAAATCACCATTTATGGCACTTTATTTTATTATTTTTTATTTATTTTATTTATTTTTATTATTTTATTTATTTTTTCTCCTTAGAAATTTATTTAGTCAGAACATATGTAAATGAAAAAATTAATTTAACTTAGTAATAGAAAAGAAAAAATAAAAAATTACTGTTTGAAGTCTTTTTTGCTTTCAAGTCTGGGCAATTTCGCACAGCTCTCTAATGTCGTCACCATAAACAGCCTCTACATTTTCCGGTATAACTCGTTTGGAAACGCTAGCTAGCAATTGAACGTGTCGTTCTGTTTCTTGTATGTGTGATGGAATTTTTGGATCATTAAACGGTGGATCATCTTGATTTAAATATTCTTTCAAAGTATCGTATGGAATGCTTCGCGTGAATGGTGGTTCAAATACGTCATTTATGTCATTCATATTGATCATTTCCGTGTAACTTGTGCAATAAAAGTTTATATCTGGTTTTTTATAAGCTCTAAGTCCCGTTGGGTCGTCAACATCGGTTCGATAGCGTAGAATTATCTTGATAGCACAGTCGCACTTTTCTTTGCTATTATCAAACAACATTGATAACAAGATATTTTCCGAATGCGCATAATATGAATTATCTGTAATTACTTTATTGACAATTTTGCGTAAACGAGGTTCTAGAAATCTTGACCAACTAATGATTTTGAAAAATAATCTACTACCGTACACGACAGAGCTGTAATACTTGATATTGAAGTACATTGGCACATAACATGTAATTATAAATTCAACCAGTATTCTTAAATTTGCATCTGGATTTTCCGTTGTCACATATAATCGTAATAGTCTAGCGGCCTTGGTGAGCCACCGAAAATGTACAATTTTCCCTGGTTTGATGTTTGCCAGATCCACTGAAACCACGCCGCTAGAAATTGCATGGGCCATGTCGTATAAGTACTTGGAATCGGTGGAAAATTCAATTTTTTCTGGAGCAGGGGGCATATTTTTCAACTCAATTTTCTGAAAGCCGTCCACCACCTGAAAATATATAAAAATAAAACAATTAAAAACGGTTGACAATTATAATAAATGAGTGATAGCAATAACTTACCGGAAGAGTTTCACAAGTTTCGATTTGACGGCTCAATTTTCCGGTTGCCGATCTTGGTCCAGTGCTGGTTGATTTATCCAAAGCTTCAAACAAATGCCGAAACGGAAGTTCGTTGAAGTGTAGAAGGCAAACGAACCAATGCAATGGTCTTTTTAACAGCAATTCGAATCGTCGTATAATTTCACCGTTTGGGCCAGTGTTTGTTGGCTCACCGTCAGTGCATATGCCAATTAATGCATCCAGTGATATATTTTTATCGTTGAAAAAATCATTTAATTTGGTTGTTTTGTATTCAGCGGTTTCATGTTCCAGTCTTACGTAACCAATCAATTCAGAATTCGGTTCTCTCAAAATAACAAGATGAGGTTCTTTTACCATTCTAGTATGATACTTCTCATCAATTGTATCTCTCGTTAAAGTATCATCTTTTCTGCCATCGAATGAAAATGCTAACAAATTGGTATCATCTAACCGTTTGCGAAGCACTTCTTGTCTGCATTTCTCTTTTTCTCGGCGAACTTTCGATTTATCCATGATGAGAGGTTTGCCATGGATATCTTTCATTTTAAAATCTTGGAAAAGAGCTGTTCCCATTGCTGATGCTACTCTATCAGGCACGCCAAATCTGTCACATACTATATAAATAGGGTAGGATCTTTTCTCCTACCCTATTTATAGTAGGAGAAAAGATCCCTACAATAAATAGGGTAAATTTACATGAAAATTTGTTAGAGTGTAGTTCTATTCAAGTTTTTGGTATCACTTTATCTTTATCTGCTTGTTAAAACAGAAAGGAAGCAAAAATTGATGGTAGTTGTACGAAAAAAAAACCTGGAAAATATTAATTATCATATTTTGGGATTCGTTTTCAAAATTTTTTGAAGGTTTAGCTACATGATTTACATATATTTAATTCATTAGTTCTGATGGTTTCTACATACATTTTTCAGCCAACCAATGTATTTAACATAAAAAATGGGTAATTTTGACACCATGCTCTCAAATAGGTAAATTTGGATTTATTTTTCCAGAAAATGATTAATTAAAGGTTTTTATATCAATTTTCATGCCAAATGGCACTTTTTAATTAATTATAATTTTTTATTACTATGTATAAAATTTGGTGTTAACATTTGAACAACTTTCACCAAATTCCGCAAGAAACAACGCATTGTTTTGGTATATTTCTAGGAAAAATCGAAAATTTTTAAAAATTTCATCTTTGACCTAGGTAAAGAAAGGGTTAACGTTGTCGCAGTTTTACAAAATTTTCGCAAAACAATCTTTTGTATCAGAATTAAAAGGAATCGGAAGTGGTTTTGTTACAACTAGCTAAAAACACAAAAATTAATACTATTATCTAAATTATTAACCAAAATCACACTTTTCTCTAAAATTTTCATATTTAAAACTCCGTCGCTGTTAAGTTTAAAGAGAGATATGTGTTATTTTCAGTAGAATTATTCTCTAAGGTGTATTAAATAAACCTCTATGCGTTGACCCCTTTTTCTTGTATTTTGCTGAACATAATTTTAAAAAACTTATAACTAGAGTTTTGAAAATTTAAAAAAAAAATCCCATCTTTGGCCATACCTGCGACTAGGTTGTCATAACCCAAGAGAGACAAAGATTTATATCTGAATATTTGAGGATCTAAGAAATGAAACTAGAGTATAACTTTGTAAATTAAAAAAAAAAAATATTTTATTTTTGACGATTTTCATAATTTATCTCATTTTAACCATACAATGGTCTGAGGAAATTGCAATTACTAAAATATTTTCCAACCGATTTTGGATTTGTATACATTACCAGAAAGATTATTCAGTCTAGATCAGACGTCGGCAACACCTATGCAAGGTTGCCAATTTAGCCATTTTCCGGCTAGATCTAGCCATTTTAATTTCATCTAGCCATAAAAAAATGGCTAGATTGATCTAGCCGGAAGATTTAGCCATTTTATTTTGCCTTAGACATTTTTTCTTTTAATGTTTTATAGTTAATTTCATACAAAAGTACTTAAATTTTTATGATTTTCAAAACTTTAGAACAAAATTTAAAATTTTTGAAACTTATTTCGGCTCACAGCACATGTAATTTTTACATTCGATTTAAAATCATGTTTTTTTTTTGTAAAATTTTAATGAAAATATTTTAGAAATTCGGAAAATATCAAAATTTAATAATTTTTTCTGCATAATCTAGCCATTTTTTAAATTCAAGTGTTGGCAACCTTGCAAATATGCCCATGGGCGCTCTTTCACACCTACATAAGCTCACACATAGAACACCAAAATATTTAGTCGCATACAAGCATTCAATGAAGTAGGTTGTCACATCGCTTGTTTGCCAGATTTTTTACACTCTGCATAATGTTTATTGATACATTTTTTTGGTAATTTATTTTTGAGTTTTTTTGTTTTTATTTTTTTTGTGTTGTTGTTTTTATAGTTGTTGTTTGCTTTAAAATTTTTATTTTATATTCTCATTATAAACATTTAAAATTTTCAAATTATTATACAAAAGTTCTATGTCAGTGCATTGAGAGAGAGAGGCTGCAACTCACTCATACAAGCACATAATAAGGTTGTATTTGTTTGCCGATGCCTGGTCTAAATTATGATTCTATTTTAATTTTCTAAAAATACAGTTATTTAAGAGCCAGTATTTTCAACAAAAAATCCAAAAAAGTGATTTTTTCGCCTTGTAAATCGTATTTCAAACTTCATGGCCGATGCGTCACGTGTTCCCGTTATCCAATCACCTTAATTTTTTGCATGGTGTATTTTTATACCCAAAGGCACATTTCTAGTGGAGGCGGCCTTAAATCGCAAGTTGACTAAATAACGTCCACACTACTGTACATTAGACCGTACCTCAAAAAAAAAGTTCGCCGTACACCCTCCAATATGAAGTCTCCTCGAGAAAAAAACATCGACGAATCATACTTTAAGATCCGACTGTAAATGCGAAAGATATAAGGAAAAATGTAAAATGGCGACCCCTACGTTCGGCAAAAAAATTTTTTTTTTAAACCTCCTTGCAAAAATACTTCATAAGGTGGTACGCTCTACTGTACATGATGTCATGCGCGGTTTCAAGGGGGGATAGGAAATTCCCCCAAACCGAAATCTAAAAAAAGGGGAAAGAAGATAACATTATTACAAAGAATATTTATCCTCAAAATTGGAAATATGCTAAAATCATACCGACTCCAAAATCAAACAAAGATTATCGTCCAATTGCCATATTACCATATTTATCTAAAGTTTTTGAGCGGCTACTACATCAACAAATGACTAAATATATTAATGATAATTGCTTACTAACAAGTCGACAATCAGGTTTCCGGCCTAAACACAGCTGCATAACAGCCCTCGTAGACGTGTCTGAGGAAATACGTAGAAGTGTTGATAGAGGTGAAATTTGTTTCCTAGTCTTACTAGACTACTCAAAAGCATTTGACATGGTGGACCATAACATTCTCTGCCTAAAGTTGCGTACAATATTTAATTTCTCTTACACGTCTGTTCGTTTGATATCTTCATACTTGGCGGATCGTCGCCAGTCTGTCTTCGCGGACAATAAAACATCACGCGAGTTACCGGTCTTAAGGGGCGTACCGCAAGGTTCGATACTTGGGCCTTTACTCTTCACAATCTATGTGAATGACCTTGCACGACAATTGTCGTATTGTAATATCCACATGTATGCAGATGATGTACAACTGTATATTAACAGTAACATAGGTGGAATAAACGATTGTATTGCGAAACTTAATATGGATTTGGAACACATTCAAGCATGGGCAAATGCAAATGGTTTATGTTTAAATCCATCTAAGTCTAAATATTTAATGATTAAGAAGAAAACTCTGAAATTGTCTTTTGAACCGATGTTAACCCTGAACAGTCAGAGAATTGAAATGGTCTCCACTGCCAAAAACCTTGGTGTAATTTTTAACAACACACTTACTTGGTCTGATCACATAAATATTGTCGCTGGAAAAGTTTATTCAATGCTACGTACTTTATGGCACACCCAGCATATAACTCCACTAAACATTCGCATATTGCTTGCGAAAACCTATATAATGCCAACATTACTATACGGCTGCGAAATGTATGCAAGTTGTGATACTAAAAGTAGTAGAAAACTTAAATCTACTTACAATGCCATTCTTAGGTATGTTTTCAACTTAAGAAAATTTGACCCTATCTCTTCCTACTCAAGAAAACTTTTTGGAGTTACTTTTAATGATCTTTTGAATATAAGAACTTTGATCTTGTTACAAAAAATTATATATACCCAGGAGCCATCATATCTATTTGATAGACTTCAATTTTTGAACTCCCAAAGAACCAAGGACATTAACCATATATTGTTTCAAAATTCTGTATCCAAGTGGCAATTTTATGTTAATTCAATACGTCTTTGGAACTCATTACCATCATCCATTCAGTTTATAAGCAACGCATTGCATTTTAAGAAAAAACTTTTTGAATTTTATAGTTAAATGATAGTTTAATACTGTTTAGAGATGCCCCTAAACTAATGCCCATTAGTGTGCCACTAAACTAATCAACTGCTATGCGTATTGATGCATTGCAAAGCATCAATACGTAAACCAAATTATTTTAAAAACACTCTAACTTAAACCTTTGTACAAATAACACAGAAACAGAACAAACATAGTGAACAGTGAAAAAACAGTGGCACATTACAATAAAAACAAAATTACAATTACAATACAAATTACAATAACTACAAAAAATTATACACAAATTACAACACAATTTAAAATAAAACTTAAAACAAAATAAAAACTTAAATTTTAAACTAAAAACAAAAAAGGACCGTGTTTTAATTTAGGCAAGCCCTAAACATTTTGGTCCTCACGAACCGGATAGTAAAAGTGAGTGTAAAAAGTGATTATCAAAGTGAGTGTAATAGTGTATGGGAAAAAATTAAATTAAAATTTAAAAAAAAAATTTATAACTTTAAAAACAAAAAAAACTGACCTACATATTTGTGTAACAAATTAAGCCTTTTAAACCTTTGCTAAGAGGTCACCTTAATTTGCCCTTGGTGAACAACAAAAAATTTAAAAAACAACAACAACAAAAAAGTGTAGTGAAAAACAGCGACAATATCAGGCCAGCTGCAACAAAACACAACGTAAAACAGATCAGCAGCATCATCGACAGCGACTGCAACAGAGCCACAACAGAAAACAACGTCATCGTCAACAAAGCAAGTAAGTAAACAAGAAAAATACATTGTACTGAAAATAACAAGGGGAGAAGAACAAACGAATACAGTTCGTTCAATACAGCATACATTCCTCGAAAATAAAAGAAAAAAAACTTGCTTGTTTCTTGTTAGTGTTACTAACCGACTTGTTGCTACTGCTTTTGTTGAAATAAAAAATAGAGTTGCCGCTTGTCGACATTTTGTAAATTTTCCGGGGACATTTATAATAACAAATCGGGATTGAAAATTTTTTCCCAATTTGTTAGAAGACCCCATTATATCGCTAGCAGGTACTTTTTCACCCATCTAAATTAAATCGTTCCTGAAAATAAAAAATTTGCCGACTTTTTATAAACCTTCTGAAGACATTTTATTGGGAAAAAATTTCCTTTCATTGAAAGTTTTAGCCCCTTTACCCAAGTTTATCGCCTTTTTTGTCTGCCCCTACCTTTTCTAAGCCATCAAATTCAAAATGCCTCTAGAGAAATTCGTTAACTGCACAAATGACTTGCTGGATTTTGAAAGCTTTCATTCTGAGACCGGGGCCGAAGATAATATTCACGCTCTAGAAATTCTTCGCGTCGAACTCGACTCTCTTTGGACCCAAGTCAAAAGATCCTATGAAGAATGCCGTGATTTAAAGCAGGGACCAGACGAAAAGCCTATTGATAAAAGCAAACTTAGGGATCGGTACAAAAAGGCCCTCACTGCATATAAAAGTTGTGCTGCTTCCATAAATGCTGAAATTCAAGCACTGTCAGACACAAACGTAACAGGAAACAACTCGGAAAAACAATCGGTCAACGAATCTCCCAGATTAGATAATAATTCTGTCTCTTATATGAGATTGCCCGTATGCGATATGGACCCATTCCTTGGTGACCCCACAAAATGGCCCACTTTCAGAGATCTCTTCACTGCTATATGCATAAGGAGTAAAAAAATGGGGAAGGTGGAAAAACTTATCTACCTAAAACAGAAAATTGGTGGCGACGCTTCCACAGTTCTAGGAAACGTCCCTATGACCAATGCAGGCTTCGATATCGCGTGGGAAAGATTATTGAATAGATTCGATAATAAAAGAGAACAAGTTAATGCACAACTTCGAATTCTTTTTGATCTTCCAAACGTTTCAATGGACTCCGCTGCATCTGTTCAGAAACTACAAAGCGCTGCTAATGGGGTGTTAGAGACCCTTCGAACTTTAGACATTAGTTATTGTTGTTGGGACCCAATTATGGTTTTCATTTGCCAAATTAAACTGCCGCGACCATTTGTAGAAGAATTTGAAAATTCTCTTGAGGACTGTGCGGAGATTCCAACGTGGACCCAATTTGACAAATTTTTAACAAAGAAATTTAAGACACTTCATTCAAGTGTCAATATTAAGGCTACAAAATTACCAGGTGTACAATCTCAATCTGAGGACAAATCTTTTAACAGGGCAAAGAAAACTCACTCATTACAAATAAATACAGCACAAATTGAAAACGGGTCAAGACCAAAGAATAATGCGAAACCAAACAAGGGCTCACGAAATGACCCTAACCTCACTTGCCCACATTGTAAAGAGTCGCATGCCTTAAGAAATTGCCCAAAATTTTTGGGAAGAAATGTAAATGACAAAATTCAAATCGTAAGGGTCACAAATGCTTGTTACAATTGTCTTGGTGTTAGTCACAGCGCAAAAGATTGCAAAAGCAAATACAGTTGTAGAATCTGTCGCCAAAAACATAATACTTTGTTGCACAAAGGGACAGAACCACAATCTACAGCCCCGATTTACGACAACGGTACGGTGCGTCCAAGCACAAGCGCCGCAGCCCTCTCTTATAACTTACAGTCCGCTTCAAATTTTGCAATCCCCACGACTACAACACTGACCCTTCGTGCAAAACCCCCAAGCAATATTGAAACTTTACTGTTCACTGCAATAGTAGAAATCGAAACTAGAGGCGAAAGATACCAGGCAAGAGCGATCATCGACCCTGGATCACAAACAACGTTTATATCCGAAAAATTAAAAAACAAGTTGAAGCTACCCTCAACACGAAACCTAATTCAGTTTAGCGGTATGACTGATGGTTCGGGTAATTCTACAAAAGCCTGTTTGTTTAACCTCTGCTCCAGAATTGACCCTAATTTCAAGTTAGAGGTCTGGGCACAAGTAGTAAAGAACATGTCTCTACTTTTGCCAACACAAACATTGATTCCTCCACAACTTAGCGAGACTGCAGAATTGGAACTTGCAGACCCTCATTTCTCCCAGAGTCGGCCTGTTGACTTAGTAATCGGCCTCGATATAGGCCCATTAATATTTTGCCGCAAAACACCTATGCGTAATGTAGGATCATTGTTGGCGCAAAAAACAGTATTTGGCTGGGTAGTAGGGGGACCAGCAAATACATCGACTCAATTAACGAGTGCTACATCGCTAGTCAATACAAAGTCCCTTGACCAAATTCTCACACGCTTTTGGGAGGTGGAGGAAACCCCAAAAAAGATTTTGAGGTCAGAAGAGGACACATTATGCGAAAATAACTTCCAATCTACAACCCGTAGAATCCAAAATGGAAGATACTTAGTTACCCTGCCCTTTAAAAATGATAAAGAGTTAGGGAATTCAAGAAATATCGCCATGGCCCAATTTTTAAGAATGGAACGGATTCTTAGCCAAAAGCCTGACATTAAGAAACAGTATGATCAGGTAATTTTGGAATACCTTGAGCTGGGACATATGCGGAAAGTTTCTCCCCTGGATATAAATAGTACCCCAAATTATTACCTGCCGCATCACGCAGTAATAAAACCTGATAGGCTAACCACAAAACTTAGAGTAGTTTTCAACGCCTCCAGCCCGTCTTCAAATAAGAGAAGTTTGAACGACATTTTACATCCAGGACCCATACTTCAACAGGACCTAGTGCTCCAAATACTGAAGTGGAGATTCTTCCGATTTGTCTTCAATGCCGACATCACAAAAATGTATCGGCAAATACTAGTTCACCCCACTCAAACCAAATATCAAAGGATATTATTTAGAAAATCTCCAAATGATCCAATTGAAGATTTTGAACTCCTAACAGTGACGTTTGGAGTTAATTGTGCCCCGTTCCTGGCCATTAGAACGCTGCTCCAAATAGCAGAAGATTTCAAACATACACACCCTTTAGCATCACATATTCTGAAGCAAAATATGTACGTAGATGACGTCTTAGCCGGAGGGCACACTTTAAACGATGCCATTGAATCCCGAAAAGAACTATCTAGTGTTCTAAAATCTGCCGGTTTTGACCTGATGAAATGGACTTCAAACGACCCACGAGTCATCCAGGATTTGCCAAACGAGACACTATTACCTCTTGATTGGTTAAACTTATCCGAAAATGCTGGAACAAAGACCCTTGGGATAAAGTGGAACATTTCTTCAGACTCTTTCACTTTCACAGCCCCAGAAGTCGAAATAAAACAATCGTACACTAAACGCGAAGTGTTATCAACAATTGCAAAATTCTTTGACCCATGCGGATGGCTGGCCCCAATCATTGTCGATGCAAAATTAATCATGCAACAAATTTGGTTAGATAAAATCGACTGGGATGACATCTTGAAAACTCTCACCTACATGAAATGGCAAAAATTCGTACAAAATTGTCCTTTAATCAATACCCTGAAGATACCACGTTGGATTCACTATAGCCCCTCTTGTGACGTGGAGATCCATGGATTTTGCGACGCCTCAGAAAAAGCTTATTCTGCAACATTATACATCAGAATTCAACTTCAAAACTCCGTTCGCACTTTTCTTTTGGCTGCCAAAACCCGTGTTGCCCCTATCAAGAAAGTATCTTTACCCCGTTTAGAGCTATGTGGAGCCCTATTGTTAGCAAATTTAACCTTTGGAATCTTACCAAATCTTCAGGTACAAAATTTTAATGCCTTTTTTTGGACTGACTCTACAATTGTACTCGCCTGGTTAAATAAACCGCCTTGTTCGTGGAATACATTTGTGGGAAATCGAGTTTCTGAAATATCGGAAAAAGTTGGAACTCAAAATTGGCAACATGTCGAATCCAAAGAAAATCCAGCAGATGTCGCTAGCCGCGGGTGTACACCAAAAGAATTGGAAACCCATAACTTATGGTGGTTTGGACCTCCCTGGTTAAAATTACAAAAAAATCAATGGCCCATACCAATTTCTCCGACAGATACAAAAGTTGAAGCAAAACCTACAAAAGTTTTAATAAACACCGTTTATGAAGACCCACTGGTACGCTTTTCATCACTACCCCGTGCTTATAGGGTAATCGCATACGTTTTACGATTATGGCGAAATACGGGCGCAAATCGGTCTCATCTTCGAATTTCCTCGATAGACATCACACCGGATGAAATTAGAGAGGTCAAAAATCGCCTTATAATTTTGACTCAGAAGCATTGTTTTTCAGATGACTATCAAAAGTTATCACAAAAAGTCAAAATTTCATCCAGCAGCAGCCTTTTGACCCTAAATCCGTTCATAGATGGACAAGGTATCATTCGAGCAAATGGGCGTCTTGTTCAATCGCCAGCCCTAACGTATAACGAACGTCATCCAATTTTGCTGCCTCATAACTCTAAATTCACTCGATTGATTACCGAATTTACCCATAAAATTACGTTACATGGTGGAAATCAACTCATGATTCGAGTTCTAAGAACTGAATTCTGGATATTTAGATTGAGGCCCCTAGTTAAAAGTGTGATACACAATTGCAAAACTTGTGTCTTATACAAAAAACAGACACAAAATCAAATCATGGCTTCATTGCCGCCGGAAAGAACGAATATCTCCCGACCTTTCGAAACTACGGGAGTCGATTACGCAGGCCCCTTTGACATACGAAATTTCACTGGCCGAGCATGTCTCATCACAAAGGGATACGTCTGCATTTTCGTGTGTTTTACTACAAAAGCCGTACATCTCGAAGCAGTAAGTGATCTGTCTTCTCAAGCGTTTTTAGCCGCATTTGCACGTTTTATTGGAAGACGTGGATGCCCAGCTCTAGTCTATTCCGACAATGGAACAAATTTCGTTGGTGCAGCAGAACTTATCAAAAAAGACCGCCTAGAGTTTATAAAAAATCTGAAAACCCAGGTGATTCATCATTATAGCCATCAAAATCTTGACTGGAAATTTATTCCTCCCGGTGCCCCTCACATGGGCGGACTTTGGGAGGCAGGCGTAAAATCTTTCAAAACCCATTTAAGAAAAATGATTCCCAATATGAAATTTACTTTTGAAGAGCTGTCTACAATTTTGACTCGAATTGAGTCCTGTTTAAACTCTAGACCTTTAAGTCCTGCTAGCGATGACCCTAATGACCTATCTCCATTGACCCCTGGACACTTTCTCATTGGCGCTCCATTAATGACCCCAGCCGAACCTGAATTATGCACTGAAAATTTGACGTTAATCAACCGCTGGAAACGCATCAAGGTCATCTATCAATCTTTTTGCCAAAGATGGAAATCTGAATATTTAACTGAACTTCATCGCAGATATAAATGGAAAAATCAACGAGAAAACGTTAAAGTCAATGATCTGGTCGTCATCAAGGACAATAATCTTCCACCCAACGAATGGAAATTAGGCCGTATTGTTAAAACCTACTTAGGACCCGATCAAAACAGTCGCGTAGTTGACATACGAACAGCTAATGGAATATGCACTAGACCTATTACAAAAATAGTCGTGTTATACACAAACTAACATGACCTTCTTCGAAGCCTTCATCACAAATCTAAAAGGAATGATGTCTACAAAAGAAGCCCCAAGAAACTCAGAACAATCAAATGCTTCAACTTGTAAACCCAAAAGATGACATCACCATTGCACCAATCATGGGGGGGAGAATGTTTAGAGATGCCCCTAAACTAATGCCCATTAGTGTGCCACTAAACTAATCAACTGCTATGCGTATTGATGCATTGCAAAGCATCAATACGTAAACCAAATTATTTTAAAAACACTCTAACTTAAACCTTTGTACAAATAACACAGAAACAGAACAAACATAGTGAACAGTGAAAAAACAGTGGCACATTACAATAAAAACAAAATTACAATTACAATACAAATTACAATAACTACAAAAAATTATACACAAATTACAACACAATTTAAAATAAAACTTAAAACAAAATAAAAACTTAAATTTTAAACTAAAAACAAAAAAGGACCGTGTTTTAATTTAGGCAAGCCCTAAACAAATACATTTATTTGCCCTGGTGTCTGAAATATTGATTTTGTTGTCATTTATTTATTTTTTGCTTGGTCAAATGAAAATTTTGTTTTTATTCTTATTATTATTGTTTTTAATGTTAGTATTATTGTTTTATTATTATTATTATTATGTTATTAAATATTTTTATCTAAACATATCCCTTCATACATTTTTTTAACTAAACGTTGTAAAAATCCATTACTATAATCATAAGATTGTAAATCTTGTTGTTTTGGAAACCAATAAAAATTAAATTAAATTAAATTAAAAAACAAAGGAAAAATAAAAAAGTTAAAACAAAGCCTCCCCTACCCTGCAAAAAGAGAACATCCACTTTTTTATGCATGACTTTTATATACACTTAAAAAAAGACAATAAAGTTGTTCATAAGGGGTGTGCTATTTGTTGTATCGTCCTAACAAAAAACAGAGTTGTTAGAATTTAAATTGAAAAAATGCAACATTTGAGAATAGCACGATACAACATTTTTACGTATGTTTAGTGTCCTATGTTTGAGTGTGCTAACAAATTGTAAACCCAAAAGAAAATCGTTGTTAAAGTCAAATAAAAGTTTTAACAACACTGTTTTTTGTTAGAACGATACAACAGATAGCACACCCCTTGTGAACAACCTAAATGCAAAAATAAAATTAAAAAAATACAACAACACATAGCGACATGACGCACAAGCAGAGCTTTGAAGAATTAATTCTTTTTAGAATGAATTCACTACCAATCGAATTCAATTTGCTTTAGAATTGAATGAATTCCTTTTCTTAAGTAATTCACTGAATTCGTTCAACTGAACGCGTTCATCAAACAATAAATTCAAAGAATTAATTTAATTGCAATAGTTCTCTTTATTAAATCAAATGAATTAATTCACTGGTGAACGCGTTCAATTGCATAAATCGAACGAAAAAAAAGTGAATTAATTCCTTACTGAATAATTCACCACTGCATTCATTCAATTTCATTTTCATTCAGTGAATTAAAAAAACATAAAATTACATTCAGTGAATTAAAAAAAAATAAAATAACATTCAGTGAATTAACAAAAATTAAATTACGTTCAGTGAATTAAAAAAGAAAAAAATACGTTCACTGAATTGAAAAAAAAAATTACGTTCACTTAATTGAAAAACAAAAATTACGTATGCTGAATTAAAAGCCTGTTTTCTGCCGTTCAGTAGAAGAAAACATTGTATTGTAAAAACGTATAAATGAAATACGTCATAGTGAAGCATCTACATTTTACTGGGAAGCATAAGTTTGAAAAATTAATAGTTATATTTTTTCCAAATTCATCTATATCTGTAAAGTTTTTATTTTTAATAGTAAAAGGCTTTATTTTTTAATCATGTAGGTTGATAAAGTGCATCGGGTTTCTGTAACATTTAAATATGTAATTTGTTTATTTTCACTAGCAAACGCTGTAAAATTGCTTAGTTGCAAATTTTATTTGTAAATAAATGTTTTCTTCTACTGAACGGCAGAAAACAGGCTTTGAGTTCAATGAACGTATTTTTTTTTAATTCACTGAACGTAATTTTATTTTTTTAATTCACTGAATGTAATTTTATTTTATTTTTAATTCACTGAATGAAAATGAAATTTAATGAATTCTGTGGTGAATTAATTCAGTAAGGAATTAATTCACTTTTTTGCCTTCGATTTATAATATTGAACGCGTTCACCAGTGAATTAATTTATTTGATTTAATAAAAAGAACTATAGCAATTGAATTAATTCATAACAAAATAAATCGAACCAAAACAAATATGAATTAATTCCATTCAATATATGGTGCTTTGTAAATTAATTCATCGATTTTTAATTCAGAATTGAAAAATTGAATTAAGGAATTAATTCTTCAAAGCTCTGCGCACAAGTATAGTTTTCTACTGAAAAATTGTTAAATTTACAGCAGTATCGGTTCTTTCCTATTACACGCACGTGTTAAATTCATTGATGGAAATGCCAAATTTTGAACTACTACCAGCTCCAGAAAAAACACAACTCAAAAATAAAAGTAGTTCAAAGAATTCATTCAATTTCATTTTCATTCAGTGAATTAAAAAAAAAATAAAATTACATTCAGTGAATTAAAAAAATAAAATAGAAATAGAAAACTATGCTTGAGCGTCGTGTAGCTATGTGTTGTTGTATTTGTTTTATTTTATTTTTGTATATTATTTTATTGGATGTAGATAAAATAGTCATTCTTTTTGAAGTAGTCCTTAATATTTTTACTGGGTATACTCAAATGTATCAGATCCTAAAAAAAACACACAAAATATTTAATCAAATACGAGGAAAAGAATGCACAAATAACGAATTACTCAAGTTAATTTTTTTTCTGGCAATTTTTTTTAAGAAAAAAACTACAAATGAATACGATTATGCAAATCTGCCTAAAGAAAATTTATGATATTTTTCGTTTGAGAATTTTTTTTATGAAAATTTTATCAAACTATAAAAAGAATCTTTTTAAGAATTCACTTTAATTAAAAATCAATTTTGATATTGTTTTTCGTAAGAACATTTTTTATAGAAGATTAACATAAATAACATACATTTAAATTCAAAAAAAGTTTGGCAACACCGGTCTGTAAAGACGTAGAAAGTTAGAGTGCTCTTCTTGTTAAACTTTTAAATGAAAGTTTTGTTAAAAAACAGTGTTTTATTAAGTGAAAGCTTTTGAATCAAATATATAAAGAACACTAGCGGGCGCAGCCCGCTACGTTGTTAGCGTGCCTTAAAGTTTAGGGGGGGGGGGGCTGCCCCACCCCCCGACAATTTTTTTTAAATTCGGTTTTTATTTAAAGTACAGTTTTTATAATAAAAGCCTTCACCCAGCCACCACAAATAAATAATTCTGCACAACAATGGGTTTAAAATAAATATTTGATCACTTTTTCTCATGAAAGTGGATTGTTAGTAATGAATCCATAATAAATTCCAATATACGTGTATATGTTAAGATAATTTGGTAAAGTGCGAACTTAGGTAGATAGACCCGTAAGTAGTTTTGTTCATTTGTGTTTTGAATGAAAATAAATAACGTAAAGCAGGGTTGGAAAGCATTTTATAATATTAAAAATAGCGGGCAAAGCCCGCTACGTTGTTAGCGTGTCTTAAAGTTTTTTTTTTAATTCCAGTTTATGTAAAGGTAGACCTGGCAATTCAAGTAAATTCACAAATTCAGTTGGAAAATTTACTGCGTCGGTTTCTTCCACCGGTGCTTCGTAACATGAAGTTTAAATATCGGAATATATAAGTTCCATTCCTTTTCTAAGGTTTTTTCTCTTTTAGAAAATTTGTTTAACTTTTTGGAGAGTATGTTTCAATGCTACATAAGTTTCATATTCCGTGGATAGTGTTTGAACAGGTAATTCCCTCTTCCAATCCATTTGCATTGTCTATAATTTCAATTCCACTCGTTCAACGTTTATATCCATTTCATTCCACTTGTGTAGTGTTTCAATTCCACTCGTTTCCTATTTAGTTTCTTAATTTTAGTGTTTCATATACACTTGTTCTTTAAGTTTTAGGTTTCTAGCTAAAGACGCAGACGTTAAGGGGGGGGGGGGCAATTTTCCCCTTTTGAACCACCATTTTTACCACGTTCCTGTCCAAAGTCCTAGAAATGCCTTGTCGATAAGTTAGCCCATACTCCAAGGAAAACATATTATATATTACAGGTTTCTAGCCGAAGGGTTCGGTTAGGCCATCAAGGGAGAGAATTATTCCGTTTTTACCCCTCCCGGTAGGAATTTCCAAAAATTCCGTCTTAGAGGACGTCTGCGTTGGAGGAGGAACCTACTACATACATAATTTTAGGTCTCTATATCCAGCAGTTTGGCCAGGCCGTCAAGGGGGACACTTTTTCTTTTTTTGTCCCTCCCGGTTGGAATTAGGCTGGAAGAGGAACATAAGTACCGAATTTCAGCTTCCTAGTTCAAGCAGTTTGGACATGTCGTTAAGGGGCAACTTTCCCTTTTTGAGCCCCATTTTATAACGACCCTGTCTAAAATTCAAAAAAGTATCTTTCTAATAAGTTAGCCCTTACTCCAGGGACCCACATTTTAAGTTTTAGGTTGGCCAAAAGGGATTGGGCAAGCCGTCAGGAGGAGACTTTTACCTTATTTCCCCTCCCGATAGGAATTTCAAAAAATCCCGTCTTAGCGCACGTCTATGCCGAATATCAAAAAACCTTGTTTTAGTGGAGATATCCGTGGGGGGAGGAAAAAAAGTAGTTTTTTTGAAATTATATATTATTTTAAATGGAACTTTTTGGAAAAACGAAATTTTTTGGAAAAAGATACTTTGTTTTTACAAAGTACTTTATTTGTACTTTTTTTGGAAAAGGTATTTTTTTTAAAAAAGGTGTTTTTTTTGGAAAAATTTATGTTTTTTGGAAAAAGGTACTTTTTTTGGAAAAGGTACTTCTTTTGGAAAAGGAACATTTTTTTAGAAAAAGGTACTTTTTTTTGGGAAAAGGTACTTTTTTTTGGAAAAGGTACTTTTTTTGAAAAAGGTATTTTTTTTGAAAAAATGTATGTTTTTTGGGAAAAGGAACATTTTTTTAGAAAAATGTACATTTTTTAGAAAAATGTACATTTTTTGGAAAAAGGTACTTTTTTTAAAAAAGGTACTTTTTTTAAAAAAGGTACTTTTTTTAAAAAAGGTACTTTTTTTAAAAAAGATACTTTTGTTAAAAAAGGTACTTTTTTTTGGAAAAAGGTACTTTTTTTTGGAAAAAGGTACTTTTTTTTTGGAAAAAGGTACTTTTTTTGGAAAAAGGTAATTTTTTTGAAAAAGGATTTTTTTTTGGAAAAAGGTACTTTTTTTGGAAAAAGGAATTTTTTTTGGAAAAAGGTACTTTTTTTGGAAAAAGGTACTTTTTTGGAAAAAGGTACTTTTTTTTGGAAAACGGTACTTTTTTCGGAAAAAGGTACTTTTTTTGGAAAAAGGTACTTTTTTTGGAAAAAGGTACTCTTTTGTGGAAAAAGGTACTTTTTTTGGAAAAAGGTATTTTTTTGGGAAAAAGGTACTTTCTTTGGGAAAAGGTACTTTTTTTGGGAAAATGTACTTTTTTTGAGAAAAGGTACTTTTTTGGAAAAAGGTACTTTTTTTGTCCCCTTTTTGCCCCTCCCGATAAGAATTTCCAAAAATGCCGTCTCAACGGACGTCTACACCGGTCGAGGAACCTACATACCAAATTTCAACTTCATAGCTCCAGCAGTTTGAGCAGGCCGTCAAGGGGGAGACTTTTTCCCCTTTTTGCCCGTCCCTGTAAAAATTTCCAAAACTTGGTAGATGAGCAATTCCATTTTATTTCAACGAACATTTTTTCGGTAGTGTCCGATTTTGATAAAACTTGGTGAATGTGTGTAGTAGTGTATGTATGTTCACAAAACGATTTTTAATTTTTTTGTTTTCGAAAACTGTGGCAACCCTGCAGCTTTGAAATACTGAAAATTGCAGGGTAGGCACTACACTTAAAATTTCATAACTTTTGTTGTGAGCAAGATATTGAAAAAATTCTTTTTGCGTGGGATTAGTGAAGTTTTTAGGTTTAAGAAATTTATTATTTTTTTTTTTTGTTTAATTTTTAAAATTTTTTTTAAAAAAAAAAATTTTAATTTATTTTTTGAAAAAAAAACCCATTTTTTAAAATTTTTATATTTTTTGCACAAAATGCCACATATGTGTTCTAAACATCCTAAAACTTTCAGAGTGGAATGCCTCCTACTTTTTGAGATATATTAAAAAATGTAAAAATGTAAACAAAAATATAATTCATTTTTTGGAAAAAAAAAGTTTTTCTTATAAAAATAGCCACATGTACGTTCGAAATACCTTGAAAATTGCGGAATCTTTTCGAGATATGAGAAAAAATATAAAAGTATTTATAAGTATTTTATTATCTTAATAGGTTTTGGAGTTTCAACTGAATTTGAAAAGGTTTTGGCAGCTATTTCTGTTCTTGAAATAGGTACGAATGAATGGAGTTTTTGTGTTACTTTAATTGCAAAAGATTTTTTAAATCTAGTGTTTAGTTTTATTTCCTCTTCTTCATATTCATTTTTTGTGCAGAATGTTACATTGATATTAGGCAAACCCTTAGCGTATTCAAATAAATCTGTAGCATTTACAATTTGATTTTCTATTGGACGCTGAAGACTGGCAAGAGCTGCTGCTCTTTTTAGTGAACCTCCAACTCCATCACAAGGGCCTTTCCCATGTGATGTCGCAAAAAAGTGCCATTCAGCATCACAATCAATATCGGTTTTATGGTATAGTAAATTTACAAAATTTTTTCGATTTTTATACTGAGCTGCGCAACCGTCAGAAAAAGATATTATTTTGTCAATGTTTTCATTAACATGTTCTTTTATAAATTGTACAAATTTCCTTTGAAATAAATGAACAGCGACTGTGTTGTGCTCCAAAATATCGGAAATGACAACAAAGCTTATGTGATCTATTTTTCCATCTGCATTTCGGAAATATGTCACAAAGGTGTGTATAGTGGCTTGAGAATTTGTCCAATGATAGCTCTGTATACAATCTTGGATAACAAATGTGTAATTTTCGGCAAAATCACAGATAGTCAAAAATTCTCCAATTTTTAAATTGGATTTTACCTCATTAAGAAACTTGTTCTGTTCTTTTGCCACAAAACTATGAAAAATTAATTTTATCATTTCTTCAGAAAGTTTGTCCACAAAGTCGTCAGATGGAGATGTTATGGTCAAAAGATTGGATCTGTCTACTTGAACCCATTGTTTGTATGTTATGTTTTCTGTGTTGTTAGTGAAATATGCGTTTTTAAGGGCATCTTTAAGGTAAGTATCCCCTGGACAAAGTGAACAATTTCCCATATAGCATTGTACAGTTGCTGGATTACAAATAGATTGAGCAATCCAATGCTTGTAAGTGGGAAAACCTATAACTTCCTCTTCAGCCAATTCCTTGATTTTCCCCCCAATAAACATAAGTTTGGAATTTTGGTGAATAGCACACACGCAAACTGTATGAGTGCCACTTCCCCCAATCAAAATACATTCTTGTGGTCTCAGCTCTGAAAATTTTGAAAATCCAATTTTTACTGTTGGATAAACTTCTTGAAAGGAATTATGCAATTCTTTCAGATTACAAAGCATCAATCTCTTCTGTTTTTTTCTTTCTCCCCATTACAACTCTTAACAGACTTATAGTCTTTTTTCCCGGGCATAACGCGACTGTTTTTGTCGTTTCTATAAAAATCTTCAACTATAGATTTTGTCTCTGTCGAGAGGCCGGATCGTCTTTTTGGATGCGAAGAAAAATAATAATCGCCATTTTGAATTAGTTTTTTAGCTTTACGAGCCATATAGTTTATAGTTGAATAGGTTTTTTCTATTTTACCAACACTCCAAGAATGTGGCAAAGATGTTAATATTTTAATTTGTCTATCTTTATCATCTTCAGAAGTATTGTAAATCTCTTTTAAGTGGTTTAAAATATCTTCACCATCGCAGGATATATTTTCTAAACTAAAAAGGTTTTTCCTAAATATGGAATTTATATTGCCTAAAATTTCTTCCTGTTTATATTTAGAATAATTATTTTTAAACTCAATGGGAGATTCATTTAGCGCTTCTAAGCACTTATTCAAATAAAAAAAGCTGTGTTCTTTTCATTGAAAGCCTTTTCGGTTGTTTCTTCCGAAAGTGAGCCAATATCACTTTCAGACAAACTTTCATCAGCATTGGCAACTTTTAAAGCTGATGTAGAAGTTCCTGCAACCGTGTCAATTTCAAAATCTTCGAAATTGTTTTCGTTTTTCTTTTTCTTTATCAATGACTTCGCTTGATCTAATAGAGCCATTCTACATGAAGCACAGATATATTGACCATGCAAATATTGTGGAAAACGCTCCCTAAGACTTTGCGAAACTTTACGAACACATTTTATTTTGTTTGTTTTATGCTTGAGTTTTCGGAAAGGATTACAACAAACTTTTCCAAAAGGCATTTTAAGCAAATTAAAAATCTGTGAACAAATGTGTACTGCTTGAAATAAAATAGTTTTTGAAAATTATTATCAGAGAATAAAAATACTACGATGTTGACTTGTCAAAAATCTATAAACAATTAAAAAGCTACTCAACAACGCAAAGACATTAAAGAAATCTAAATCGTTTACATCGTTTTGTTTTTGAAATAACGGAACTTCTTAAGCATCAGCAAAAACAATTTTCAATGAATACAAACAATGCTTCCAATGAATTGCATACAAGCAAATTTAACTTATTAACTCAGTGGCACGTAGCAAGCAACTAGTAAAAGAGAGTATTTCTTATAAACATACCAGTACATTTTTTAATATATCTCAAAAAGTAGGAGGCATTCCACTCTGAAATTTTTAGGATGTTTAGAACACATATGTGGCATTTTGTGCAAAAAATATAAAAATTTAAAAAAATGGGTTTTTTTCAAAAAATAAATTTTAATTTTTTTTTTTTTAAATTTTAAAAATTAAAAAAAAAAAATAATAATAAATTTCTTAAACCTAAAAACTTCACTAATCCCACGCAAAAAGAATTTTTTCAATATCTTGCTCACAACAAAAGTTATGAAATTTTAAGTATAGTGCCTACCCTGCAATTTTCAGTATTTCAAAGCTGCAGGGTTGCCACAGTTTTCGAAAACAAAAAAATTAAAAATCGTTTTGTGAACATACATACACTACTACACACATTCACCAAGTTTTATCAAAATCGGACACTACCGAAAAAATGTTCGTTGAAATAAAATGGAATTGCTCAGATGTCTACGATAGTGGAGGAACCTTTATACCAAATTTCAACTTCCTACCTCCATCAGTTTGGGCAGGCCGTCAAGGGGGGCCTTTTTCCCCTTTTTAACCCCCATTTTTACAACGTCCCTGTCCAAAATTCTAGAAAGTACTTTCCAGAAAAGTTAGCCCCTACTCCAAGGAACACATATCTTAAATTTCAGCTTTCTAGCCAAAGGGGTTTTTGGCAGGCCGTCAAGGGGGACACTTTCCCCCTTTTTGCCCGTTCCGGTAGGAATTTCCAAAAATCCCGTCTTAGCGGACGTCTACCCCGAAAGAGGGACCTACATACCAAATTTCAACTTCCTAGCTTCAGCGGTTTGGGCTGGGCGATGTTGAGTCAGTCAGTCAGTCAGTCACGTTATTCTTTTATATATAGAGATAGTTTTAGTTACAAGTTGAAAGATGCCCTCAAAAACACGTCGCAGCTTAAATAAAAGCAAAATATTATGTGGTCAATGTAATTTGCAGGTATTGGATAGTGAAGGTGCTATACAATGTGATGCTTGTGAAAAAAACTTTACACTCATTGTGTATGAAGTTCGATAAAAGGCAATATGAAAAGCTAGTTAAAAACAATTCTCTGGAGTACAAATGTCATTTGTGCAGTAACGATAATGAGAAAACATCTGTATCAGCTAACTTATTGGAAATAAAAACAAAATTGAAACAACTAGATCAACTTGATGAAATAACAACAACGATACAATTTATGTCATGCCAATATGACAGCATATTAAAGGGAGTTGCCGCTAATAAGAAAAAGCTCGATTGTTTACAAAAGGAAAATGAGTTGTTATGTGAAGAAATTAGTTATTTAAAATCATCTGTTAAAAATTTAAACGATGTTAGAGTTAAAAACGATTGTATCATTAATGGAGTAAATGTTAATGATGAAAAAAAACCGGATATTGATGCTGTTATAGATATTGCTGATAAAATTGGTGCTGATATTTCTGCTGATCAAGTTGATGATGCTTATTTTTTGCCTAGCAAAAAGAATACAAATAATAATAAGGATGAAAAAAAGTCAATTGTTGTAAAATTTGCTTCAAAAATTCAAAATGACAAATTTATGTCTGGAAAATCTAAATTGAAGGAAAATGATTCTCTAAAGACAACTTACATTAATGACTTTTTATACAAAGAGTCCATAGAACTATTAAATTATTCAAAATCGGTGAAAGCTGTGGGTTATAAATACGTTTGGACAAGAGATAGCAAAATTTTTGTTAAAAAGATAAAAATCTCGTTACATTCTCATTAGAAATATGGATGATGTTGACAAAATTCTGTTGAGGTCTTCACAAGGAGCTGCGTCTAATTCCAGAAGAAGAAATTTTCCTGTAGTGGATGTTGATTCGTCGGAGGGTGAAGCGGACAATTCATTTAGGTCGCCAAATTAAGTATTTTTTTTTCTTGCAATTTAGAAATTTTAAATATATATTTTTTCTCTTTAAAATGGATAATTCAAATTATTTTAATATTTTAAAATCATATAATGAAACTTTTTCTAAAATAAATGCTAATTTTTTTCAATTTGGTTTCTGTAAACGTTAGAAGTGTTTCGTCGTTAACAAACTTCAATAAATTTAAACAGCTTTTAAGTCAATTATACAAACTTCCCGATTTAATTGCTGTTCAAGAAACTTGGTTTAGCAATACATGCGTTAATTTATACTCAATTCCGGGTTATCGTGCGGGACCTCTGTGTATTTAGCCAATGATTTAAGTTATAAAGTGTTGACTAGTCGTACAATCACAATATATTTTCCATAACCGAATGAGGTTTATTTGAAAAGTAATAGGTAAAGTTTGTTTTCAATTGAAGAATCAATTAAAATACATTGAAACATATTGTTTAACTTTTTATATTCGTCAATAAAAAACAAACTACAAGAAATATGTATCGTCTTTAGGAGTTGATATTTTCAGTCAAATAATCTATTTTTAGATTTCTATTTTTCGAAAAAATAATTTAAATAATTTCGTTGTTTTCTGTTTTAAAACAAAAAATTCAAATATTTTCGGTTTTCAGTTAAAAGTTGACGATTGTTTTAACAGACTTTTCGATTATCCTTTCCTTTTTAAATTGTGTTTTCAATTAATTTAATATGTATTTTAGGTTGTTTTAAACGATAAAATATTGTGGGTGTAAACATAGGTACATACATAAAAAAAAAAATTTTTTGGGATGTGATTTGAACCACCACCCTCAAAAATTGAAATTTTGTCATTGCCTGACCTTCCAACACAACCGAATTGAAAATTGTATGAATTAAATTTGAATTTAAAATATTTTGAAATATTTATTTATACAACAAAAAGAAATTTAAACAAACAAATGTACCCAGCACACAATTTGAATTTATAAAAATAATTTTAATCTATCGCACGACTAGAAAAACTGGACAATTGTTAACTTCGTTTTATATCTAAATGCTTTTATTTGTTTTAACTTAAAATAGTTGAATATTAAATGATATGAATTCAATCAGAGTTTACGATAACGAAATTATCGAAATTGGTTGCCAAATTTATTTGAATTGTTAGTAAAACTTTTTAAATTGATTTGATAATCACGGGGTTGCCGGGTTGTAAAAATGTGAAGAAATCTCGATGTCAGCTGCTAGCAACAGAGTCGGCATATACGACTAAAATATTTACCATACAAATCGTTTTAAATGTTCCCCATACAAATCGCTATAAAAACTAAAAATATAAAATACAAAAATAAAATTTAATAACAAGCTTGTTTATAACGTCCTTTGAGGGGAATTTTTTTACAGAGTTTTTATTTTTAATTTTGTGTGGAAGTAAAAACGAAAGATTTTATATTTTATGATTTTTTTTTTTATTCTCAAAAAGTTTTATGCATGTCAGAAAATAAAAAATTACAGAGTTATAAATTTTATTCAAATGAAAATTTAACTTAAAAAATCAAAAAAAGTAAATATAATTAGGTTGTTCATAAGGGGTGTGCTATCTGTTGTATCGTTGTATCGTCCTAACAAAAAACAGAGTTGTTAAAATTTTTATTTGTGTTTAACAACGATTTTCTATTCAGTTTTCTATCGGTTAGCACACTCAAACATAGGACACTAAACATACGTAAAAATGTTGTATGGTGCTATTCTCAAATGTTGTATTTTTTCAATTTAATTTTTAACAACTCTGTTTTTTGTTAGGACGATACAACGATACAACAAATAGTACACCCCTTGTGAAAACCCTTAATGCAAGTTCTTCTTAACTAAAATTGAATTTTATAACTGCAGTTAAACACTAACTTCTAGCGACTTTGATTTATGTAAATTGGTATTTCTGACTGACATATTTTTGTGCAATTTTGCTCCAAAGTTTAATATCGATGGCTTAATGAAGAAAGACACTACACAGAGAGAATTTTTCTGGACGAGTTTAAGTGAAATTTTTCGGTAAACTGCTGAAGTTTTCTTCGCAACATAAATGAAAAATTTGTTAAATTCGATGAAAAAGATACGAACCTTTATGAATCTAGTTTTAGTGAAACTTTTTCTTGGAGTGTATGAAATTTTTAGTAAATAAAATGAAATTTTTGATAATATTTTATGAAAAATTCCATTAATTCAATGAAAAGTTTCAATGGACGAGTTCCCATGAAACTTTATCGATTTTATGCAAAAATTCATTAATATCATGCAGATAATTCTCTCAGTGTGACTTTTTTCTTAATTTCTATAGAGGGGAAGGCAATAAAAATATAAAAACGTTGGATATATTGTTTCTCGGAATGAAATTTTATATTAATACAAAAACAATAAAATAAAAAGTATAATCTAAGTTTTTCAGATTTCCATTTCCTCTAATGGAATATTAATTCGAGTTAGGGCCTTTCTGTATGCATTCAATTTATTTACCAAAAAATTTAAAAGAGCAGCATGTTCGTTGTTACATTTAGGCCTGGTATCTTATGTAATATTAAACAATGATTAAGAAGAAAATCATTGTTTAGGTCTTAATTACAGTAACTTGTCGAATTTTAATCTCTGATTCTACTCTAAATATTGATTAAATTTAATTACAGAAATTTCTGTGATTAAGCCCTTAAACATAGATTTTTCACCCTACAATTCGTGTTAGTACTTACATTTTTTACTAATATGGGTAACTTTTTAAAAAGTTTTACGTAGACCAATTATTTTCTAAAATAAACACCTTAAAACATCTCATTATGTCCTCTAAATGATGTATATCTTTAGTAACTTGCCTGGTAATGTATATCTTCTCTAAATGACATAAATTGGATGGTTAGAATCGGTCATAATATTGATATTCCTTTAGCACAAATAAGCCACGATTCGTGAGGGTAAAATTTGACCCAAAAAAGTGAAAACAAATATTTTCTTGTGCTTGTATTTAAGGTGTCTCAGAACAATTTTGCAGTTCTGCCAAATTTCAGCTAATGGGTATAATTTTTTATTATATTTTTTCTCAATTATTGAACCAATTTTTACTATTTATAAAAATTTACTTATAAAACTTAACTTACCACATGTCCATAGGTGACCATATCTTGAAATGTCGGACAGAGCCAGTTAACAGAAGTTAAGATTTATGCATACTCTTGAGATTCTAATGTAATGAGAATTTTTAAAGACGTCATATATTTTTCCACCAAGGATTATTTTTGGATTAATATCTTTTATTCTCCACAAAATTTCTAAATTTTAATTTTAGCAGTCATTCTTTGGGAGATGTCACTGCATGTGTATATTAAATTTGATCAAGATATGTTTTCCTAAACCAATAACAAATAATGTACAGGCATAGGATGATTTGTTTCCTTTTGGACCTAGTTTCCTAATTATTTCAAACTAAAAAGTTTGGATTGAATATAGTAAAAAACATCAAAAATCATCTTATCCTGCATAAATATTTCTTAACAACACCTTCCTGGACTGAAATAAAATTTATATTTATACACACTTACCCAATGAAAAAAATTAAGATATACCTGTAGCATGCAAAAAGACACTTCCTATTTGAGGCATTTAGCGATTGCAGATTTAAAAAATAACAATTTAGTCATCTATTGTGTAATTTTATCACCCCGTGTCATGCGAAAAATTCAATAGAAAATTCGTATTTCGCGAGTTTTCAAATTTTTTTATTTTCTTTTATTACTTTATTCGTATTGTCAAATGAAAATATCTAAAATTAAGAAATCATTCATTAAATTGTAATAAGTTACCGATATTATTTTAAGTAAGTTTAAGGTTTAATCAATGATTTCTTAATCAATAATTAAGGTAAAATAATCATTGGAGATAAGATACCAGCCCTTAGGGCATTTATTTTAGCTATTATATTCATGTTTGATGGGTAATTTGAAATTTAAAAAGATAGATTCAAATAAAATAAAAACAATTTGAATTATAAAAAAAATGTTTATGAAACTATATGTATCAATATAGTTTTGCTCAAGGGGTAAGGCGATGAACTTCTAAACCAAAGGTCGTTGGTTCGAATCGTGTCTGGTGTTGGAACAAAACAAAGTTGCTTTGAATTTAAAACGAAAGAAAATTAAATTAAAGAGAAATGAAATAAACAAAGAACGTGTGTGTTAAGTGTGTAGTGTTTTGAAAATTAAAACAAAAAAAACTTTCGAATATGAAAAAACAAACCACAAAATCGTTTTTTTTACGTTTTGTCAGTTAAAAATTGATGATTGTTTTAACAGCCTTTTCAATTATTTTTATTTCTTTTATGGATTGTTTAAACAATGTTGGAAAATAAATAGCAAAGTGGTTTGAATATAATGAAAAATCAGTAGTCCTTTTTTTAATTGTGTTTTCAATTAATTTAATATGTATTTTAGGTTGTTTTTAACGATAAAATATTGTGAGTGTAGCAGATATTTTTTGGAATTAATAATGATGGAATTGTCAAGTATAGAATAAACAATAAAACTTTGCGCGTGATTTGACTGTATAGATCACAAAAATGTACTTTTGAACAGTTTTGCGATGAGTTGGAAAATATTCTTAAGGAAATTGCAAGTGGTCCATGTTTAATACTGGGTGATTTTAATGTGGATTTTATATCCGACAACAATAACAGCCGATTTTGAAGAGATTTAATTAGTGAATACGACTTGGGTGTGTGTCATAGCCTTGTTACCAGGCCGGCGAGCAAAACTTCTATTGATTGTGTTATTGGTAATATAACTGAGCAAACGTCTGTATATGGGTGATATCAAAAAATGTGATAAAAACCGTGTAACCACCGAATTTCTAATGCATGGATTACATTTGAGTTACATATTTCGATATATATCAGCGCATTGTCACCTGTTTTACAAAATTTATAACAATCTGACCAATTTTTGGTTAATACATAAAATTTGTGACCAATTTTATAGGCCAAATGTAAACTCCGTAACAAGTAACTCATACGGTTTTTTAATTTTAATAGCTTATATTTTAATAACCAATAAAGCTAAACACTAACTGTAAGAATTTTTATGAAGAGGAAAAGTGCCGTTTTTAACAAAAATTAATACATTTTATAAACTTTTTCGTATATCTATGCTAACATGACTTCAACTCTGTAATGATTTTTCGTCATAAGTTTTGATAAAAATGCATATACCAGAATTTTGGAGTTATCTATTATTTATATTGCGAAAAGTATAAATGTTATTTATACTCAAATGATCGTTGGACTGTAAGTAATCATCCAGTAAAACAGACTTGAATCTTTTTTGCAGCATGTAACATTCTCGAGATGAAAGAGGATGTCTTTAATAAGATTTGAAAAAATGTTGTAAACTCCGTTCCTAATTTTTACACCAAACTATTTAACGAGTAAAAAAAAAAATTGTCATATTTGGATTCACCTTGTAGACATCATACGATTTTGTTTCGGAAAGAAAAATCTGACAAAGCGTTTCTGAAAGAAAACGAAAAAAGTAACCAAATGTAAACTCCGTAACTGTAAACTCCGTAACCACAATTGTTTGCATCAGATTTCATTCAAATATATGTAGATAAATGTTTAAAATATTTTAAAATAACCATAACAGAGGTGATTCAACTAATATTTATGCGTCAAAAGACGATTCAACTAATAATTTTGCGTCAAATCAAAAAAAGTTATCAGTTTTTTACCCTAAGCTGCTGGAGCGAAAAACGATTGATTTTGCATTTCATTGGTTTTGAATCGATTTTTCGAGTCATTACTGACATTAGTTTGACAAATTAAATTTGTTTCACACAATTTAAGAATTTTTGATCGCGAAATGTTATGTTTTTAATATATTATTTTGTAACTGCGCAACCGCTGTTTGGATTTTAAAAAATTTTAGATTTTTGAAAAGCATTTAAAAGGACCAAAAATACAAAATTAAAAAAAAAAATTTTTTTCGGAATGAATTGTATTTTTATTTGCGAAACCGCCAATTTGATAACCACAAATTATAAATCATTGGAAAGCAATTTGAAAACCCAAATACGAAAAACTAATAAATTGAAGAAAATTCGTACGCAATTTTTTTTGTTATATCTTTTGCTTGTAGAAATGTAAACTCCGTTACCACAAAAAAAATTAAAATTGTGCCAAAAAAGTTATTGCGACAACTTGTAGAAGGGATTTTTTGTAATTAGGTTACTAATGACTAAACTTACTGATTCCATTTGGAAAAAACCGAAATATTAACACTTTTTGCTTCTCATAAATTTGGCCCAAAAATTTATCATATTTTTTGATTTCGCCCATATTCTTTGGAAACTAAAATATCAGATCACAACCTCATAAGTTGTAATTTAAAAAACAACAGACATCGTAACGAAAATGTTACAAATACTTGGAGAAAAATAGATTACTATAAATTTGGAGCAATACTGGATAGGAATTTAGATCAGAGGGGTATCCTTGGTAATCCTTCGCAACAATGTGAACAATTAATAAATGTTCTTAATACAACAGCACTACATAGTCAAAAGCAAGTGTTACATCGAATATAAGGGCTAAAATGACACAATGGATTACTACAAACTTGATTTCTTTATTTGACCTGAAAGGAAAACTATTAAAGGCCAGAAGAAAAAACAGAAATGATCGATTTATTTCAGAGCGGCTGAAAAGAATCAGTAAAATAATCAAAATAAGTAACAGGAATCTAATGAACAATTATTATATAAGGAATTTACAACATTTTGAAGGTGATGTTAAAAAAACTTGGAGATTTCTTAATAATGAACTAGGCAGAGGTAGTCACACGACACAACTCTTTTCAGATAATGGTAGCCCAGTGACAAACGAGATGGATAAAGCAAAGGCTTTTAACAATTACTTTTTTAACAAAATTGAAAGTTTACGGAATAATATACCACGTTATCCAGCTGATAATATTCACAGGTCAACAGCAAAAACAAAAAGCTTGAATAACCACTATATAGATTTGATGCATCATGGATACCTAAGTAAAAAAATTTTTAAATTCTATGGATAAATATTTTTTTTAAATAATTTTTTAGTAAAATTGGCAATATTTTGAGACATTGCTGCACTTATATTGTCATAACTCAAAAACAACTTGTCCGATTTTGTTAAACTAAATTTACAAAAATTTTGGTTCACAATATCTTTAAATGATGTATACAATTGTTTTTAATGCGATCAATGGTTTCAAAGTTATAAAACAAATTGTTAGGCAAAAAATATAAAATTGATAAAAAAAAATTTAAAAAAATCTGGAAAAAATCGAAAACTGCAAAAAGTATTAAATTTTATTTATTTGTAGTGAAGCTACATATCATGTGAATTAAAGTAGGTATGGATGATGAAAATCGATGCATGCTTTACCTTTTTATTTACAATTAATTGAAGGTATTGCATATTGATAAGCACTGTAGAAAATGGTATAATGAAAATGCAGAACATAGAAACACAGGTGCATTTTACGACACGGATTTTGGCAAACCTCCTTTACGTGTAGCCAATTGTTTGGAAAAAACCTTTATTACATTTTTATGATTCTCGGAATTAAAAAAAAAATAAGTAATAAACATTACGATTGTGGTAGCAAAGCTATAAACGCTCAAAAAGTGCGTGCACGCTGAATTACTCTTTTTCCGTTTGCTACCTGTAACGGATGATTTTTTTTCATAAAATTCCTTAATGTTTTTTTGATTCTTGGGAATAAGAAAAAAAATTTGGAGAACACACAAACTGTACCCACATAAAGGGTTATCCCAAATTATAGTATCAGTATTTATAAGAGCTCCTTGAGCCATTTTATTTTATTTAAGAAGTGTTTGCGATAACGGAGACATTATTTTATCCCTATAAAAGAGTCATCCAGCTTACGAGTTAAAAACAATTTACAAGTGTTAATAAAATTGAGCAAGAAAGCCAGAACATTCTTATGTAAAAACAATCCGGATTCATTTTGTTATGTGTGCGGCCAATATATGGGAAAATCTACGGAACCGGGCGATTCCATGTAACTTGGGATTTAAACCATTTTAATAACAATATATATAACTTGTGATGGTATCAGCATTTTCGAGGCAACGAATTTAATCAAGCGAACATCTTAAATTTTAATATTTATACTGCTAATGTGCTCTACTCAATTAAAAACTACCCTAATTTACCCTAATTTTGCTTGTAACTTTGAAGAGTTTTTCAACTCTTTTGGTTATAACTTTTTCAGCATAAAAGGTAATCGCACAGAACCTTTGGTGGATAATAATTATGATGTTAGAAAATCTCCCACTTGTTGAAAAAAATAGGTGCCCTCAATTAGGAACAAATGGTAGTTCTTTAAAATCTGCAACTCTGTTTTTTGAATAAAGAGTAGTTTCAGACATTTTTAATTTTTGCGCTTTCAGCCTCAATGCAAATGAAAGTTTTTTGATACTGACATATAATTAATAAGTGTGCCTTCAAAAATAAAGAAAATATGACAATAATAATCTCTTCACCTCTATGCGTGAACAACTTGAAATTTTATATTTTTTGAAGGGCACATCCGCAGTTCGAGAAATAATTAGTTGCAGTCCTGCGTGATCGGTATATATCGGTGATACTATTATTGTGTAAGTGCTAAATGGATCGTACTATTAGTTGGTGTCCAGACCAATTTTATGTTAAATTTTGTATCTTCTCATAGATTTTTGGAGCTAAAAGTGATGTAGAAACCAAACGGATAATCCGATCGTTTTAGCACTTACACACAATAATACTAATTGCGATATATATATATATATATATATATATATATATATATAAGCCAGATTTCAGCCATTAATTCTTTTACCTGTGGATGTCCTAGTCAATTTAAAGTTGGATTTTTAGCGTATTGTACAGCGAAAATATATGTAAATCCTAAAAATAAAATCCGATCTGTTTAGTACTATCACATAATGACAGCTATGATAAGATCTACCGTTCCAGATATATTGGACTCCATAATTCTTAAAACTGTGGATGTGCCTTCAATTTGAATTTAACCTTTTAGCGAATTTTGGAGAAAGATATGTTGTGGAGAATACGAAATTCGTCCGATCCGTTTAGCACTTTCAGATAATAATAGTAATGAAGATATGTACCATTCAAGAGATATTTGATCCCATAATTATTTAAACCGTGGATGTGCCATTCAATTTTGTGCTGCAGTTTTGAGGGAAATTTATATGGACACAATTCCAAACATAGACCGATTTAAACCAAAATCAATAGACTTCGTCCTTGGGCCAATATAAATCGGTCTTCCAAATTTTATCAAAAAATCTTAATATTTGCGACCTGTAGCGTGCGCACAAGAATACATGGAGAGACAGACGGACGGATGGAAAAATTAAAAAAACAACATTACTTATAATCAATAATGGAAATATAGGGCGACTATGAATTTTCGAATAAACTTACCGTGATGATTAAAAAATTTGTGTCATCTTCTTTCATTAAATCGAGGTAAAAGTGTGTAAAAACAACTCAAAAATAGCCAAAAAAGGTTTTTGGTAACTTTGACCTCAATTTGCTCAAAAACCAGATTTGCCAGAAAAATTTGGAAACCAAATTCGGACTCAGCACGGGAAAGTTACTTGAAAATGTGTGGTCGCATGCCCGAAAAATCCAAAAATTTAAAAATATTTATTAGCGAAATTGTGTACGGTTTTTTGTTTATAACTTTTTCAGCACTCAAAAAAATTTATTCACGGGAACAGATTACTTCTTTTTAATGTATTTAAAATAAGTTAATCTATAAAAAAATATGTGCCACTGATTTGAAATTATTCATATTTCTAATCTGAAATCGGCCAGTTTCGTAGATTTTCCCATATCACCGATAAAAAACGGAACTGCTTCTTAACTTCATTGCAAAAGTCATATGAAGATTGCTATAATATATATCTGCACAATTTGAACCAGCTTTGGACACCGAGTACTATATGCATTTCATGTCGACTGAATTTATCTATGAGGTCTTCTAATGTAAGGCAGTGTCGCCCAAACACTTGTTAGAACGACGAAGATTACTCGTCTTTTTACACGTACACAACCCGAACGTCAACGAAACAAAAAACAGACAACATAAAAATATAAAAAAAGGTTAAAAAGGGTAGGTCTATGTCGCTTTGTTTGACAAAATAAGTACACAGATAATATTTTGCAACAACCAAAAAAATTAAAATATATGTATGGTATATAACTTTATAAAGTTTAAAAATATCTGCATTATAATCGTTTATATTTTTTTTTTTTTCATAAATTGATGTTGCCTTGGTTGGGGCTCGAACCCGCAACCTCACGTGTAACAGTCCAACGCGCTAACCATTACACCACAGCGCCCACACATATTAAAAACAATTACAACGCAGAGGTTTTCAACTTTGTGTATTTAATAATAATTAATATAAATTATTTTGAATTTTTTTCTTTTTGTTTTTTTAATTTATTAATATTTATAACATTATTTATCTATTATTTTTACACAATACATTATTCGCAAAGAACACGTGCACCTCTTTTCTTAAAGAATATTTTTTTTATTACCTCCCAGTGTAGAAAAGCATTACCAGATATGTGTTAATGTACCTACATACTTGGTAATGGTAACTAGTTACTTTTGTTATTACATTTCTTATTACCTTTATATGGCGATGTCGCGAAAAATAATGAGTTATGCTTACACACCAGCATACGAAAAATCTAAAAATATGTCATTACCTACATGCTTACCAGTACTGACAAAAATAATGAGTCTAAAAATAGATTTTGAAAAAAATAAATTATACAAAAAAAAATATTTTTTATTGTATTTTTTTTTTAAATAAAATTTCCTGGTGCGGGAATCGAACCTGGGTCTACAGATTGCCAGTCAACAGCTCTACCATCTGAGCTATATCGACATGTAATATTTAATAGATAAAAACATAATTGACCTGCTGCACACAAGTAAGCTTACTCGCCAACATACAAAAAATCAAAAAATATGTGGTTACATATATCCTTACCAGTGTTTAAAAAATATTGAGTCTAAAAATAGATTTAAAAAAATTTCAAAAAAATCTAGAAAATTCTTTTCTATTTGAAATAGTGATAAAAATAAGTCATTATCAGTAACTCATTATTATATGTTTTAAAATAATGTAGAAGGTAAGTGGGTGTCACTACTGGTAGTCCAAAAAATAATGATATGTCATTACCGTTTCTACACTGGGCTATTAATTGCTTTTATGTTTATTTCTGTTTTCATTCGCTCATTGCTAAAATTTAACACAAGAACATAAATAGTAAAACAATCCAACAAACAAAACCAAGTGATTTTGTTCAGTGCAATGGGTACCAATACTCTCTCTCTCTTTTTTGTAACATAGCTAATACATTCTCATTTCTCTTTGTGGGCACCACTGATGTAAATTAAGTATAGTTTAATACATTTGGAATATTTTATACTTAAAGTATTTCTTAATTAAATTTTGAATTCTTCATATGCGTTATTTCAATTTTTTTTTTTAATTTTAGACGACACTTGCAAATTTCGAAGCCTAAGCTATGGAGAGAAACAGCGAGCCACGAATCCGATTGTTATTTTTGTTTAAGTACAAAAACAGGCTTCGGAAAACATATGCGATGGTCTTACCCCACGAGGTCTGCTGATGGGTTTACACTTGCAGTTCTACATTCACCAGAAATTAAAGATGCTCAAGGTCGGGGTCCAAGCTGTAGTCAAGTACTTTCATCTTCACTAGGACACTCGACCTCAAGTATGTGTTACCCCTCAGATAGTTCACATCCAGCACTACCATCTACATCTGAAAATGACAAGTTCATCCCACACAAAAATTTCTCGCCGAGACCATGGAATCAATTCCAGCTTAATGATGTAATTAGAGACCTTGGATTGTCGAAAAGGTCTTCGGAATTACTTGCGTCCCGCATGAAAGAAACAGATCTCATAACTAAATTTTCGTATTACCGTACTCGAGAAGAAGGCTTACTTCATTATTTTGTTGAAGAGGATGATTTTGTGTACTACACAGATATTTCTGGTTTGATGACTGCCATGGGCTTACAGAGATACGATTCAAAAGAATGGCGTTTATTTATCGACTCATCAAAACGCAGCTTGAAGTGTGTCCTTTTGCATAATGGAAATAAATTTCACTCTTTGCCGATCGCACATTCAACCATAGTAAAAAAAGGATACTCTGAAATTGCATTGATCAGGAAGAAGATAAAGTATGCTGAACACAACTGGTTAATGTGTGTTGATCTTAAGATGGTAAATTTCCTCTTAGGTCAACAAAGTGGCATTACAAAATATCCTTGCTTTTTATGTTTATGTTCTGCTAAAGCAGAACATTGGAAGAGAAGACAATGGCCTTCTAGGGAAATACTGGTTCCAGGTATGCCAAATGTTATAAATGTGGCTCTAGTGCCCCGAGATCGCATCATATTACCCCCTCTTCACATTAAACTTGGTCTGATGAAACAGTATGTTAAAGCACTTAACAAAGATAGTGAATGTTTCCAGTATATTTCAAGGAAGTTTCCTAATCTGAGTATGGAAAAGCTGAAAGCAGGCATAATTAACGGCCCACAAATTCGCAAATTGGTGAAAGATACTGATTTTGGCAATTCAATGTCAGAAATTGAGAAGAATGCATGTGATTCGTTTGTATGGGTTATTCAAAATTTCTTAGGAAATAACAAGGGTGATGATTACGTTGTGCACGTTGAAGAGATGTTAACTCACTTACAGAATCTTGGATGCAATATGAGCATCAACACAGTCACTTAGATCGTTTTCCTGAAAATCTAGGAGACTTGAGTGAGGAACAGGGCGAACGATTCCACCAAGATATCCGGACAATGGAGGAACGATACAAGGGTCGCTGGGATGCACACATGATGTCTGATTTTTGCTGGAGTATTCAGAGTAACACTTCGTTATTCAACAATAAAAAATCAAAAGTACTATGGTACTCCTCTGACTCATTTAGTACTATTTACACATTTTTCGATTTTTAAATTTTTTGTGCTATTTTAATTTACAGAGATATTTAGCGTGTTTTTTAATCACCTGGATTTAGAATTTTTCACACAAAAAATGGATTTATTAAATCCAAAAAAAAGCTGGATTTAATAAATCCACAATAAAAGCACAAATATATGAAACAGCCTATTAATTTCATGTCAGAAAAAAATACGAATAAAAATTAAAAGAGAAACAAAAAAATTTAAAAACTAACAAATAAAAGGTTTTTCTTAAATTTTTTTTATGAAATATGTTTAGAAAAAAAAACTACACTTCACCAAATACATAATTTTCATCTTGGACATGGAGAAATAGCTCAAATAGAAATGGCAATTTTTCACTCTACAGTAAGTAATTTAATTAAATCCAATTAGTGAATGTTGAGAGAGGAAACCGCCTCGCTAGTGATTACCACGGGGATTTTGAATGAAGAAAACCCAATTTAAAAAAAAAAATATAGTTTATTTAAATTCAAGTTCCTTATATTAAAATTCCTATAAAAACAATTCAATTAGGAATTTACTTAAAATGCATGTACAAAATAAAACTTACTTTTTGGTATGGAAACCACTAGAGTAAATTAAACAAAGCCAACTTAGTTCTCCGGAGTAGAAAATGGTCACCACGCCAAGCCAAATTAGTAATGAATAAATTTAGAAATGGCGCATTGCAATTGACGCTAGTGGCGTCTACTCCGAAATCTAATTTGACATTTAAAAATTATAAAATATTGAACACATCTTAGAAATAGAAAACAAACGGAATTATTTTTCAGCGATTTTGCCAGTGGCGGCAACATTCCCCCCCGCAGTATGGCAAGAAGGTTCCTCGTCGGCATACTCTTTTTGGGAAGCCACATCCAAAATCGCAAGCTTTGCTACCGGTCTTTCTAGAATTCCATTCGTAGTGAGCACTTTAGCACTCCTTACCTGTCCATCTTTTGCCAATCTCGTTTCAAGTACCTTGCCTCGCCGCCAAACATTGCGAGGAAAGGAAGGGTCAACAATAACAACTAAATCCCCCTGACATATGTTTTTTCGTTTCGCAAACCATTTAGACCTGCATGTTAACGACGGCAGATACTCGGTGAGCCACTTGCGCCAAAAAATGTTAGCATATTGCTGCGAAATTAGCCATTTTTGTTTTAATACGAACCCACTATCGGTACATAAAGACTTCGGTTTCAGTCCACTGGAACTACCAATTAAAAAGTGGTTAGGGGTCACAGCCTCATCGGTTTCATCATCGACAGGAACGTAGGCGAGGGGCCTCGAATTAATAATATTTTCCACTTCAATTAGCATTCTCAAAAGTAGCTCATCGCCAGGAGCTCTTGAAGGCATTATTTTATAGAAAACGGTTTTTACTGAACGGACTAATCGCTCCCAGGCGCCTCTCATATGAGGGGTAGATGGTGGATTAAAATTCCATTTTGTAGTAGTACTGGTAAAAGTTTTAACTAATTGATCGTTATCGACATCTACCAGTGCCTTTCGAAGCTCCCGTTCTGCTCCGATAAAATTGGTGCCGTTGTCACTAAAAAATTCTAGGGGAATTCCTCTTCGAGCCATAAAATTACGAATGGCTAATATACACGAACTAGTGGTAAGTGAATGTGCTACTTCTATATGCACTGCTCTTATTGTTAAGCAGGTAAATAATACACCATAACGTTTTTCTCTATGGCGATTAACTGTCACCATAAACGGCACAAAAAAGTCCACACCTGTATATAGGAACCGCCTTGTATATTTTACACCATTGACATTTCCGAACAGTAGTCTTAAATGCGACCCTGAGCTTAGCAATAGAATATTTCTGACATATTTCGTTGATAACCGTTTCATGGTTCATGTGGTAATACTTATAATGGTAATGTAAAATAATTAAGTTAGTTATGTAATTTGATTTGGGTAAAATTACAGGGCGCTTTTGTTCCGGAGGAATATTCGCATTATCAATTCTACCATCAACTCTTAAAACGCCATGTTCATCCAAGATGGGAGATTTAGTAAAAATTTCACTAGATTTTGGAATGGATTTTTTCAGTTTGAGGTAGGAAATTTCTATAGAATATTTTTAATTTTGAGCCTGTCGTAATAGATAATTTTCTGCCCTTATCAATTCATCTTGGGTAAGTTCGCTTTTATCGTAAATTTTTGTTCGACAATTTTTTATAAATCGAAAAACATAAGCAGTAGCTCGTAACATGCGTTTCCATTTAGAGAATCTCATTTCCATTATCAACGGTTCTGACGAAGAAATTTTGTACATATAATGAACCTTCTCTTCTGTGGTTGCTTCTTCATAAATTTTGTAGCCAGGCCAATCAACTTCCTGTTGATAAAGAAATTCAGGACCTGAGAACCATCTACTTGAATTGAAAATTTGAGGCACTCGGGCCCACTTCGTAGCTTCATCCGCTACATTTTGTTTTGTTGGAGTCCATCGCCAATCGTGTATTGAAGTCAATTCTAAAATTTCGGTTACACGAAATGCAACAAATTGGTTATATTTTCGATGGTCGGAATTGATCCAACTTAGTACCGTCTTCGAATCTGACCAGAAGAATTTTTTTGATATTTTAATTTTATGATTTTCACAAATATATTTTGCAAAACGAGCGCCTATTAGCGCTGCCATTAGCTCAAGTCGTGGAACTGAAGTAATTTTTATTGGCGCTACTCTGGTTTTTGAACCAATTAAAGAACAAATTATGATTCCATCTTCTACCAAACGGAAATAACATACTGCAGCGTAGCCATCTTTGGATGCATCAACAAATATATGCAGTTGAACATCGATGCCATTATATGTAGCTATTGTTTGTAGATAATAGCGAGGAATTTTTATGTTTTCAATATTAGGCAAAATAGTTATCCACTGCGTCCATTTAGCCATTAAATTTTGCGAAATTTCCTCGTCCCAGTCCACTTTAGATCGCCATACTTCTTGTAACAAAATCTTTACGTACATTATAATATTTCCTATAAGACCTAGGGGGTCATAAATTGACATCACTAACCGAAGCATTTCTCGTTTAGTTGGTATTTTTCCACCAGAAAAAATATCGCTATCTGTAAGCCAGGAGGAAATTTTAAATGTTATAACATCTTCATGATGTTCCCAAAATACGCCAAGAACTTTCTCGATCTGTTTCTCATCATTGAGATTTAAACATTTTTTAGCAGTTGAACAGCTGTCAGATATAGCATTTAAAACTTCTTTACTATTTGAAATCCAATTTCGTATATTAAAGCCGCCTTGTTGATGAATATATTTCACATTTTTAATCAGATCTATGGCCTCTTGGGGAGTGTTAACCGAGTCTAAAAGATCATCAACATAATGATTTTCTTTTATCGCCTTTACAGCTGTCGGAAATTGTTTTTCAAATTTGTCCGCATTTAAATTTTTAATATATTGTGAAATGCTAGGTGCACATGTAGCTCCGAAGATCATTACGTCCATAACGTAGATCTCAGGTTCTTTATGTTGGTCACAATCACGCCACAAAAAACGCTGATCATCTCTATCCTCTGGCCTTATATAAATTTGATGAAACATTTCTTCAATGTCTCCACATACCGCGATAGCTTTTTCGCGAAATGAAAACAAAATTGCAGGCAACGAAGCCAATAGGTCAGGCCCTTTCAATAAAAATGAATTTAAAGAGACACCATTTGTTTTTGCTGCTGCGTCCCAAACGACTCGCGTTTTTGTTGAAAACGGTAAAAATTGGAAGGTACCACACTCTACCACTACTATTTTTCTCGTTTTTACTTAGTTTGCGTATGTAGCCCTTGCTTAAGTATTTTTCAATTGTTGTCCTGAAGACGTTTAAAAGCTCACAATTTTGTTTTAATTTACGCTCAAGACATAACAGGCGATTCATTGCCATTTCGTAACTGTTGGGTAAATTTAAAATATCAAATTTCCATAGTAAAGGGCTTTAATAATAACCACCTTCTATTTGTCGTGTATGTTGTTTCAAAATACTAAGTGCCCTCTCATCATCTTTGCCAACAAGTAAATCTTTACAACAAACCCCTACACTATCAGGCGAATAAAAACTCTTTACTAGTTCTTCTAGGCCTTGATTGTCTTTACTACAGTCGCAAATGTGATAATTAAAATGCTTACTTGGTTTTGTGTTTGTAGCAACAGCTCCGTAAATCAGCCAACCAAGTCTGGTGCATACTGCAACTGGCTCATGGGGAGCACCTTGCCGCATCTTTGTTGAAGTTCCCAAATCAAAATGATTGAGACCAATTAAAATCTTAGGTACAGCATTAAAATAACTTTTAATTGGTAAATTGTTCAAATGCGGGAACTGTTGCGACAGCCTTTCATAATTTAACGACTGTGTGGGTAAACTTAATGTCGATCAGAAATATAGACATATTAATTCACAAAAGACAGCATTATCTTCTCATTGTTCAAGTTTAAATCACTATCCTGACTTTGAAAATGTCAGTTTTAAATACAGAACATAATTATAAACGTCGTTATATATTAGAAATGTTACAGATAATTAATACACCAACAACAAATAGAATTAACTTTAAGGCAGATATTGAAAATGTAGCTCAGAATTATAGATATTTAATACAAAAGAAATAGCACACATTACATTAATTTATAACACATTATATTAATACATTTTTATTGTTAATTATTGTTATTTTTGTTTGTTATACTTTTATACCAAAAACTTTGTTTGCTGGTATAAATGTATACATACAATTTAAATTTGACAAATGCTTTTCAAATTTTTTCAAACTTTAAAATTGTTTATAATTTGTTCATTTAATTGTTATTTCCTGAAGATGCTACACATTGGAGTAGCGAAATATCGAAAATAAAAAACTTTTTATAAATAAAAACCAAACCTTAAGCTCAAGAAAATAGTAGAGTTAAAAATAATTTATTTTGGTATTTTTCTTGAAATGTACACGCCTTTAGAAATCATACATAAAAAAATGGTTAAAATAGAAGAGATCATGCATTTAAGGGTTAAAAAAATAAATAAGGGAAAACATTTTTTTTTTTTCATTGTGGAATTAAAGGCCGAAATAAATATTTTTACTTTAAATTTAAAAATAAAAACATATGTTGAAATTAATATGATTTAAAGTCTCCATTAGTCTCGTAGTATCGTAAAGTATCGTGTCAGCTGTTTACTTTCAACTAGTGATATTATACACAAATACTTAGTTTGGAAGTAGATTTGAAGTAAGAAAATCTATTGAAAATAGATTTCTACTTTACGATACCTCATTTCACCTCACTTTACTACCAAACTAATTTGGGCTTAAATTCATTTATTTTTCCGTGAAAAAAAAAATAATTGTGAAAGTTAATTTTTTATTTTATAAGAAAGACACACATTTTGTAAGAAAGACCAAAACTCTAACCTAGAAAAAGTTGTTCCGACAAATTTTTAATTTGTATTGTTTTATTTTGTAAGCTATTTCCAAGTTTATTAGCAAAAATTTTTCTAAACATTAAGCATTAGTATTTAATATGAATGAAATAAGTGATCTCAACAATATTTACTAAAATTTTCTTTGAAAATCTTCATCAAATTATATGTATTTATATATAATTTGATGCAGTTAGATAAACCCATTTTTCGGATCAAATTGTATCAGGTGAGATAACATGCTTATCTCGCTTGATATAATTATATATTCCAATATATGGATCAAATTAGATATGGACGTATATATGGGTTTATATATGGTGATATATGATTATATAACATCTTTTTTAGTCGGGCCCGAGCATGCATGTTATCTCACTTGATACAATTTGATCCGAAGAATGGGTCTATCTAACTGCATCATACTATATATAAATACATATAATTTGATGAAGATTTTCAAAGAAAATTTTAGTAAATATTGTTGAGATCACTTATTTCATTCATATTAAATACTAATGCTTAATGTTTAGAAAAATGTTTGCTAATAAACTTAGAAATAGCTGACAAAATAAAACATTACAAATTAAAAATTTGTCGGTTAGAGTTTTGGTCTTTAACCATATTAATTTCAACATATGTTTGTCTAATTTTTATTTTTAAATTTAAAGTAAAAATATTTATTTCGGCTTTTAATTCCACAAAGAAAAAAAAAAATTCTCCCCTTATTTATTTTTTTAACCCTTAAATGCGTGATCTCTTCGATTTTAACCATTTTTTTATATATTATTTCTAAAGGCGTGTACATTTCAAGAAAAGTACCAAAAAAACGTGTTTTAGATTTTTCACAAATATACAGAGCAAAACCAAGATTTTTACTCTAACTGTTTAAAAATTCTGCACTAAACTATAGGAACACTATGTACAGAAGGGGCCCCCTATGCCCAAAAATGCAGTTTTGTGCATCAAGTGGGTTTTTTTTTTATTAAAAACCCGGTATGTTGCCAAATGGCTACACCATGCATTTAAGGGGGGAAATTATTTTTAGTTTAATAAAGAGTATTTTGCCAACTATTTGAAAAATATACGTTGAATTCAATTATAAACATTTATATATGTATGTATATGTCAAAGTGCAAAATTCAAAACCAGATCCACAATTTCGGAGTTTTTTTTTAATTTTTATAGTGCAATTAAACTTTATAAAATTATGTATAATTAGAAATCATGTCAGATAAATTTATACATGAAATTAATACAATTTTATATTAACTTTGTTATATATTTTGAAATAAGATTGTTTAGAGAAGCTTATACACCATTATATATAATTATGTTTAAACTATATTTGCTGATCTCTTAATATCTCTTAATATATAACGTCATATCAAACATATTTATAAAACCAAAGTGTTAATATAAACGTATGTGGTCATATAAAGCCACACATATAAACATTTATAATTATATCAAATCATATAAAAGTATATGAAAACTTTTTTAATCGGGTCATTTTAAATTAGTGCCGAAGAGGTCAGAATTTTTAAACACTGTTTTCAAATCTACAATTTTAAATTTTTAAAAATTTGTTTAAAGAAATTTTGAAAAGTTAACGATTGAACTTTAAATTAGAATTAATAAAAATACATATTAATGACAATATTAATTGTATTTGGTCTATAAGACGCGTTTGAAAAAACAACACTTTACTTTGAAAGGTAAACAATGCCCTGTTGGCTGTCCGTCTCCAATATACACAAATTGCCTGCACTTGTACGTACAAACCATACGTCAATGTGGCAATATTTGTGAAAAGGTGACACGGAGGAAATAAGAAGATAAACAGAGAAAATCTGAAGTAGAATGTTTGTATATGTCTGTTTGATCACTTCTGAAATTATTCATATAGAGACAATCTGACAATAAAAATATAAACAATAATACAATTTAATGGAAGATCACTGATGAAGCCTGTCCATAAAAAGGCAGAAACTAGATCTAGTCTGATTTGCAAATTTAATGTGTTTATAACTTTTGAGGAAGGTTTATTCTTCTTCTTAACCTCAAACCTACTAAATTAGAATTAATAAAAATACATATTAATGACAATATTAATTGTATTTGGTCTATAAGACGCGTTTGAAAAAACAACACTTTACTTTGAAAGGTAAACAATGCCCTGTTGGCTGTCCGTCTCCAATATACACAAATTGCCTGCACTTGTACGTACAAACCATACGTCAATGTGGCAATATTTGTGAAAAGGTGACACGGAGGAAATAAGAAGATAAACAGAGAAAATCTGAAGTAGAATGTTTGTATATGTCTGTTTGATCACTTCTGAAATTATTCATATAGAGACAATCTGACAATAAAAATATAAACAATAATACAATTTAATGGAAGAACTTTAAGGTTTTATTAAGAACATAATAGAGATTAAAACTTACAAAACTTGTAGGAATTCCTTTTTCCATTTGGCCAGGGGAGAGATTTTATTTCCACGGATTTCGAGAAAACAGCGATTTTTGGCACTTCCCAGCAAAACCTTGGTAATGGGTTTGACCTTTTTCACGCATTGCCTGGCAATGGGTACCCCTTTACCCTTGGTTTTACTTAGAAACCTAAAGTAATATGTTACTAATATTGTGATACATCAATACTTATGTGGAAGGTATGAAATAATGAGTTACCGATATGCGGATATATCACTACTTATTTGAAGCCTTTAAAATAATATATTACCGATATTGTGTTTTATAATAACTTATTAATAAGGGTAAAAATAATAAGTTATTGGTATTGCATAATATAACTACTTATTATGCGAAAGTACGATTTAATAAAAATTTATAATCTAATTAAATTGCTCGGATCGGTGTACTTTTAAACAAAGTCATTACTGGTTACGTCTTATTTTATTCCCTATATGTAACCAATCAAATATGTACTAATGTGCAGACCTGGGGGTTAATCATTGCATTTTGTAATTAATTACACATGCAATTACACCATAACATGTAATTGTAATTGAAAAAATTTCAATTACACATTACGTGTAATTGTAATTGAAAAATTCCAATTACATGTAATTGAAAACGAAGTGCTTCAATTACAATTACTTGTAATTATTTTATGACTTAGACAACCATTTACCCCCAATGACACCCCCATGTTAAAATAATGTGTTAGGCGACCAAAGTGTAAGAAGTTACAATTTTCTTATTCCATTTCCTTTTACCTGGTAATAGATGGTTTTGCTGGGTTATTTAGATTTTAGGCAAACTTTTTTTGTTCTTCTTTTAATTCCACAAGGTTTTGGCCGAAATATAACAACACAAGACCAAGTATTTCAATCATGAAAATTAAGGCAAAATAGAAATACATTAAATTGCCGCTGTGTAAGATCAAAGGTCAAATTTCACGAGATTTAATTTTTTTTTTAACATATTAATATAACAGATATTCCTGAGCGGATATTGATTAAACTTCGTGATATTATTTTTTTAGGTCTAAAATTAATATTCCTAATTCATTTTTAGAAAATTAACCCGTAAGTACTCTCTAATAACTCGACTTTTTTACAAAGATAATTCACTCCGAACCACGATTCCTTAATGCTTTTAATTCTAATTAGTTTTAAAATATCACTGTGTTTGAGAAAATATACAAAAACTCATATCTTTCCCTTGTAATTAGTGTTCCAAACTTCAGGGCCGATGCGGTACGTCTTCCCCATATCCGATTATCTTAATTTTTTGGCGGACGTAGTTTTACACCCAAATAAATATTTCCAGGGCATAGCCCGGTCAATAACTCACCCTAATTGGAGCTCCCTAAACTTAAGTACCGAAAAATGTCTGACACTGGGACTAAACTATATTTTTCTAAAGAGCTAAATCCAAATCTGGCGTCTGTGAAAAAACATAGTTTTTTTTATCGAAATATTCCGAATTGTATTTTCCCTTAAAATGCTTTTTGATTTTTTTAGAAAGATTTTGTATACTTGGAAATTTCGTCAGTTAGAATTTCGTATTAAAGCATTTTTATTCAATTTTGCTTTTAAACTACCTTATAAACATCGAAAAACTAAAAATTCAAGTGTTTTAAAAATTGCATGAATTAAACTTTTTCGCAAGCCATTTGTTTCAGTTAAAATCAAGTTCACAAATTGAGGTAACTTTTTGAAAATTCTGTTTTAATTTTGTGTCTGCAATAAATAACCAAAGACAATAAATTTTAAAACTTCATAAAACTCAGACATTTGACTGAACTATTTGATTTCTTATATAACACACATATTTAATACTATACTAACTACAAGATCCTTTCCTTCTAGTTGGAAGTATGCTAAAATAATACCGGTCCATAAAACTACTAATGAATACCGTCCGATAGCAATATTGCCATACCTATCGCAAGTCTTTGAAAAGCTCATTCACAGACAAATGTTGCAACACGTTCTTGATGAGAGACTACTCACCAGTTTTCAATCTGGTTTTAGACCGCAACATAGTTGTCTAACTGCTCTTGCGGATGTTGTTCAAGATATTAGGAGTAACATTGATGATGATCAAGCCGGTTTTTTAGTACTTCTAGATCATTCGAAAGCTTTTGACACAGTTCATCATGATACATTGTGTGATAAGTTACGTTATTTTTTCAATTTCTCGTCAACCTCGACCAAGCTCATCTCGACATATTTAAGTAATAGATACCAAGCTGTTTTTGATAAAAATCAACACTCATCGTGGTTGCCAGTTGCAAGAGGTGTTCCTCAGGGATCAATTCTTGGCCCACTGCTTTACTCAATGTACTCTAACGATTTGCCGAAACATCTTAACTTCATGCGGATACAGATGTATGCTGATGATGTTCTGCTTTTTATAGGGTGTCAAAAATATTTAATAAATGAATGCGTAACTAAGATTAACTCTGATCTATTAAATGTATTTAAGTGGGCGACTGCAAATGGATTACGGTTAAACTCTTCCAAATCTAAGTGTATCCCTATATCAAGAACATCTTTGGAATCCCTTGACCATCTCGGAGTATTTCTTGGATCTTCTAAAATAGATATGGTACCGTCTGCGAAAAATCTGGGGGTCACTTTCACTACAACATTTACGTGGTCTGAACATATAAAAATTGCAATTGGGAAAATTTATGGTATACTGAGGACATTGTGGACAAATCAGTATTTCACACCCATTAAGATCAGAATGTTACTGGCAAAAACGTATCTTGTTCCTGCACTCTTATATGGTTGTGAGTTATTTGCTAATTGTGACTCAACCGATAAACGCATACTTAGAACATACAATAATATTGCTAGATATGTATTTGGCCTGAAAAGATATGATAGAGTCTCATATTTCTCAAAGAAGCTTTTTGGTGTAACACTATTAAAATGCAGAAGTCTTTTATTCTTACACAAAATTATCAATACAAAACAGCCTCATTATCTTTTTCAAAAACTAAGGTTTGCAAGATCCAAAAGAGGCAAAATTATAATTCAAATTCGTCACAAATATGATATATCGAAAAAACAATTTTTTATACCTACTATTAAACTCTGGAACAAACTTCCCCATGATATACAAATTATAGGCAACGCAATACAATTTAAAAAATCAATTTTTAGCTATTTTGAAAACAAATAAATTTTTATAAAAGGTTCTTTAACTAATTTTATAGACCCAAATTCATAAACATGTTGTTGATTTCTGTATAGGTCTTATAAATCAAATTAATTTGGAAAACCACAACAAATTTTCTTTATTTGATTGTTATGTAAACCAATGGAATGTTATGCATTTGGGTAATAATCTTTAATTTAATTATAATTATAATCATATTGTAACTTTTATCAATTTCAATGTCATAATTGTATTATCTTTATTTATTTTTATGTATCTGTTTTAGTAATTAATGTTAATCAAAAACCTAATGTGCCACTTGATTTTTTTCCAGTGCTAAATCTAAAAGATATTATATCTTACTGCACTGGTGTTCAATTTTAATAATAATAAAATAATAATAAAACAAATAAGATTTGTAGAATTTAATTCCTGGTAAAAATACATTGCGAATAACAAGAATTTAAATCTAAATTGGTAATTAATAGAGCAAGGAATTCCATGCAAATGCATTTCGATAGTCCAAAACTAATGTGAACTAAAAATTTATCCGAATCATCAAATTTAGAACAAAATAACATCGGTTCGTAGTTGCATATTTTGACGAAAATACATGTTTCCGCATACGTTGACAGGTTCTTTTCGTCAGGTTCTTCTGCGTCGTTCTGCGACAGGTTCTTTTTGGTTAGTCCTGTGACAGGTTCATTTACGTCAATCCTGTGACATGTTCTTTTGTGTCAGTACTGTGACAGATTCTTTTGCTTCAGTCCTGTGACTGGTTCTTTTGCGTCGGTCCTGTGACACGTCACAAGGGGCAATTTACCCCCCACGCCGCGCCTACTTAAAAAAAGTGATAAAATAAAAAAACAGGCGTTATATTAAAGTTCTGCTCAATTTTCTGAACTATCTCCTTGAATTTTGGGGCGAATTTATCCATTACTTTCATCTTTAAAAATAAAGGCAACGAGAATGAAATTAGAAAAAACTTAAATGTCCCTTTTATATTTCACAACACTGCACAGTGGTCTATCCATAGGTCAAAACTCAGATATTGCGAAAGTGAGCTATGACAAATTTAATCTCGCTACCGGTACATAATTAGTCCAACCTAATTATGGTACAAATATTTCGCTTAAAAAAATAAATTCCATGCAAATGCTTGTTTTTTCTCGATAGTCCAAAACTAATATGGAATAAATATTTATCCCAATCATCAAATTTAGAATAAAATGGCATCGATTTGGAGTTGCATATTTTAGAATATTTTGTCATAAATGCATGTTTTTGCATATTTTGTGCTTTTTAATGCATATTCGTGCATATTTTTCATTTTTAGGAGCATTTTTTATTTTGTTACGTTGTTATATTTTGATTCAATCAAAATAAACATTCTTAAAACCTTATTGACCTATGGGAAATCTTCGAGTTCTGTGTCTGTTTACAAAATCACTAACTTAAATATATTTTTAAATTTTAAGGTGCATTATTTTTGCAAAAACAATAGTTTTCAGTGCATATTTCTTATATTTTTAATGCATATTTTTCTTTTTTAACCGCACAGTAAACTGCTTGCGCGCTTGTTGTTGATTAGTTAATTGAGTCATGAAGTTTGCATTCTTTTTTTTTTGCCGTTATATTGTGATTTTGGAGATAGTTCTAACATGGCATATTTTAATCGAGTTATGTATTTAGTATTTGATTAAATTTTTAATATTTGCTTTCGATTATGTACTATATTAAGGGTTTCTTGACATAGGTTCAATGTAGGTTCATACGAAATCCTCGAAAATATATACGGAAAAAGATGAAAACCATGTGGAAAAGTAGTTACAGAAATAAAATAAGTGTAGGTATAAGCATTTCATCAACATATTTTTTATTAAGGTAATATTTTCAATAAATTTATATTATTCTTTTTCAAATTCTAACCAAGAATGGCTGCAAACCATCGAAAAAATTTATATCTCCCGAGTAAAAAAGAGTATATATAACAAATATTTTTTAATATTAAAATATATGATAATATAAAATATTGTATGCGATCTTATATGTTTTTATATGATGATATACTAGAAAATTGTTTAGAAATTTTCTCATATGTAATCATATTAAATCATATATCAGTATTTGCTTTATTGCAAATTGTATATATACAGTAGTGGACTAAAGTGGATACATATTTGAATTTTTTGAAAACTGTATTAATAACTTTTGTTCAATTTGTGATATCCAAGTGTAGTTTTTTCAGTTTTTGAAGTGGGCAGCTCAAAGCCCCGATTTTAATCCCATCAAGAATTTGTGGGCAATTGTCAAAAGAAGACTCTTCCAATACGAACGAGCACCGACCAACTTAGATAATCTTTGGTCAAGAGCAGTGTTGCCAATTTAGCATATTTAATGCTAGATTTAGCATTTTTTTAATTCATTTAGCATGAAAAAAATGCATCTAGCATATGGCATTTTTTTCAGCATTTTTCCAACAAAATTTAGCATATTTTTAGCATTTTTTACAGTTTTATTTTCTGTTTTTTTTAGAATATTCTACATTAATTTGAATTTAAATGTAATATGAAAAAGAAATATTTTTTTTTTACTTTTAGAGTAAGTACTAGGAACTATTTTTATACGTACACGTTAATTACACTGTGCAGCCGCAAATTTTAACAAGCTGGGAACCGCACTGGTAAAGCTAATTCGAGTACGCTGAATTCAATGGTGATAGCAGTTTTTCAAATTTAGCACTCGTATTCGCGATATTCGCAATTAAAAATTTTGACGGGTACTAAAAAAATTTTATTTTTATATTTCTGGGATCATTTTTAATTATAAATTTATCAAATTTGATTAAATATGTAAAACATTAAGGAAGCTGTCATTTTTTTCACTAAATTTTTTTATAGATTTTTTTTCGCAAAAATTTCGCAAAAACATTTTTTTCTGCAAATAAAAAGTATGTGTTATGTTATTTTGTGTATATTCAATAGGGTTTAGAAAATATATTTAATAGAGTTAAGAAAAAAAAAATTCTTTCTAAAAAAAAACAAAAATCGGGAAAAAAAATGTTTTTGGGGAAAAAATAGAGAAAAATTGTATTTAACAGGGTTGGATTGATTGAAATTCAAAAATGATCCCAAAAGTATAAAAAATATTGCTTTATGGTACTTTAAATTAAAATTTTAAATCGGCGTGCCCGGCTTTAAATTTTTTACTCGTTTTACTTTTTGTTGTTGTTATGGTGAAGGAGTGATTTTGCACAAAATACTCCAATTTTTGGTAAAAACAAAATAATAATAATTTAAAGAACAGAGTTTAAAATAGAATTAATAGAATTGCAAAATGTTGATAGGGTTCGTTTTTAATCTTTACAATTTTTATTGATTTTTTTAGGTTTGGGTCATAGAGGGTAATGTGGATAGCGTTTGTGATAAATTCCTATCTTTTAAGAATTTCAGTGAATTTTGATTTTTTTTTATTGTAACACCTGTACACTTTTCATTTAATCATACCAAAAATCTTACAACGTCAACCAACACCATAAAAAGTATTAACCCTGATCGCGAAAATAATTTTTTTAAAGAATTTCATGCAGGTAAGCCCAAAGATGCAGAAATTTGAGAACGGTAAACAGAGATTGGAATAAAAACCATTAAATTAATTTGGAGTAGATAAATCAAGGCTGAATGGGAAATTCATATTACACGCCAAAGTATTCCACATTACCACCTATTTCAGAAATAAAACATTTTGAGGTACTTTTCTTTATCCGCCTTTAATTTCTGAGATAACATATTTTCAGTGACACATTTGGGAAATCAAATAATAATCAATTTATTTTAACCCTTAAATGCATGGTGTAGCTATTTGGCAACATACCGGTTTTTTAATAAAAAAAACCCTTGATGCAGAAAACTGCATTTTTGGGCATTAGAGGCCACTTCTGTACATAGTGCTCCTATATTTTAGCGCAAAATTTTTAAACAGTTAGAGTAAAAATCTTGGTTTTGCTGTATATTTGTGAAAAATCTAAAACACGCGTGTTTTTACAAAAAGTGTAATATTCAAAAATATTTGTTTAAATATTTAAAGTGGTATTCTCGCAATAAAATTCAGTTTGGCGACAATAAATGTATAAATTACAGTTTATAGATTTTTTTTTGTTTTTTATTTCATACACGTTAAAATAATCACAATTTAGAAATTTGGCAAAAAACCATATTTCTCAATAAAAATCACCTTTTTTTAAAAATAATTTTTTTTGGTATTTTTCTTGAAATGTACACGCTTTTAGAAATCATATATGAAAAAATTGTTAAAATCGAAGAGATCATGCATTTAAGGGTTAAAGGATTTTTGAACTTTTTTACAAGAATTAACTTTTGAGTTGTTTTTAATTTTTCTTTTATATAATTTTAGTTAATAAAATGAACTGAATTTAAAATCTAATTGTAAAAAGTCACTAAAATAGTATTTTTTTAAACAAATTGAAACATTTTTTTATAAAATTTTTTTAGCATATTTTTTCTAGCATATTTTTTTAGTTTTTAGCATTTTTTAGCATTTTTATGCAAAAAATCTAGCATTTTTTCTTAAATAAGTTTTGGCAACACTGGTCAAGAGTTTCAACGGAATGGACTAATATTCCACCTCAATCTATTAAAAATCTCGTGAAAAGCATGCCTTCTCGCATAAAATCTGTTTTAAAGCACAAAGGACTTTGGACAAAATATTAAAGAAAGAACTTGCCGAAAATTTCAAATATGAGCAATACTGGATAAAAGCGGTCACAATTTGCAAAATCATTTAAGTTTCTATAATAAAACAAAAATTATAACAAATTTCGTAAAATCTTGAATTAATGTATTCACTTTAGTCCACTACTGTAGGAATATGTTATGTGTTCTTTAACAGGTTTATCAAATAGGGCAAAAAACTTATTTATATTATCCTTTTAATATATTTGATTGACATCATATGCCTTAATAATGATTGTAGTAAATAAGGTCGTGAATCATTAGGACATATGATGTCAATAAAATATCTTAAAAGGATAATGTAAATCAGTTTCTTCGCTCTCCTGAAAACCTGTTAAAACCAAAAACATAGCACTACTTGCAGGCAAACCGACGATATACTATATCAGACCCAAGTTCGAGATTAACTAATATATTCGAGATTAATATATTATTTGATCAAAAACAATTTTTTTATATGGTTTACTCAATTTTTTCATTAAGTTAATATTTTCTAAGCTTTTTTTTACTTCCAAAAGTTTTTTTTTTTTTAATTTAAAAAATCTAATTTAAAAAAATTAACATATAACACCATGGCCCGGCTCGTAATGGGTTAATAAGTCTTGGCATGTTGCATATCATTGGAAAAGTATTTCAAGTGCCTTTCCAACGATATATATATTTTGTTCTGTTACGATAAGTTTTGAGTGGAGAAGTAAGCTATTGAATATTATTGTAGATCATCTTCATCTACATAAATCGGAAACTATAAGCCTCTAACAAAAAAGAAGTGCATTGCCGGGCTAACCAATAAAATTTTATTTAAAATAAAAAAAAGCTTAACATATTAAAAAAAAATTCTAAGTCTAAAGAAAATTCTAAGTCCAAAGAAATTTGATAAAAAATTAACTAGTCTTTAAAGAATAACGGATTTATACATTAACGTCTTTAATAGTTACTTATTATCGACAGAAGCCCTCGGCTAATAGTCAGGCATGTGATGAATATCGAAAACGATCTGATTTTCAATGGTTAATATTTTACGAGCTGTACAATACCAATTCTTTTTTATTTCCTAATTTAGATGTCCGAAGTCAAAAAAAACGATAAATAATAATTTGAAGCCAATTTGGTTTTCACGAAACTAATTATTCTAGATTGAAAAACTTTTCGTTTTCGATTTTCATCACACCCCAGAGTGTGTAGGACCCAAAATCCTGCTGCCCTCCAATACAAAGTTTTTTTTATCATTTAAATTTAATCATATCGTATTGTATTAAATTATATCCAATTTGATCGGGACAAAACTAGGATATAAGTTGATAATTTGATATAACAGACCGTATTAAATTCGAAAAAAGTGTTATGTACTGACAGCATTGCTGTTACTGAATATCATAGGTAAAATAAAATTTATTAAAAAAAACTATTAAATCATTACCAACTATGGATTTTGTTAACATAAATTATTTTTTGTTACCCTGTAAAATTAAATTCTGAAGAATTTAAAATTTATTTTTACATTGTGTTGTATTGAATTTTGGAAAACTTAATTGCCTATTCCTACTTGTGACTGTCATAAGACTGTTTTTAAAACTGAGTCATAACTTTTCATATAAAACAATAAAATTCAAAAAATTTTAATTTGATTTGTCAATCCCGTGTAAAAAAGATCAGATCTGGCCAGATCTCAGCACATCTTACCAGATCCAATTAGTTCTCAAAATTGGCGACAAATTTGAGATCTAATTAGATCTGATCAGATCTAGGCATATCTCGCCAGATCTACGTAGATCTTACCAGATCTAATCAGATCTTAAAATTGGGGACAAATTTGAGATCTAATTAGATCTGATCAGATCTAGGCATATCTTGCGCATTTGTCCAGATCACTTTAGATTTTAACAAATTTGGCACTAGATCTTATCAGATCTTGCCATAAGGTATTATCACATATGCCATATCTGATCATATTTGATGTGATCTGGTACAGGATCTAATTAGATTGAATCATATCTATTAAGAACCAAAAAGATCTGGTCAGATCTAAACTTTTTTACACGGGATGTTATGATTGTGTAGATTGTCGATTGTGTCGAGGTTTTCAATAAAAATTTTAATAAATATAATTTATTGTGACTTTGCAACAACAAATACATGGGGAATACAGTCACAACTACCCAGTCAGAAATCGCCAGTGGTACAAAAAATCAAGCACTGGCATCCCACTGGATAACCACGGTGTTGAAAATAAATGACTGGCAGAACACTCATTTGGGACCCTTTGCCAGTGTTTTGCTAGCATTTGTTTTACAAAAATTTCGGTGGTTTACAAAAAAAACCACTGGCAAAGAATTGGCTTAGAGTGATATGCCAAGGTTTGCAACCAGTGGTTATCCAGTGCTACCTACCAATGCTACCAGGCGTACAAAAATCAATTCACGGGTAGATCAATGATTTTATAAAAATGCTGACGCTTCGTTAAAAAATGTTTGTAGTCAGAAGGTTCCGAGTTCAAATCCGGTTGCAAGCAAAAAATTTTTTTTGGATTTTTTTTAATTTTAAATTTTTTTTGTTTTATAAAATCAATTTTTATGTTTCATTTTTCATTTTCTTTATTTAGTCTATGGAACATAATTTCCTTACAGACTATGATTAAATATAAAACTAATATTTATAATTATTTTAAAACTAAAGGATTTTGATAAAGCTGGAATGGTCGCACCCTCACATTTACAGGCCACAAGGAAGGCTTTAAAAGCTCATTATAGAATTTTGCAGAGATACATGATATTTTCTTTATTAAATTTAAATCAGTATCCTTTTTTACCAATTTATAGCATTGTAAATGTATTTTTTTAATATTAGCGTATTTCGCAATATATTCCATTATTTGTTCAGTTGTTACACTCGGCTTAAATGAGGACAAATGAACCCATTTTTTATTATTAATAACTTCCAATTCATTGTTGTTATTATGCCCAAAAACAACATGTTTGCGCTTTCTTTTTGACTTTACTTTTATCCATTCAGGATTGTTTATTGGGATGTTACTGTCTACTTGAGAGTATGCAGTAGCAGCAGTATCAGTATTGTCAGAATAACAAATACTGTCTCTCCTTTTGCGTGGACTATTGGCCTTGAAAACATTAAAATTAACATCACTTGGTTTAGAAGCAACAACATCATTATAACAATCGTCGTCAGACTTTTCCGAACAACAAATACTGGCTCTCCGTATACGTGCACGTGTATAATTACTTGGTTCAGCAGCAACAACTACAGCATTATGACAATCATGTGCATTACCAACAACAACAGCATTGACATCAACTTGATCATTAGATACATTGTAAGAACGATTGGCAGAATGTGTTGAAAAAGAATCTGACAAAGTTGAACGACCTTTTTGTTTTGTGTTATTTTTTGAAGAACTTGTTTCGGCATGTTTGTTTTTGTTTGCTAAAAAACCACTCTCAATTACATTGTTTTTGTTCATATAGGCATGGAATTGTGTTTTTAATTCCTTTATCTCATTCGACAAAATTGACACAATAGTAATTAAATTATTAGAATTACCAACACATTTATTGAATTTGTAAACAATATTATTCGAAGATTTTAATAGATTAAAGTTATAATCATTATCAACACCAGAACATATTTTATGAAAATGTCCACTGCAAATTATATATTTAATAGAAATACTACACTCAAAAAACTAAGTTAGTAGAAAAATTAGTAAAACTTTTGTATGGCAAGTGTACTAGTTTTCAGCAATATTTTTGCTGAAATTCCGTTTTCAGCAAAAATTTTAGTTATATTTTTTTAGCACTAAACTAATTTTGAAATAATGTTTTACTAATTTTTTTGATACAAAAATTGTGCTGACAACCCAATTATAGCGTGGACGACAACCAGATAAACAAATGTAGATGTCGCAGCTTGTCCGGATGTAGTACACACAACAGAAATAATTAAAAACAAAAAGAACTCTACACAATTTCTATATTTAAATTTTCAGCAAATAAATTCACTAAAGTAAAATTTCGCTACAAGTTTTTTGAGTTTTTTTCAGTCTACTAATATTCAGCAAAAAGTTTAGTGATTTTAGCAAGGATTTTTTTCATTTGCCTTCGACTAAGTGTTAGCAAAACTTTTGCTGAAGATTACTATTTTTTTGGTAAAAATCAGCTCGCTTATTTTCAGCAAACCTTTTGCTGAAATTACCAACTTTTTGCAAGCACGCTCCTGACTAAAAATTTGCTGACTCAGCAACATTTTTTGCTGAATTTACTGACTTTTTTTTGAGTGTACCGACTGCATTACAGCCGCTAGCACAAAAAGTGTTAGACTGCATTAGAAAAAACGAACTTGTCTGAACGACGGCGACTACTGAACTGTGGGTAAGTTCATTCAAGACCAACTTTTTTTTTGCCCTCCCAACACTGGCATACTAGTTACAAAAAATTGTTTGCCAGTACTGGCATTTTGGCACAGCCAGTAGTTGTCCAGCTATTATCACTCATTTATGTGTTAAGCCATCAAATATTATATGTCTCGCTAGCTCAGTGGGTAGAGCAATCATCTGCCAATCTGACGGCCTGGGTTCAAATCACGGCGGGACCAAAAAATACATATGAACTTTTTTCAAATTTTATTTTGGAAAATATATTTCCAGACCACCTATTTATTGGTTATGCCAGCGTTTAAAAATTTTGTTCCTCCAGTGCTTTTCCGGCGCTTTTTGAACAGCCGGTCCTTTTGTCTAATGATGTTATCATTTTGGTAATGGGAAAGCACTTTTTGCCAGTACTTGTACCACCAGTTGAAGTGCTTTGCCACCGCTTTCCAGTTTGTATTTTTCTGACTGGGTAGCCATCAAATATTATATGTCTCTTTAGCTCAGTGGGTAGAGCAATCGTCTGCCATTCTGACGGCCTGGGTTCAAATCACGGCAGGACCAAAAAAATACATATGAACCTTTTTTAAATTTTATTTTGGAAAATATATTTCCAGAACACCTATTTATTGGTTTTGCCAGCGTTTTGCCAACGTTCAAAAATTGTGTTCCTCCAGTGCTTTTCCGGCGCTTTTTGAATAGCCGGTCCTTTTGTCTAATGTTATCATTTTGGGAAAGGGGAAAGCACTTTTTACCAGTACGTGTACCACCTGTTAAAGTGCTTTGCCACCGCTTTCCCGTTTGTATTTTTCTGACTGGGTAAGAGTCACAGACTTTTCATAGGAATAGGCACATACATTATTCATGTTAAAACACATTTAAAATTGTTTAATTATTTCCGAATTTTGAACATGATTTAATACTAAGAAATATTATATGTGTGAGGTAATACGGAACAGAAAAATCTATAAAAGAAGACACAGCACTATAAAGATAACTAAATGGTAAAGGATGAGTTACTTATGCAGAAAGAATTCAAATTTATGAAATGTTTTAAACTTAATGAGTAATGCAAAAAAATATAATGCTAAATTTAATGTGTTTAATTTTTTGGAATTATGTTGTATATTTCAAAACTCAAAAATTAACATTATACATAAAAATTATATCGATTTCGTATTTAAAAAAAAAATTAAATAAAAACGAGTAAAAAAGTTAAAGTCGGGCATGCCGACTATATAATACCCTACGCCAGTCTGGTTTAAAGCCAACTAATGTTTGGATCCGAAATTCGAATGGGTTAAAATGGACTTGTGAACAATTTTCTATAAAATGGTAAAAGAAGAGAAAATTGGAAATATAGCCAATATGGGCGATAGGTCAAAATATGGAACGATTCCATCTAGAATCAATGGGCGTTTTCCTTGGGACCATGTGAGTCAACGAACAAAATTTCATTGAAATATCTTCGTTCTTTCGACCTGCAGCATGTAAAAAACCCAATTTTGGGGGACTCTTATATGGGGCCTAGGTCTAAACATGGACCGATTTTAACCAAAATCAATAGGCTTCGTCCTTGCGCCGACGTAGGTCGGCTTATCAAATGTAATCAAAGTATCTTAATATTAGTGACCTACAGTGCGCACAAGAATGCTTGGATAGACAGACGGACGGACAGAAGGACATCGATAAATCGAAACAAAAATGATTCTGAGTCGATCGGTATACTAAAAGGTCTAGGTCCAATATTTTTTGGTATTACAAACATCAGCACAAACTTATTATACCCTGTCCCCGTAGTGGTGTAGGGTTATAAAACGATCTGTGATTAACCACCCATGTAAAAAAGATCAGATCTGACCAGATCGCAGTAGATCTGATAGCGATAGATCTAATTAGATCTTAAAATTGGGGACAAATCTGAGGTCTAATTAGATCTGATCAGATCTAAGCAGATCTGGCGAACCATATATTTGATTTTGATATTAAACTAAAATTAAAAAACTTATACCTATAAACTGATAAGATGGATAAGATCTGATACCAAATATGGCCAGATCTGCTGAGATCTGGTCATCAAAATCACCCAGTTTTCCAGATCACTTCATCAAGAACAACTCACTTGCCAGCACAGCCAGTACATCAATAAAAGTACCGTCCGTCTACCATCACATCCAGAACAAGTCATTTGCCAGCACAGCCAGTATGTCACTAAAAGTACCGCCCGTTTACAATCACATCAAGTGCATCTGTACCATCGCATCCAGAACAACTCGTTTGCCAGCCCAGCCAGTGAGTCACTAAGAGTACCGCGCGTTCAAGTGTGTCATCACTAACATAACCCGAGTGTCAGTACTTATACAAACCGTGTGTCATCAAGGACACAGCCAGTGTGTCGTTTTGTACACAACCCGAACGTCAGTACTTACACAAACCGTTTGTCATCAAGGACACAACCAGTGTGTCGTTTTGTACACAACCCAAGTGTCAGTAATTACACAAACCGTGTGTCATCAAGGACACAACCAGTGTGTCGTGTCGTACACTTCCCGTGTGTCAGTTTTACACCACCCGTGTACCCACACCCCATGTTCCCGTATTTACATCGTCAGTGTGTCTGCGTTTGCACAGCCCGTGTGACAGGTGAAGAAAAGGACTGCTGTTCAACGTGTGTTATTCATATAAAATAAGTAACTAATTATATAAGAATAAATAAAGTATAAGTTTTCCCCCAAAATGGGCAAATTAACTGTCTTTTATTTTACTTAAGGTTTTAAGGGTCCTCAAGTAGACTCTGGGCACGACTAAAGGGTGAACACACCAAAATTGCGACACTTAGAAACTAATACCAGAAAAAAACTAGATGGCTTTGAAATAAATTTTTTTTATTCGAATACTTTGAAGTTTACAGGTAATAAAAATATTAAAATATTAGTTATTATTTGTTCCATATGCAACTGATCGGACTTTTCATCGCACACGCGCCATCATCTTTTGCACGAGTGCATCATTCACTTTTCGCGACGCCGACAACCACTTAGTTTTGAATTCTGCAATATCTGTTACCAGTTCACCTGTCTTCTTCAATATTCCCTTCACCATTGACCAATATTCCTCAATAGCGAGGCACAAAATCGATTTTATTTGCATTGTACCACTGCAATGTGTCCTTGGCCTAGTGGCAGCTTGCCAGGTCCGACCAGAACAGTGGTTTGGTGACGTGACTCATCCCGATAAATTTGAGCGTTAATTGTTTCAGATGTGATGAAAGGGCTGCTTTTACGACCCCAGGAGCCAATGGCTTGCCAAACTTGGACTTCATTTTCAATTTACAGCTTTCAGGAGCATCTTTACGACTTGCAGCAGTATAAAAATCTTGGCCAGCAACATATTTGAAATTTTGAAAGCAGTAGGTTTCGTCGTCCATGACAATGCATTCATATTTCGTGATTTGGGATTCGTACAACTTGCGGCTGCAGGATTTCGCCGTAACATTCTGCTTTGTGTCTCGATCTGGTGATGTTTGAGCTTTAAAACTTCTCATTGAAGCTTGCCGCTTCACTGCGATTTACGTACAGATTTTGCAACAGAACCCCAGTGTAGAAACGGTAATGACATATCATTATTTTTTGGACTACCATTAATGACACCCACTTACCTTCTGCATTATTTTAAAACATATAATAATGAGTTACTGATAATGACTTATTTTTATCATTATTTCAAATAGAAAATAGTTTTCTAGAATTTTTTGAAATCTATTTTAAGACTCAATATTTTTTAAACACTGGTAAGGATATATGTAACCACATATTTTTTGATTTTTTGTATGTTGGCGAGTAAGCTTACTTGTGTGCAGCAGGTCAATTATGTTTTTATCTATTAAATATTACATGTCGATATAGCTCAGATGGTAGTGCTATTGACTGGCGTTCTAGACCCAGGTTCGATTCCCGCGCCAGCAAATTTTATTTAAAAAAAAATACAATAAAAAATATTTTTTTTTATATAATTTATTTTTTTGAAAATCAATTTTTAGACTCTATATTTTTGTCAGTACTGGTAAGCACATAGGTAACGATATATTTTTTGATTTTTCGTATGCTGGTGTGTAACCATAACTCATTATTACAGTTACATTATTGTAGTTACATAACCACAAATCTGGTAATGATTTTCTACACTGGGACGTGACGAAATCTTCGGATCTTTCGAAAATGCCCTGAGGACCTTTCGAGCACTGTTTGTATCACTTTGGTCATGCTCGCTTCCGCTACCAGGCTTTCTAGCAATTGTCAGACCTTCTCTTTAGCGATTTAAAACTTCGGAAACTGTCGAGTGGTGCACTTTTACATTTTTCGCAATTTTATGCGCACTGAGAACCGGATTTTTTATATATTCGTGCAAAATAATTTGCCTTATTTCTAACTCAGTGGTCAGTTTTGAGAAACTAAAAATCAAATTAGAATGAAATTTCTCATACATGAAATATAGGTCATGGCATACTCAGGGTATTTGAATTTCAAAATATATAAATTTTTTTGAGTAAGTTATAAGTTTTCCAAAGTGTCGCTATTTTGGTGCTACCACAGCCTATGAAGAAAACCCCGTTACAAGTGACTATTTAAAACATAAGCGGTATTCGCAAAAAGGGAAAATTCACTAAAGTTGCATTATAAATGCATTGTTGACAACTGCGGCTTTCAAATGCCTTTGTAATATTTCGAATATAACGCTTCATTTTTGAGAATTTTTGAAAAATAAAAAAATGGGAATAAAATTGGATTTTTTTTTTAATTTTAGCAAATTAAGAACGTTAATAACTAACTAAAAACGTTAATAAAACTAAACTATTACGAATGAAATAGATACGAAAGACCATGATAAAATGTTGGTCGTACTGTGATAGAATGGCCGATATATATTACTTTATGGCTTTAATAGGATACTAGTTTAATTAATTTTTGTTAGCTTACCTGCCGGGCTTTGTTGTGTAGGTTGGTTACTTGATTCTAATAAAAGCAGTGGGTTAATATTTAGTTTATTACCAACTATATCAACAAATTGCTTTTGTTGTCCACTATGTGATGTTCCTGTAGTAGTGCATCCAACAGCGGATGTAACAGTTGCTGTTGATATAGTGTTGTTAGTTCGTTTTTCCGTTGGGGATAACAAATTATCACATGGTAAAGATTGGGTCTCTCCCGGAGCCTGAGAACTAGTTTCTGTCTGATCTATTTCCGAAGATGAAACATCTTGCTCCGATTTCTTCACATTTGCAATAGATCCATCAGAAACCTGTAAAGTAGAAGGTTTTGATGATGCCGTGTTTTGAGTATTCGACACCACATCAGATGGATTAGGGGTTGTAGAAGAAGGAGTTAGTGCTGACGATAATGGGCTAGGTAATGGTGTTAATAGTGGTTCTTCATTTTCTGCCATAGAATCTTCATCTAGTAATGTCGCACTACCATGAGCATAAGACTGATGATAACGCAATCCATTGGCATGCTTGTACTTTTTACTGCAATCCTGCTCAGGACACTCAAGTAGAACTGGTGAAATAGCACATGATGGTGAAGTCTTGCACTTTTTTGTGCTTATTTGTACGTTGAGTCCTGTCACTGGGTTTATTAAACTTTGTGGTTGGGTTGCTAGCCCCCCACCGATTGCAGAAATTGGAATACCGCTTGCATTGACCATGTTGGTGTTCATAGATTCGTTATCTCCCCTTACTGGTGACGGGGAGCCATCTTTAGACTTACGTTTTTCTGAACGAGGCGGTAAAAAAGCCGTTGGAGAAGTACTTGGTGTTGATCCTCCATTCCCTGATGAAAGTGAGGAGCCACTATTCGTCTTCTCTATAGCTGAGGTACTCGACGTTCGTGAAGTTGCACGACCTCCTTTTGTTGAACCGTTTCGCAATTTGGAATGAACGTGCGAGTGTGAAAAATATATCTTTTTAGAAAAAATAAAAAAAAGATTACTTACATATTTAACGAAAATAAACACATTCTAATGAATAAATTATTTAAACAGTTTAATTAAAGGTTTTTACGCTATCCATAAATGTTTAATGTTGTAGTAAGATATATCCTAAAATAGCACTACTACTCAACACGAGTCGACTTTTTAGAATAGCATTCTACTAAAACTTTTCTAAAATATTTTGTTCTTCAAAAGAGAAATCTGAGGTCACAATGTTCCGAGTCATTGCATTTTCTTTTTTTTTTTTCAAACAGGGAAAATACCTTTCGGATATAAATACATTGTGGAAATATATATATATATTCCTCTAACTCCCACTGGAGCATAGGGCGCCAAACCTTTTGTCATTTATAATATTTGGGCTACTGAATTAGAAACTGATGCTCAATTTTATATAGAGCAATTCCATATGAAAACGATCAAAATTGGCAAATTTTTGGACGACCCCTCTCCGATTTTAAAATAAATAGTCTCAATCGATTGCCCAGCAAAAAATAATGTACCTACATATTTTTTTTTTTTTTTTATAGTGACTGGTTTAGTGGTGGTGTACACCACTGTCATGTGACAAAATTGAAGAATTCTTCATAAGGGACCTCATTGAAAGTTGTTTTAAAAAAAACTACTAAAGCGATCGCAACGAGTGATAGCTCGTTGGAAAGGTATTGAATCAGGCTTTAATTGAAAAATAAAATTTTCCTAATTTTTCTCAGAAATTTACCTTTTTTCCCATGAAAATTAAATTTTCCCATGAAAATTAAATTTTCCCATGAAAATTAAATTTTCCGATTTTCCACAGAAGCTCCTAAATTTTCCGGCTAATTTTTTTTTTTTGGATTCCTCATAATTTTTGCTTTAAGAATCAGCAATAAAAAAATGGGCCCCGACTCCTTGTTTGGACAGGAGAGGAGCATTTAAGAGACCACCTTGTTCTCATTGTTTTTATATTTTTTATAATTGAATTATTTGTAATTATTTAACATTATTTTATTTTATTATTAAAAATACATTTTAAAAATTATTTTACAGTTAAAAATACATTTATGAAGAAAAAATCAATTTTTTTTAAGAGCCCCAAGTTGAGTGTGTAGTGAATATGGTCTGCCTGCCTTCACAAGATCGGCCATAAATCCATGGATAATAGCAGCAGTGGCATGTAATGGCACACCAAACCCGACTGAAGCTACAGGTCATAAAATGTTTTGTAAATTTTTTAAATTACCAGGTAATAAATATTTCGCCTAAAATGACACGTGCAGAAACAAGTCATAAAACACGGATTTTCCATAAATATGGCGAAATATTTATTACCTGGTAATTTAAAAAATTTACAAAACATTTTATGACCTGTGGTCGGCTTATTGGCAGTAACCAATTAAGTCCCTCTTTAAAAAACATTTTATGACCAGTAGTTCACGCAAATTTTCCTATTAAAGAAAAGCAAATATCGCTTATTTTTTTTTTACCAATTTTTTACCAAAAAATAAATATAAATACTTCACACACTCTGAGTCAAATTTTAGTTGAATACTAAACGTGAAAGTGTTAAAGTGTTTTTTTTTTGTAAAGTAAAGAGTGAAGCTGTAAAGACAATTTAAAGTAAAATGAATAAATTTTGCTGCAATCCGTTTAACAAGAGTGGACATCGTTCGAAAAAGATAAAAGTATTAAAATTAACTGGTGCTTCGAAGCGATACATGAATGAATTAAATATACAATAGGGTGAAGAAGCAGAATTCATTTGCCCCAAGTGTAAAATCGATTTGTCTCAACAAGCAAATGCATTGAAACAAATGCAACCACAATCCGAGAGTGAAATGACAATTGAACAAAATGTTTCATCTGATAGTGAGGCAGACATTCCGATGGTCAATATGTCTTTGAGTCCTTTGAATGAGGCTATTACCACTTTAGGTGAATCGCCTATTACAAAAAGAAAGTTGCGAAGTGAAAAATACAGGAAAGAGAAAAAAGGCAAGGTTATGAGTGAAATCGCGACAATATTTGATGAAGGCTCTGATAACGAATGCAGTCAAGCAGATGACGTTGATGACGGCAAACAAATGATTGAGCAGTTGAAAAGAAAATTCAATTTAGCGACCACTTTTCCGGAGAAATATCTCATTTTATCTGTGCTGCCTCAATCATGGTCTATACGCAAGATTTCTGAACAGTTTCAAACATATTGGCGACTCCCACCAAGAAATTTGGCTCAAGGGCCCTCAGCGAAGCAATGGTGAAATTGATTCCAGATTTTTACTGCAATGATGACAACAGCCGCGCCTGCCCAGGTACACGTGACTATGTTATCACACGTGAAGATGGAGAAAAAGTACACAAGCAGCGCAGATTATTATTATGTAATCTATCCGAAGCATACCATCAGTTCAAAGAGAAATACCCAGCAGAAAAAGTGGGATTTTCTAAGTTTGCCATCCTACGACCAAAAGAATGCGTGCTGGCATTAGACAGGCACGGAACGCATTCAGTCTGCGTTTGCATGTTTCATCAAAACATCAAATTAATGTGCTTTCCATGCAAGAAATTGAAAGTATTTCACGGTGAAATTGTAACATATAGGGACCTCCTGTCGAAGTCGTTGTGCGCATACCCCACGGAAAATTGTCATCTGTCCAAATGCGACAATTGTCCGAAGATTGACGAGCTAGAGCAATATTTGGCGGAAAAGTTTGAACAGCTGTTAATTCAGGAGGTGCATTTCAAACAGTGGATAATTAGCAGCGGCAGATGTTCCCTTGAGACCGTGGTAAAGCAGATTCCGGAATTCATCGAGGAATTCGGATCCAAGTTGAATGAACTGAAGGCGCACCATTTCATATCCGAGATGCAATCGAAATTTCTAAAGGAAAGTAAGGAGAAATTAGCCCAAAATGAATTCATTGTGATAAGCGACTTTGCAGAGAATTACACTTTTCTCGTTCAGGATGAAATTCAGGCTTATCACTGGGCAAACGACCAGTGCACGGTGCATCCTTTTTGCATTTATTTCAAAAACGAAGATAACGAACTACAGACCGTAAGCCTTCTTATTGTCGCGGAGAGTTTAGCTCATAATTATGTGTCCGTTTATTTATTTCAAATGAAACTGTTTGAATTCTTAAGATCAAAATTCGATGCAATCGACAAAGTAACGTTTTTCTCAGACGGCGCGGCTTCTCAGTACAAGAATAAAAAAAATTTTTACAATCTTTGCATAATTGAAGAAGAACAAAACTGCAAGGTCGAGTGGCACTTTTTTGCGACGTCCCACGGTAAGGGCCCATGCGATGCGTTAGGGGGAACCCTAAACCGCATGGCGACTAAGGCAAGTTTGCAAAGGCCATATACTGACCAGATCTTAAATGTACAACATTTGTTTTCGTGGATTCAAAGCAAGGAAATTGCCATTAACACAGTTTTATGCACTCAAAAAGAACACGATGCCATGGTGCGACCAATTCAAAACAGATATAATAATGTCAAAACTATAACTGGAACGCAAAAGTTTCATTGCTTCATACCAAATATTTATGATATGTCAATTAATGTAAAGCGGTACTCTTCGTCTGCCGACGTGCTAAATTTAAAGTTACTTTAATTTTATAATGATGCCAAGACAATTGAAATTTTTAATAAATATTGTAATTAAGTATAACCAGCAAAATAAGAAAGATTTTTTCTTCATAAATGTATTTTTAACTGTAAAATAATTTTTAAAATGTATTTTTAATAATAAAATAAAACAATGTTAAATAATTACAAATAATTCAATTATAAAAAATATAAAAACAATGAGAACAAGGTGGTCTCTTAAATGCTCCTCTCCTGTCCAAACAAGGAGTCGGGGCCCATTTTTTTATTGCTGATTCTTAAAGCAAAAATTATGAGGAATCCAAAAAAAAAAATTAGCCGGAAAATTTAGGAGCTTCTGTGGAAAATCAGAAAATTTAATTTTCATGGGAAAATTTAATTTTCATGGGAAAAAAGGTAAATTTCTGAGAAAAATTAGGAAAATTTTATTTTTCTATTAAAGCCTGATTCAATACCTTTCCAACGAGCTATCACTCGTTGCGATCGCTTTAGTAGTTTTTTTTTAAAACAACTTTCAATGAGGTCCCTTATGAAGAATTCTTCAATTTTGTCACATGACAGTGGTGTACACCACCACTAAACCAGTCACTATAAAAAAAAAAAAAAATATGTAGGTACATTATTTTTTGCTGGGCAATCGATTGAGACTATTTATTTTAGAATCGGAGAGGGGTCGTCCAAAAGGTGATCGCTTTCATATGGAATTGCTCTATACTCCTTTTTTTTACAGTTTTGGTCAATTTTAGCTTATTTCGGTAATGGTATTTTAAGGGTAACGTTATTTCATTTATTTCGGTACCGTCGTGTTATGGATAACAGTTATTTGGAAAACGGTATTTTAGGAATAACGATATTTCGGCTATTTCGGTAATGTTATTTTAAGGTTAGCGGTATTTCAGTTATTTCGGTAACGGTATTTTAAAAACAAATCGAAAAAGAAAAAAAGGGGAAAAGAACAGAAAAAAGAAAAAACAAAAAGTGGAAAGAAAAAAACAAAGGCTGGAGGTGAGATAGAAACAAAATTTCATTAAAATATCTTCGTATATGCGACCTATAGCGAGCGAAAAAGAAAAGGTGGGACCATTATTTGGGCACTAGGTCCAAACATGGAGCGATTTAAACCAAAAGTAATAGGCTTCGTCCTTGGGCCGATATAAATATATGCACCGAATTTCATCAATATATCTTAATATTTTCGACGTGTAGCGTGCCCATTAGAGTGGTCCAAAAAACATGAAGGTTGGAATTCGTGATCTCCACAATGTTGCCCCTATTCCTTAATATCTAAAAACTCTCTAAGCCATGTTTCAGCTAAATCCGCTTTTATTTAGAGGTAGCAGAAAAAGTTATCTTTTAAGAATTAATAATTTGTCTCTAGAGTAATTTATACAAAAAGTAGGGTTGATTTTAAATTGAATTATTTCTTAAACTGTACGCTATTATTTAACAATTTTTTGTTTAAATTTAGTGTCAAAATTAAAAAAAAATTAAGTAACTTTTAAGTAATTCGCGTTTTTTTTATATATGCAAAATTATTTTAGTTAAAATTTCAAAATTTTCCGAAAATATGTAATAAAAATTCATCTTGTTTTTGCCTTGCATGCGCAAATTTCTCAAATCTGATCTTTATTTTACAAAAGATTATGAATCAGCAATCGAAATTAAAAAAAAAATTTGTTTATAAATTAATCGCGGTTTACAAAAATTCAAAAAAACTCAAGTTTTTTGAGGTATTTTCCTAATTATCTTAACGAAAAAATCCAATTTCCCGAGTAAAAAAGTTTTGATATAATCACATATTATTTTATCTAATTCCATATAGTAACTTATAGTTACATATGGCCACATATGCTTTTAAATTCAAGCATATATACTTTTATATAGTCATATATTAGATATTTTTTCTTCAAAGGTTTTAATATGGAGACATGTGTGAATTTATATTATTACATACTGGCCTACATATATATGTATGTGCTATATATAAGTACATAAAGTAACATATAAAAGATATAATTACATATACGTTTATATATAATTTAGTGTGACACTATACATAATAATATAAAACTATGTGGATCAATATAAAAAATATTTTATAATTTGTGTTAGTTATGATTATATATTGACGAATATGAACCCATATATAACTTATAACGTTCTTTATAAAATCATTTATAATTATATATCATCCCACATAGGCAATTTTTTCAAAATGATTTTATATAAAAATATATAAGGTCCATATAAAACCGTATTATATTATATTTGGTTCCATGTTATCAATGATTTTGAACTAGTTTGAGATTTAGTAATTACTAGGGATTGGCGCGTGACACGAAATGTTCGTGAGTCCCGTTATTCACACGTGATCGTGAGTAATAATTACTATACTTAAGTGATAAGAACAAATTCAATTACTTGTAATTGTAATTGTTCTTTTTTGAATTGCAATTACAAATAATATGTAATTGTAGTTGAGTTTTTTTTCAATTACAATTACATGTAATTGTGTTATTGCATCTGTAAATACCCTACGGGAAATTTTAACAAACTGTCACCGAACTGGCCCCTTTATATGAAATAGACTGGTCACTTTTACATGGCGTTGTCATAGGAGGTGGAAATTGACCCATTGTGACATGTCACAAGACAAATCCCAGGACAGATCCCTGAACTTTGTTTTTTATGATAATTTTTGTATATTGTTAGATATGGTCCTATATAATATGATAAAAAGTATAAGGTTATTATTTAGATATAATTGTATCAAACTATGTCCACTTTTATAACATTTTATATAATTTTATACAAAAAGATATAATTTGATGTAATTGGATGAGGATAAAATTCGGATACAATTGCATCGAATTGCATAAAATTGTATCAAATTGTACCAAATTGTATACAATTGTATACAATTCGACACAATATGATACAATGAGACGTTCTCATTTTTCCGATATAATTATATCTAATTACATAAAAGATTATATATAATTAAATATAACTTCATATGGCTCCATATAATTTTTTTTACTTGGGTTGTTATACTTTTGCAATTTACTTAGCAAGGGCCTTAACCCTTTCGGTACTTCTTTTCTGCTTTTGACTTAAAAAAATATATTTTTTTTTAATTTTGTTACTATTTAAGCCTAAATTATGAATAATCAAAAGTAATTTTTTTAAATTTGGTTTCCAAAAGTGGTTTTTGGGCATCCTGCCATTGTACTTAAAGGGGGAAAAAAAATACAAAAATATAAATTTAAATTTTTAATGCAATTTTAAAGACCTTATGTTTGGAAAGATCTAAATCTACGTTCAAATGCATTCATTTTATATTATACATTAACCCTTTCACGACCATTTGGTCATTCATATGTGTTCCACAGAAAAAAAAATTCTTTTTTGCATATTTTGACTTAATTAAGTCGAAATAAGACTAATTCATTAAAATATTTTCTATTTGTTCGATGTTTAGTCTTTCAGACATGTTAATTACGTTCAGCAGCTGCGACGCGATTCAATCACATACAAAAATGTTCTTTCAGTTGGTTAAAATCTATGCCATATGGCATAGTACGAAATAAAAAAAATCGTACAGCCTTATTGAACTATGTTTGGGATCCAACTTTTTTTACATTTAATAAAGCAATAATTATCTACTAAATTACTTACATAAAGCTATCAAAAAAAGAATTTTTGTAATAGAATATATAAAAGTACGAAGTGACCTTTTCTTGTTAAATTCGAAACTCGATAGGCACGCTCGCTTTCTGAACCTTCACAGAAAATCAAAATATTTTTTTTCATTAATTTTGTACAGAAAGCTTCAAAGAAAAATATAAAAATACAAAAAAAAATAGTCTCCATAACTTTTTTGACTTAAAACAGACACTAAAAAGTGACTATGCCATATGGCAGGGCTGGCAAAACTATGACACGCGTGTCAGTAGTGGCACGCGAGTGGATTTTAGGTGGCACGCGACGTTTTGTGGAATATTTTCAAAAAATTTAAATTTCGTTACAAAAATGTGTGATTTAACTCCATAAGGTGAAATTTTTCATAGAGCTTGTAAATCGTCTTTTAAAATGAATAAAACTCTGTATTGCCACCATATTTTGTTTAAAGAAATAGGGCTAATAGAGAACTCGCAAATTCGATTATCAAAAAATTCTGGGAAAATTTCTAAAATTCTGGATTGAAAGAAGTTTAAATGTTTCGATGAGAAAATGCCTCATAATCGGAGAAATAGAAAGTACCTGAAAATTGCACAAAAATGGAAAAAAACTTGCAATAAAATTGGATCTCAAAAATTAAGTTTTTTTTAAAGTGAAAATAGGTGCCTCAATGAAATAAAGGCTGAAAATAAGTTTCATAATGAAATAACCCCCTTGTCGGAATTTGAAATTGGGTTTTGTTCATGTTTCGCAGAGCCATTTCATCTGAAATATAAATTTCTCAAAATGTTGGGTTTTAATTTTTATTCAAAAAAATAAAAATAGTTTTTTCGACCTTTTTATTAATTAATTAGAAATTTATTAATTCAGTTCGAGGCCAATTTCCTTATTATGAATTAACATAATAAGTACTTTTTTCAAAAACTGCTATTTTTCTTCATCAGGATATTCTCCTAACAAATACTTCACAGAGTTTTTGCTTTCAAAAACCTCTAACACTTTCAGGAATGAAAAGACGATCGTTTCGGGGATTTTCCAAGTCCCCTTCTTCAGTTTTCTTTAGAAAGTGAATTAATAAATTTCTAATTAATTAATAAAAAGGTCGAAAAAACTATTTTTATTTTTTTGAATAAAAATTAAAACCCAACATTTTGACAACACTCGCAGTACGGAGAAATGTTTTTTTGTTTGCCCCTTCCTTGTAATTGACAAAGAAGTGATAAAAATAAAATTTGTATTTTATTTGTACCGATGGTACGAAATACAAAAACAAAAACTTTCATAATATTTCTATTGTTGGTTATGTCTTTGCAGAGACTTCGAAAACATATTTTATTGTTTACTCCATTCTCATTTCGTTGATGTAGTAGACTACGTTTAATATGAAATTTTGATGTTTCAATTTGCATTGCACTATTGCCACCACTTTCTAAAGAAAACTGAAGAAGGGGACTTGGAAAATCCCCGAAACGATCGTCTTTTCATTCCTGAAAGTGTTAGAGGTTTTTGAAAGCAAAAACTCTGTGAAGTATTTGTTAGGAGAATATCCTGATGAAGAAAAATAGCAGTTTTTGAAAAAAGTACTTATTATGTTAATTCATAATAAGGAAATTGGCCTCGAACTGAATTAATAAATTTCTAATTGATTAATAAAAAGGTCGAAAAAACAATTTTTATTTTATTGAATAAAAATTAAAACCCAACATTTTGACAACACTCGCAGTACGGAGAAATGTTTTTTGACCCTTCCTTGTAATTAACAAAGAAGTGGTAAAATTAAAATTTGTATTTTATTTGTACCGATGGTACGAAATACAAAAACAAAAACTTTCAAAATATTTCTATTGTTGGTTATGTCTTTGCAGAGACTTCGAAAACATATTTTATTGTTTACTCCATTCGCATTTCGTTGATGTAGTAGACTACGTTTAATATGAAATTTTGATGTTTCAATTTGCATTCCACTATTGCCACCACTTTCTAAAGAAAACTGAAAAAGGGGACTTGGAAAATCCCCGAAACGATCGTCTTTTCATTCCTGAAAGTGTTAGAGGTTTTTGAAAGCAAAAACTCTGTGAAGTATATGTTAGGAGAATATCCTGATGAAGAAAAATAGCAGTTTTTGAAAAAAGTACTTATTATGTTAATTCATAATAAGGAAATTGGCCTCGAACTGAATTAATAAATTTCTAATTATAAATTTCTCTGTTCAAATCCATAATATTTGCTTTTTATTTATTATTATGATGATAAAAACCGCGCGATTTATTTAAAAAAATCAAATTTTAGCCCGAAGCACATTTTTCAACTACCCAGTCAGAAATCGCCAGTGGTACAAAAAATCAAGCACTGGCATACCACTGGGTAACCATGGTATTAAAAATAAATGACTGGCAGAACACTCATTTGGGACGCTTTGCCAGCGTTTGCGAAAAGCGTTTTACCAGTATTTTTTTTACAAGAATTTCGGTGGTTTATAAAAAAAACCACTGGCAAAGAATTGGCTTAGAGTGATATGCCAAGGTTTGCAACCAGTGGTTATCCAGTGCTACCTACACAATGCTACCAGGCGTACAAAAATCAATTCACTGGAAAACCAATGATTTTATAAAAATGCTGACGCTTCGTTAAAAAATGTTTGTAGTCGGAAGGTTCCGAGTTCAAATCCGGTTGCAAGCAAAAAAATTTTTTGGGATTTTTTTTAATTTAAAATTTTTTTTGTTTTATAAAAACAATTTTTTTGTTTGTGGGAAAGCTCCTTCAAGACCAACTTTTTTTTTGCCCTCCAAACACTGGCATACTAGTTACTAAAAATTGTTTGCCAGTACTAGCATTTTGGCACAGCCAGTAGTTGTCCAGCTATTATCACTCATTTATGTGTTTAGCCATTAAATATTATATGTCTCGTTAGCTCAGTGGGTAGAGCAATCGTCTGCCAATCTGACGGCCTGGGTTCAAATCACGGCAGGGCCAAAAAAATACATATGAACTTTTTTTTAATTTTATTTTGGAAAATATATTTCCAGACCACCTATTTATTGGTTTTGCCAGCGTTTTGCCAACGTTTAAAAATTTTGTTCCTCCAGTGCTTTTCCGGCGCTTTTTGAACAGCCGGTCCTTTTGTCTAATGATGTTATCATTTTGGGAATGGGAAAGCACTTTTTGCCAATACTTGTACCACCTGTTAAAGTGCTTTGCCACCGCTTTCCCGTTTGTATTTTTCTGACTGGGTGGTTTATGTTTTGCTTTAAATAAAAAATGCAAGTAAAAAGATCACAAGTAAAAAAGTTTTGATATAGTCATATATTTTCATATAAATTTTTGTATAATTATGTATTGGAACATATATACCAAGATATAATTATATAAAATTTTACGAAATTATATCCTAAATATATAAATATATCTTGTTATATATTGCACAATATATAGTGCAAGATATTACAATATCTAATTATATATAGACCTATATATAGTTACGTATACCTCATATAATTATGTGTAATTGTATCGAATTATATACCATTATAGCTTGTTGGATATGATTATATTATATTTGATATATTTGGATGAGGACAAAATCCGGATAAAATTGTATCAAACCATATCTTATTCCATCAAATTAGATCTAATTGTGTCAAATTAGATCTAATATGATCATAATACGATCTAATTTGATACAAGTAGATGTTCTCATTTTTCGGATATAATGATATATAATATCAAAAGTCATATAATTTTTTTAGTAGGGATAGTAAGATCATATTTTCTTCAAGAAAACAGAAATTTGTTTCCCGTATGTAAACTTTTGGAGTCTGTGTATTATTCTAGTGTGGTAAATTCTGTTTGGTATTTGATAAAACGAATAACCGGTTATTTTTTTTTTTTTTTTAATTTTAAAATCTTAATATTTTAGGAACAAGTGCCAACACAGTTTTCATTTCCCGTCGAGAACTTTTTCATATTATGCAAAAATCTGAATCTGCAATATAGGTAGGTACACAGATAAAATCAAGTTTTTAAGAACGCATTTATAGGAAATCTGACTTTACCATTCCATTCTACAACAAAATTTAGTACAAAAAATTTTTTGTTGAATTTTCAAAATATACCAGATAGCCATTAGAGTGGATCGAAAATCCACTTTTTATAAAAACTTCTGTGGCGCTTCTTCTGGCGCTGTGGTGTACACTAAAAAAAAAGTTAGTACAAAAATTAGTAAAACGGTTTCCAATACTAGTATTATACTAAATTTTAGTATAAAGTTGTTTTTTAGTAAAATAATTTGGTATTTTCATTTTACAAATTACAGAATTTTTTACTAATTTGAGTTGCTAATTCTACAAATTTAATTCCACTAAATTTTGAAACCCGATAAGCCAAAATTAGCAAAAAAAATTACTAATCTTTTTTATTTTAAAGGTTAAAATTTGTTTGTTTTTTCTCCCCACATATACTACAGGCTAAAGTTGAGTTTAGGGGACCTCACCCATTGCCTCCATAATTTTACCACTGATAGAACTCTTTTTGGGAGTGCTACGATATATTTTTTTTCCCGGAAACGCCTATGTGGAAAGTTTAAAAATATGCTTGGCTATATCTTCGCCGTTAATGGTCTAATTGGGACAATATATACACCATTGTAAGGTCTTTTAGAAATGTCTTTAAGATGATATTTTTTTAAATTACTATTAACCCATTACGGCCCGGCGAAAGAATTTCCATTTTTTTTAATAGAAACGTTTTTATTTCATAAAAACGCCTATATAAGAATATTATTTTTACTTTATAAAGCTTTCATTTGCGATAAATATAAAGTTTTTATCATTTCAAACATCAAGGATGCTACGTGAAAAACATGAAGTTAAAATTTTTTTTGGGAAAAAACCCGGTAAACAATTTACATTTACAAAAAATTTCAAAAAAAATGAAAGCATTTGCATTTACAAAACGACGTTTTGTAATAGTACTATAAGCGAAACTGGACAAGAAATTAAAGCTTGTGTATTTCATTTAGGGTTGCCATTTCCGTTTTGAGAAAAAGAGGACGCCAACCTCAAAAAAGTAGGACATTTGTCTTAAAAAAGAGGAACATTTTTTTTTTAATAAATTAATTTTACAAAAATCAACAACGCGATAAAATATATTTACAAAAAAAATTTTATTTTATAAATAAAACAAAAAAAAACAACGATTGACCAATTTATTGCACATATTGTCAGGAATGTACATTTCTATAACTTCTTGATACGAATTGTAAAGGATTTCATGAATGTTTTTCAATGCTTCCAATTTGAATCAATATATTACTGCCGCATTTCTTCAAATATTTCAAAAACTGTTGACAATTCATATGAAAATTTTATTTGATTCTAATAATATCAGAAATAGAACTAGAAATAGTTTCTTGATTCAGTTTTTTGTTTTCTAGCGTCCACTGCGCCTTGATTACGAAAAACTTCACAAATAAGATACAAAATCATTCTGACCTTAAAATTTTTACTACCTGAATAAAAAAATAACGATTAACAAATTTATTTCATACATTTTCGGGAATGTACATTTCTATAATTTCTTGATACGAATTATCAAGGGTTTCATGAATATTTTCCAACGCTTCCAATTTGAATGTCGCATTTCTTCAAATATTCATAAAACTCTTGACAATTCATATCAAAATTATATTTGGCTAATAATATCAGAAATTGTTTCTGGATTAAATTTTTTTTATTAAAGAAAATACACGTTCTATGTTGGCATTATGTGCTGAAAAGAAAAAATACTACTCAACAAGTTTTTTCATTTCATAGCAAACATAATTTTTAATAAAAAAAAATTTCGACCAAAACTTGTTATCAGTCGTGTTAATTGAATTTAAGGTTTTCACATAATTTTTCAGGATAATTATTATTCCTTAAATACATTTTCATCATTAAAAGCAATGTTAATTTTTTTTAAATTCAGCAGTTGGTTCACTGCTGACAAGCTTCAAATTTGGCAATCAAAGTGATGCCAAGTCAATTGAAATAGCAGCAAAAACAGCGATGCTAACAATTCAAAAGTTTAGAAGCAATAAAAAAAAGGTTATGGGGAAAAGTGCAAAAAGTAGGACAACCCCGGACACTTATTGAAAAAGAAGGAGGACTGCCTCGGACGTCCTAAAAAAGAGAACGGTGTCCGCGGAAAAGAGGACAGATGGCAACCCTAATTTCATTATAATAAAATTATTTGAACATCAGTTTAAATGCTTTCATTGATATTTTTTGTAAAGATTAGAAATATATTAAAAATAAATCTTTTGTAAAAGTTATAATTAATAATAAAGTAATAAAAAAGATATATATTTTGTAGGCATTTAAATATATATAAAAATAAACCTTTTGTAAATGATTTTAATGATTAGAAAATATTAAAAAGCAAACCTTTTATAAAATTTAGGGGTAAATTAATAAATGCTTTGTAAAGTTAATAATTTGTAAAATAATTATAAATTTAGACATTAAATTCTATACCAAAGACATAAAATAGACATATAAAATATTTTTAAAAATACTGAAATGTAAATGCTTTATAAACGTATTGTAAACCTTTACTAAATAGAATAGTAAGCCCGGTTTTTATTTATTACGAATAACGAACAGTTTATCCACTTGTTCTGTTTTGTATGTATCTACTTGTTCTGTTACATATATGTACGTATGTTTGTAAATGCGTGCACGCAAAAGCAAAGCCTACTTTATGAAATTTAGAAATATGTAACTAAAGGCTTAAAACGACGTTGTGTACATACATTTTGTATTTATAATATATTTTAATTTTTTTATTTTAAAGTTCATAGTTTATAATATATAATAATTGTTAATAGTACATATATAGAATTATAAAACCATATTTTTCAAATTTAATTTTGCATTTATGTTTACAAAATAAATTTTGTTTTTGTTTCCTAGAAGTAACTAAAAATATTTAAAATTTTTGGAAAATAAGACAATTTTAGAACTGTTGAACATGGTTTAATTATAAAAGAATAACTACATACATCGATGTTTTTTTCGGTTGCCTAAACCATTTTAATAACAATGAAAACAATAATATGTTCAAATTTAGATAATAGGAATACATGATCTCATATATTTCCATATACCTTTGGATCCGAAATTTGAGGGTATATGGCCATATATGATCATATATGAGCATACATGGATCATATGTGAGCATATATGGTCATATATGAATATGTACGGTCATATACCCGAAGTTTGTTTTCAGCCGTTAACAGTGGATGTTTATCTTAATTGTGCTCCGTGCTTTTAGTCAGAAATTAGTGTATTAAAGTACTTATAAATTTGTGTTTAATACTAAAAAATCCGTTTAAATATTTCCAGTTTATCTACAAAAAATCAATTTAAAAAGTTACTCGAAAGGTCGCTTTTTTTAGATATCTGTTTTATAATTTTTTACAATACATAAAATTACCAACAATAAACTAAATTATCAAACTCAAAACATTCTTACAACAATAAAATATACCAAATAGAAATTACATCTAACTCAATAGAACCTAGCATAAAAAGAAAATACAAAAAAGAAAACAACAATAATTCAAGTAACTTAGAACAAGTGCCGTACTCTTTTTTGTTTTCAAAAAAAAAAAAAAAAAAAACAACAACAACAAACATTTGTGTTAAACAAATAAGTGTTGCCAGTTAATTAAAAAAATTTAAATTCCCAGAAAAACAATATTAAATCGCTCGAAAATGTCATGTTTAAAAAAAGGCTGTTCTTTAGAAGGTCATGATGAGAGAATGATAATGTGCTGGCTTTGTCATGGTTTATGTCACTTTAAATGCAGTGGCTTAACTGGTTTAGTGGCTGAATCTGTATCGAAGCATAAAAACTTGCATTGGCGCTGTAATGGCTGCCAAAAAATTGGCGCTGATTTTTACCGTTTCTTCCAAAGCACTAAAAACAATTTTTTGCAAATTCAAAACAATTTAGTTAATTTATCCGAGCAAATAAACTCTTATGGAAAGCTTTTAGATGATTTTAAATCATTAGAGGGACTCCAATCACCTCAATTACCTTCTCCAAATCGCCGTAAATCACCCAGAATCATGAATAGAGAAAACCCTGATTACACTACTGTTTCTTTGACCCATACAAATGCTAATAATAACGCAAATACAGCTCTTACATTGCCTTCAACTGCTAATAATACGGCTTTAAATTCTGCGAATATGCATACTACAACTACTACTCTTTTGATGCCCCAAACTGCTGTCCCACCATCTTTTAATAATGCTTCATCAATAATCCACAATGAGTCTACGATGCCTACAACTGCTAATATACCATCCTTTACTAATGCTCATAATTTGATAGTAGATACTCAAAATTCTACTAGATTGATTAATTTCGATGCGTCATCTCCAAGGCCGCCTGCTTCATCTATTGGCGATAATCCCAACACTATAAATACTCCTTATGCCAACGTAATTGCTAAAATAGCATCATCATCTCAATTTACCTCTGCACCGAGGGAACTCCGAACTATACCACGTTTACCACCCAGAAAAACCATCTTCGCTACACGTTTTCTCCATGATACAACTGTCGAAGAAATGAAATACTACTTGCAGTCTCAGTTCAATAATGCACTTCCTGATAATATAGCTGTTTATAGAATTAATTCAAGAAATAGAGCTTCTTTTAAAATAATCGTTCCTGAAGAGCTGTTTGAACAAATGGTAAACCCCTCCTTTTGGCCGGAAAATGCTGTGGTACGAGAATTTGTATATCGAGATGAAAATGCAGCTCGTTTACCCAAATCTGCTAATCAGACTCCAAAAAACTAATATCTATAATTTATCAAAATGTTAATGGTTTAAATACTAAATTACCGTCGCTATTTTCCAACAGCTATGATTTCAACAACCATATAATAATATTTACCGAAACTTGGCTCAATAAAAAAGTTAATAATTCCGAAATTTTTTGTTCCAATTATCAAATCTTTAGACAAGAAAGAGAAAACAAAGGTGGTGGTGGTGTGCTAATTGCCGTAACAAATGATTTTTCATCTGAACAAATTATATTAAATGATTTTTTGCATATTGAGATTATATGTGTATTGGCAAAAATAAACAAAAAATGTCTTTATATAATCTGCTCCTACATTCCGCCTCGTTCTCCCGATTATGTCTACGATGATCACAAAAAAGCAGTTGATTTCATTTTAAAAAAAATTAAATCTTCGGACTTGGTTATGTATGTTGGTGATTTTAATATGCCTTCAATATTTTGGGAAGAGATCCCAGATTCCAACTATTTGATTTCGTCTCGTTCATCTAGCTCATCAGCTGATTTTATTGATGGCTTATCTAGTAACTGCCTTTTCCAAATTAATCCTGTTACTAACTCTAATCGTAAACTACTGGATCTTATTTTTGTAAATGAGCCATCAGAGTTTTGTGTCACGCGCCATTCTCCAATTTCAATTCCTGAAGACAGATATCATCCCACAGTTGAAATAACCTGCTCTTCCTCCTATCCTACGCTTGGTAATAATACGCAAAAGAAAAAAGCTTTTAGTTTTAATAGAACAAATTATGAAGAACTTTATCGTCAGCTGTCTCGAATTGACTGGATCGACGTGCTGTCTCGTTATAATAATGATTTTGACTTGTGTCTGAATAAATTTTATCAAATTTTATATGAATGTTTTGAAACGTCTGTACCTAAAATGATGCCTTCTAAATCTATTGGTCCTCCTTGGAATACGAAATATCTTACACGTCTAAAAAATAAGAAAAATAAAATGTTTAAAAATTATAAGAAAAATGGAACGTCTACAGATTACATGAAATACTCAGTATCAAGATCCGAATTTAATATGGCAAATCAAAATGCCTATAAAAACTATCTAATTAAAATTAAGAACAATCTAAAAAGTGATCCAAAATCATTTTATAAATTTGTGAACTCCAAAAGACGTTCAGTTGACATTCCGTCTAATATGAAGTTTGGTGATTCTGAGTCTACAGATGATTTGTCCATAAGTAATATGTTTGCTGACTTTTTTGCATCCACTTATTCCTCTTCAACGTTTACTAATCCTAATCAATATCCATATTCAATTCCTGAATCATCAATGATTATTATTCCACCCATCAATGAAATAACAGTCCGAAGCCAATTAACCAAATTGAAAATGGCTTTTACTGCGGGTCTAGATGGAGTTCCGAGCTGTATTTTGAAGCGATGTTCACATCTGTTATGTATCCCTCTGACTTATCTTTTTAACAAATCCCCTTAAATTGGGGTATTTTCCGGCTGTTTGGAAACAATCATTTATTACTCCACTGTTTAAATCTGGCTCTAAATCGGATATTTCGAATTATAGAGGTATCGCTAAATTAAGTACTATTCCAAAATTATTTGAAAAACTTGTATATGATGTGATGTCACACCAAGCCTCTTCTATTTTATCTTCAAAACAACATGGATTCTGCAAATCCCGTTCTACTGTAACAAATTTATTAGAGCTTACAACCATTGTTAATGAAGGTTTTCTCAACAGAAAACAAACTGATGTTATATATACGGATTTCAGTAAGGCGTTTGATAAAGTAAACCATGATCTTCTTTTGTTCAAACTTGGCCGAATAGGCTTTAGTGCTACGCTTTTGAGCTGGATTAGCTCGTACCTTAATGATCGTCAACAATGTGTCAAATTTCGAAATACTTTTTCCAGTATGATAAACGTAACATCTGGAGTTCCACAAGGTAGTCATCTAGGACCTCTGTTATTCACTCTCTTTATAAATGATCTCCCTTCTGCTATTCAACACTCTAACATTTTAATGTATGCAGACGATGTTAAACTATTTATTTCATTTAATAATACCACTGATCAAGTACTTTTGCAAAATGATATTAATTATTTTACTTCCTGGTGCAATACAAATTTGATGGATCTCAATGTTAACAAATGTAAATACATGATTTTTACAAGATCAACTCCCATTAATGGCTCTTATACAATGAACAATGCTGACCTGGAACGAGTGGACTCGTTTAATGATCTTGGTATTCTATTGGATAAGCAGTTAAACTTCAAATCTCACATTTCATTAACAGTTAATAAGGCAAAAGGTGTCTTAGGATTTATTAAACGTTGGGCCAAAGAATTTTCTGATCCTTATACTACGAAACAGCTTTATACTACTTTAGTTAGGCCAATTCTTGAATATGGGTCAGTTGTTTGGGATCCGCAGTATGTTGTTCATCCAAACTCTATTGAATCCGTACAAAAACAATTTTTATTATTCTGCCTTCGTGGTCTTGGGTGGGCTGCTAATGCAGAACTTCCCGCTTATGAAAATCGCCTTGCTCTTATTAAATTACCTACTCTAAAAAGTCGCAGACGCATGCTGAATGTTACTTTTTTGATTAATTTGATCAATGGTGATGTCAACTCTGAATTCCTGCTCAGCAAAATAAACATATTTATTCCATTTCGTTCATCAAGATATATTGATTTCCTCAGTATAAAATATTATGTTACAAACTACTCCAATTTTGATCCATTTCGTCGTATTTGTGATGAATTCAACATGCTATACCCCTACATTGATTTTAACAAAAGCTTGCACATCATAAAAAGGGATATTATACTACATTTGAACAATTTAAGATAAAATATTTAATTTTAATATTTTATATGTTGTATTTTATTATTATTCTACATCTGGGTATAATTCTCTGTAACTAGTCTGTAAGGAAAAATCCATAGACTTAAATAAAATAAAATAAAAAAAAAAAAAAAAAAAAAATTTCGGATCCAAAGATATATGGAAATATATGAGATCATGTATGGTCATACATTGAACTATGCTTGTACGTGTATGACAATGTATGCCCATGCATGATCATATACAAGTCAATGTATGATCATGTGTGTTCATATATACACTTGTGGACATACAATTAAGTCATTCATACAGTACTACTTATCTTTTTAAAAATAAAACAGTTTTAATAAAAATTTGAACAAAAACGATTTTTATTTACTTACCCAGGTGAAAATGTTCATATATGTTCATATATTGTCATATATGGTTTCATGTATGAGCATATATGGTTTAGTGTATGATCATATATGAACATATATGTTATGTATGGAAGCATATATGGGTAAATACATTCAAATATATGAATTCATATATGATAATATACTACATTTATTGATCCATATATTGGTTCATATATTCCATATATCTTCATATATGAATGCATATATTATTCCATATATGGGTAATGTTTTAAGTTTTTTTTTTATCATGGGGGTAATTACGTGAGCGGAATCAAAAAATATTGAAATACAATACATTTGATAATTTCTTAATACAATTGGCAATTTCTAAAATGCCAGTTTCTGAAATACAATTGATTATTTGCAAAATACATTTGATAATTTCTGAAATGCAATTGCGAATTTCTGAAATACAATTAATAAATTCATGAAATACAATTTTAAGTTTCTGAAATATAATTCATAATTTCTGAAATACAATTGGTAGTTTCTGATATACAATTGATAAATATGAAAATCAATTGATAATTTCTGAAAAGCAATTATAAAACTGGAAAAAAATTGATTATTTCTGAAATACAATTGGTAAATCTGAAAAACAATTGATAACTTCTGAAATAAAATGATAAATTTTGAAATACAATTGAAAATGTTGCAGTAAGATAAAAACAGCAAAAATAAAAATGCTAAATTTAAAAAATCTGCAGAAAATTTTTCAAAATATTAGTAAACTAAAAATGGCTAAAACAAACTGTTGTATCTAAAAAAAAAATTTGTTAAATTTTGTTCAATGCAAATAGCAGTTTATAAAATCAACAGAAATATTTGCTAAAAATATTAAACAGTTGATTTCAGAAGGCTAGATTTGAATATCCATTAAAAACAAAAAACAAAAAAGGAACTTTGAAAATTTCAAATTTTATGTGATGTTTTTTGGTCTACTACTACAATTAAATTTTATTTTCTAATCACTGAAATTTAGCTCAATTATAACTCAAATTTTGTAAATATATTAAACAGTTTTATTTTTGCTGTTCCTATCGTATTTATATTTAGCAAAAATAATCGGCCAATTCAGCAGTTTTTCATTTTGAACTAATTTTTAGTAGCTTTAACTAAAATTTTTACACACTTTTTTCTATTAGTGTATAAACAATCATTAAATAATCCAAAAACAGTAATAAAATAATTTTTAAACTTGAAGTAAAATGTTTATGTCCATTAAAAATTTCATAATTTCTCAATTTCATTCAAATGTACAAATTCGTCAGTAACGTATGAATAGATTTTTAATATTTACATTTAATTTGAATAAAAAAAGCAATATTTTTATTAAAAAATAAAAAAAGTTTTTATATGAACATTCATATATCTCCATATATGGCCATATACCCTCAAATTTCGGATCCGAACCCATATATTTTGCCATATATGACCATATATGAACATTTTCACCTGGGTAGTTTAAATACCTAACTGTTAATTAATTAAAAAAACTTAAAAAAATTATTCATTGTAAATACTATTTTTGTACGAAGCGAATGTCAGTCTTATATTTTGTGTGGACATATAATTAGGTTACCTGAAAAGAAATTGTTAAAATTTGTTTAAATTGTTTTATTTTTAATTCAAACTATTTTGAACCTTTAGTATTTTGTTGGGTACCCTTTTTGGAGGATTACTTCGGCACATCTGTTTGGCATTGTTTTAACTAAATCGTAACACTGCTGAGCAGTAGTATTATTCCATTCTGCCTGAATAACATCCCAGAGTGCATTTTTATTTATAGGTTTTCTGGCCGCAACTGCCCGTTTTACGATCCCCCATAGATTTTCTATGGGATTTAAATCGGGACTTTGAGCTGGCCACTCAAGAACCTTAATTTTCTTTTCATCAAACCGAGATGTATGCTTCGGGTCGTTATCCTGCTGAAAAATCCATGCTAGTGGTAAATTATCACCATAATCATTGTCCAGATTATTCTGCAGTATATTTTTGTACATTTCCCCAGTCATTTTCCCATCGATTTTAAATAAGGGACCAACCCCGGACGAGGTAAAACATCCCCATACCATTACTGACGACCCTCCGTGCTTTACGGTCTTTTTGGTATATTTTGGGTCCAAATGTGTGTTGACTGGTCGTCGCACATAGGGTCTGCCGTCGTTTCCGAAAACGTTGAACTTTGATTCATCACTCCACACTATTAATTTCCAAAAATTTGGATTCTTATGGAGGTGGGTTTTTGCAAACCGCAAGCGCTGCTGAATATTTTTTTTCGATACATTAGGTTTTTTTCTTGCTATACGACCATAAAGATAATTTTCAGTCAGACGCCGCCTTACGGTCCTTGCCGATATTTTAATGCCATGTTCCGACTCCATGCACGATCTAATCTGTGTTGATGTGAGGAATGGGTCAATTTTACACATCCTGGATATAAGCCTATCTTCCGCTTATCAAAAGTCTTACATTTTTGATAATGTTTAATAGCGTTGACAACCTTTCCCCGCGATAGTGATAATGTTTTCACCACTTGAGCAATTGAACCAACATTTTGGAAGCAATTCCAAATGACCTCCCTTTCACCGGGAGTGGAGCTCTTATTTTTACCCATAATTTAACAACGTCAAATGGAACTATAGCAAAAGGTGCTAAAACGTTTTAAAAGACCAATAAAACCCTTTTAGCTACCACAAGGTTTTCTAAATACAGATATTTACCTTCGATAATTAAAATGACTTAATTATAATTATGGACAAATAATTATTTGTCCACTTAACTTCGGCGATGTGTTCAAAAATGACTGGTTGTTTACAAAACTGAACATTGAAATGCTAAATTTTTTTTGTATTTTCAAAGAATCATAACGGTACTGCATATTTTGAAAAATTTGAATGAATCAACAAATAACATACCGTTATTTTTGCACTCAGAAAAATATATTGCATGAGTAACTTAATTGTATGTCCACAAGTGTATTTCGATTTTCACATGGGACTGATTAATTTGTGTACTTGTTTGAACATTTTAAGTACCTTTAAGTGGCTTTTAAAACAGGCACTAAAAGGAACTTAAAAGATATATTTTAGCAATTTAGTACCCGGTGAAAAATGTCCATATATGAACATTTATGGTTCAACCATATATGTATGGATCCGATAAATGAGGTAACACCTAAGTATATGTTCATATATGGACATATATGAACATATACATTTATTAAATATATGCGAATACATGCGAACGTTGCTGTCCTTTATTATAAGGTTGTACGATAGATATAAATTTATGTATGACATTCAAATTAGGCGCTACATATGTTCCTTTTTTTATTCATGGTTTAAATATAATTCCATATTTATCCAAATATGAGTTCCTTTTACATATATGGAAAAATGTATTCTTCGAAATATGTTCATATACAAGTCCCTTTTGCATAAATTGAATAACATATACTTTCATATTTGTCCATACATGAGTGCCATTTCCATATATGAAATAACAGATGCTTCCATATATGTCTGTATATGAAATTTTTTCCATATATGCAATCACATATACTTCCATATATGTTCATATAAAATCCATATATGTTCATAAAAAATCCATATTTGTTCATATGTGTCCATACATAAACCATATATGAACATGTTTGAGCGTATATGAACATTTTTCACCGGGTAATTAATTTTTTTATTTTTTTTTTTTGACGGACAAGTTTTTTAGTCTAAAAATTAGTTTTTATTTAATTTTTTTTAATATATAATTAGACATATAATTTCTAATATAAAATTAATTCTTTCCCACTACGAAAATTCCAAGAAACCACTTACGGCCTAAGCTTTTTCACGAACTTAAAAATTTAAGGTCTTAAGATATTTTCTTTATAAAAATTTTTAAATTATTAAAAATATTTGCTAATTTACTTCTCTTGCGGGATCCAAAAAAAAATTTAACAAACAAAAATTTTGTTTGTTAAATTTTTCGCAAGAGAAAGTTTTTTGTACAAAAACGCGTTTAAAATAGTTTTTGAATAAAAAAAATCGCCAAAATATATTTTTCAATGCGAAAGTTGTCAACTTCTTTTATGCAGAAATGGTACTTAAATAAGCAGAAATTTCGCCACGATTACAAAAATGATAATATTATTCCAAGATCTGTGAAGAAACTAAAAAGTGCATAATTTTCAAGAAAAAAATTACTGCGGCGCCCTATTACTTCCAAAAAAGAAAAAACAGTTAACCTACACTAAAAATGGACTTTTTTTAATCTTTTCGGCGTGCATACATATTTACAAAAAATGCCAAAAAAGTTTACGTACAATAAAAAATTTTAATTCAAAATTTTGCCTACGGTGCGACAAATATCACACTTAAGACTTCCAGTAACAACTAAAATCACTTATTTCATTAAATTTTTGGAAGTTTAACCCAATCTGAAGGGTCTAAAATGTACTGAAATGGATCCAGTTAGGATCACGTTTTATCGATCACAAAAATCAAAAAAAATTTTTAATCGTGAGAAACTTTAATTTTATTTGACTACCATTTTTTTTTTTTTATAAAATAAGTTTATTTCTCCCTAAGGCGTCTAAAATACGCTAAAATGGCTCTATCTGGAAACATGTTTTATGGATCTCAAAAAAAAAACTTCATTATCGAAATTCTGAGGAAACTTAATTTCTTTTGAGCACCCATACTTGTATGTTAATACGCTTCTAGTTTTTTTTTAACCCAGTGGGATTATGCGGCCCCGCCTCCACTAATTTTGAATTTTGTTTTTTTTTATTGCACAGGGGTCATATTTTTTTACGTACATAGTACATATGACTGCTAAATGCATTTTTGCCAATTTTTTATTAATAAAATTTTAAGTGAAATTTTAATTTTTTTGTGTGACAACATTTGTTTTGTTAAAAATAAATTTATCGCTCGCGGGAGCAACTTTTTGTATTTTTGAATAAGGTACAACATTTTTTGAATTACGAATGGTATTTTTTGAATAATTGTATTTTTTTTTTTTTATTTACAAGTGCTTTTTTCGAAACAAAATTGCTACTAGCTGTATTTTGTCTCATGCCTATCAAGGTTAAGTATTTAAAGCAAATCTACTTTGAACCGATTGTAGTACAAAAAAAAATTAAACAGATTATGTTTGTAATTGTTCCGTTATAATCGAACGTACGTCAGCAAAAGCTTTTAGGAAGTAACGCGAATAAGCTGCGTTAGATGTGAAAATGTATAAACGTTGAGTTTTCTACGTTGATAATTATCCGTGTTGAAAGTTAACGTGCATACGAAAAGTAATATGTTAGTTTTAGTCTTAAAAGCGTTTTTATGCACTTTGAGTTTTATAAGTTATAGTTAAGTCGAAAACACAGCTATTGTTTGAAAAACAAATATTCGAATTAAAATTACAATTGCTATATTAAAACACAAAAATGTTATAAAAAAAAACATTTTTCAAACGATATACTATATGCAGTGTTGCCAATTTAGCATATTTAATGCTAGATTTAGCATTTTTTTAAATTCATTTAGCATGAAAAAAATGTATCTAGCATATGGCATTTTTTCAGCATTTTTCCAACAAAATTTAGCATATTTTTAGCATTTTTTACAGTTTTATTTTCTGTTTTTTTTTTTTTTTTTTTTTGAATATTCTATATTAATTTGAACGTTTGCTATAAAAATATTATTCATGTTGTTTCCGATATAAAAACACAACAAACAGTATTAAATCAACCTTTTTCCACGGTTCTCGTTTAACAACTGAACTGGGATTTTTATAGTTTTGTAATAGCATGTTAAAAGTGGTACTTTTAATTAATTATTTTTATTTATATTGAAACTAGCGGGCACAGCCCGCTACGTTGTTAGCGTGCCGAAAATTTTTTTTAAATGCGCTTTTTATTTAAAGTACAGTTTTTATATAGTAAAAGCCTTCACCCAGTCACCACAAATAAATAATTCTGCACAACAATGGGTTTAAAATAAATAAATAAATATTTGATCGCTTTTTCTCATGAAAGTGGATTGTTAGTAATGAATCCATAATAAATTGCAATATACGTGTGTATGTTAAGATAATTTGGTAAAGTGCGAACTTAGGTAGATAGACCCGTAAGTAGTTTTGTTCATTTGTGTTTTGAATGAAAATAAATAACGTAAAGCAGCGTTGTTAGCGTGCCTTAAAGTTTTTTTTTTTAATTCCAGTTTATGTAAAGGTAGACCTGGCAATTCAAGTAAATTCACAAATTCAGTTGGAAAATTTACTGCGTCGGTTTCTTCCACCGGTGCTTCGTTACATGAAGTTTAAATATCGGAATATATAACCCGACTAAAAAAGTTTTCATATAATCTTATATGATTTGATATAAACTTAAATGTTTATATGCGTAGCTTTATATAACCATATACATTTATATTAACACTTTGGTTTTATAAATATGTTTGATATAACGTTATATATAATCATATGTGATTTGGTCTCCAGCCATATATTAAGAGATCTGCAAATATAGTTCATACATAATTATATATAATGGCATATAAGCTTTTATAAAGAATCTTATATTAAAATATATAACAAAGTTAATAGAAAATTGTATTAATTTTATACATAATTATATCTGACATGATATCTAATTATACAACATTTTATAAAGTTTAATTGCAATTTTTAAATTTTAAAATAAAAATTAGAAAAACATATGTTGAAATAAATATGGTTTAAGTTCAGTTATTTTTTCCGTGAAAAAAATGAATTCTGAAAGTTATTTTTTTTATTTTATAAGACACATATTTTATAAGACAGACCAAAACTCTAACCTAGAAAAAGTTGTTCCGACAAATTTTTGTAATGTTTTATTTTGTCAGCTATTTCCAAGTTTATTAGCAACAATTTTTCTAAACATTAAGCATTAGTATTTAATATGAATGAAAATAAGTGATCTTAACAATATTTACTAAAATTTTATTTGAAAATCTTCATCAAATTATATGTATTAATATATAATTTGATGCAGTCAGATAGACCCATTTTTCGGATCAAATTGTATCAGGTTAGATAACATGCTTATCTCGCTTGATATAATTATATATTCCAATATTCGGATCAAATTAGATATGGACGTATATATAGGTTTATATATGGTGATATATGATTATATAATATCTTTTTTAGTCGGGAAGTTCCATTCCTTTTCTAAGGTTTTTTCTCTTTTAGAAAATTTGTTTAACTTTTTGGAGAGTATGTTTCAATGCTACATAAGTTTCATATTCCGTGGATAGTGTTTGAACAGGTAATTCCCTCTTCCAATCCATTTGCATTGTCTATAATTTCTATTCCACTCGTTCAACGTTTATATCCATTTCATTCCACTTGTGTAGTGTTTCAATTCCACTCGTTTCCTATTTAGATTCTTAATTTTAGTGTTTCATATACACTTGTTCTTTAAGTTTTAGGTTTCTAGCTAAAGACGCAGACGTTAAGGGGGGGGGGGGGGGGGGGGGGCAATTTTCCCATTTTGAACCACCATTTTTACCACGTTCCTGTCCAAAGTCCTAGAAATGCCTTGTCGATAAGTTAGCCCATACTCCAAGGAAAACATATTATATATTACAGGTTTCTAGCCGAAGGGTTTGGTTAGGCCATCAAGGGGGAGAATTATTCCGTTTTTACCCCTCCCGGCAGGAATTTCCAAAAATTCCGTCTTAAAGGACGTCTGCGTTGGAGGAGGAACCTACTACATACATAATTTTAGGTCTCTATATCCAGCAGTTTGGCCAGGCTATCAAGGGGGAAGTTTTTTCCATTTTTACCCCTCCCGGTATGAATTTCCAAAAATACCGTCTTAGGGGACGTCTACGTTGGAGAAGGAACCCAAATACCGAATTTAAGCTCCCTAGATCCAGCAGTTTGGCCAGGCCGTTAAGGGGGAGACTTTTCCTGGTTTTGACCCTACCTGTGGAAATTTCCAAAAATCTCATCTTAGCGGATGTCTACAATAGAGGAGGAACTTTAATACCAAATTTCAACGTCCTACCTCCAGCGGTTTGGGCAGGCCTTTAAGCGGCACTTTTTGCTTCATTAATCCCCATTTTTGCAATGTCCCTGTCCAAAAAAGCACCTTCCCGGTAAGTGAGCCCATACTCCAAGTAACATATGTTTTACATTTCAGGTTTCTAGCCAACTTTTACTATTTGTGCCCCTCTCGGTAGGAATTTCCGAAAATCCATCGACAGGGAATTTCAGCTTCCTAGTTCCAGCAGTTTGAGCAGGCTGTCAAGGGGGACACTTTTTCTTTTTTTGTCCCTCCCGGTTGGAATTAGGCTGGAAGAGGAACCTAAGTACCGAATTTCAGCTTCCTAGTTCCAGCAGTTTGGACAGGTCGTTAAGGGGCCACTTTCCCTTTTTGAGCCCCCATTTTATAACGACCCTGTCCAAAATTCAAAAAAGTATCTTTCTAATAAGTTAGCCCTTACTCCAGGGACCCACATTTTAAGTTTCAGGTTTCTAGCCGAAGGGGTTTTTACAGGCCCCCAAGGTGAGGCTTTTCTTCTTTTTGCCCCTCCCTTTAGGAATTTACAAAAATTCCATCTGCGGCTATCTGCGATGGATGAGGAACATTCATACCAAATTTCAACTGCATTGCCTAAGCGGTTTGGGCAGGCCGTTAGTAGGGACATTTTTCCCTTTCAACCACCATTTTTACTATGTTCCTGTTCCAAAATAGAAAAATTACGTTACCGGGGAGTTAGTTCTACTCCAAGGAATACATATTTAAAATTTTAGGTTGGCCAAAAGGGATTGGGCAGGCCGTCAAGGAGGAGACTTTTCCCCTTATTTCCCCTCCCGATAGGAATTTCAAAAATTCCGTCTAAGCGGACGCCTACACAGAAGGAAGAACTCACATTCCGAATTTGCTTTTGGGATATCCTATAGGGAATTAGTCGATGTCTACTACAGTGGAGGAACCTTTATACCAAATTTCAACTTCTTACCTCCAGGGGTTTGGGCAGGTACTTTTCCGATTTGTGAGACTGTTTATTGGGAGACTTTTCCCCTTTTTGCCCGTTCCGGTAGGAATTTACAAAAATCCCGTCTTAGCGCACGTCTATGCCGAATATCAAGAAACCTTGTTTTAGTGGGGATATCCGTGGGGGGAGGAAAAAAAGTAGTTTTTTTGAAATTATACATATATTATTTTAAATGGTACTTTTTGGAAAAACGAAATTTTTTGGAAAAAGATACTTTGTTTTTACAAAGTACTTTATTTGTACTTTTTTTAGAAAAGTTATTTTTTTAAAAAAAGTTATTTTTTTTTTGGAAAAATGTATTTTTTTTTGGAAAAATGTATGTTTTTTGGAAAAAGGTACTTTTTTTTTGGAAAAGGTACTTCTTTTGGAAAAAGAATATTTTTTTAGAAAAAGGTATATTTTTTGGAAAAAGGTACTTTTTTTGAAAAAGGTACTTTTTTTGAAAAAGGTACTTTTTTGGAAAAAGGTACGTTTTTTGGAAAAAGGTACTTTTTTTGGAAAAACGTACTTTTTTTGGAAAAGTGTACTTTTTTTGGAAAAACGCACTTTTTTGGAAAAACGTACTTTTTTGGAAAAACGTACTGTTTTTGGAAAAAGGTACTTTTTTTGGAAAAACGTACTTTTTTTTGGAAAAAGGTACTTTTTTTGGAAAAACCCGAGTAAAAATAGTTATATAGTAAATTATATAATTTAATATGTTTATATATAGTCAAGTAACACTATATCTTTGCGGATATAATTATGTATAGCTTTGAGTTTTTCAAAAATTTCTTATATGATGTCATATATAGATCAGTATAAATATACATGTCCCCATATCTATTTGTATGTGCCATAAATATTTACATATGCAATGACAATTTTAATACATCGTCATATATAATTAAAAATGGCTTTATCGGAAAATATATAAAGTTTTATATAGCTCAATGTTAAATTTTTTTCTAAGTTGTTTTAGATATGTTTAAGTATAGCGCAATGTAAAAAAAAAATCTATGTTTTTTTGAGATATATTTCTGTATGATTTCAAAATATAAAAGGCGTACTCATTATAACTCCTAAATTCCTTGTAAACCTTGTATAAATACAATCCATATTTTTATGTATGGAATTTGACATTAAACTCATAAACATACCAGGTTTACACAGTTTACGGGTAGAATACAAGTTTATATGAGAAGGCTTAAAATGCTTGGTTAGAATTATGTACAACTTCTTTTAAATTTTTATTTAAATTTTTAATTCTTAACTTAAGGGTGTTATTTTTCAGTACTTTTTAATAGTTTTTGTTTTGATCTTGAAGTATGAAGCGTTATATAATTATGTCTTTCTACATCAAATTAGATATAATTATATCGGGTCAAAATCCGGATAAGATTCTATATGATTCAATATATTTAGATCTTATCCGATATAATTTTATCCACCATTTTTCGGATCATAGCATATCTCCAATTATATTAAATAAGATATCATTACATATGACATCATATTATTTTTTTTACCCGGGAAGGTACTTTTTTTGGAAAAAGGTACTTTTTTTGGAAAAACGTACTTTTTTTGTAAAAAGGTACTTTTTTTGGAAAAACGTCCCGGTAAAAAATGTCCATATATGAACATTTATGGTTCAACCATATATGTATGGATCCGATAAATGAGGTAACACCTAAGTATATGTTCATATATGGACATATATGAACATATACATTTATTAAATATATGCGAATACATGCGAACGTTGCTGTCCTTTATTATAAGGTTGTACGATAGATATAAATTTATGTATGACATTCAAATTAGGCGCTACATATGTTCCTTTTTTATTCATGGTTTAAATATAATTCCATATTTATCCAAATATGAGTTCCTTTTACATATATGGAAAAATGTATTCTTCGAAATATGTTCATATACAAGTCCCTTTTGCATAAATTGAATAACATATACTTTCATATTTGTCCATACATGAGTGCCATTTCCATATATGAAATAACAGATGCTTCCATATATGTCTGTATATGAAATTTTTTCCATATATGGAATAACATATACTTCCATATATGTTCATATAAAATCCATATATGTTCATAAAAAATCCATATTTGTTCATATGTGTCCATACATAAACCATATATGAACATGTTTGAGCGTATATGAACATTTATCACCGGGGTACTTTTTTTTGGAAAAACGTACTGTTTTTGGAAAAAAGTACTTTTTTTGGAAAAAGGTACTTTTTTGGGAAAAAGGTACTTTTTTGGGAAAAAGGTACTTTTTTGGGAAAAGATACTTTTTTTGGGAAAAGGTACTTTTTTGGAAAAAGGTACTTTTTTGGAAAAACGTACTTTTTTCCCGATAAGAATTTCCAAAAATGCCGTCTCAACGGACGTCTACACCGGTCGAGGAACCTACATACCAAATTTCAACTTCATAGCTCCAGCAGTTTGAGCAGGCCGTCAAGGGGGAGACTTTTTCCCCTTTTTGCCCGTCCCTGTAAAAATTTCCAAAACTCCCGTCTTGGTGGATGTCTACGATAGTGGAGGAACCTTTATACCACATTTCAACTTCCTACCTCCAGCGGTTTGGGCAGGCCGTCAAGGGGGGCATTTTTCCCCTTTTTAACCCCCATTTTTACAACGTCCCTGTCCAATATTCCAGAAAGTACTTTCCAGAAAAGTTAGCCCCTACTCCAAGGAACACATATCTAAAATTTCAGCTTTCTAGCCAAAGGGGTTTTGGCAGGCCCTTTTTGCCCGTTCCGGTAGGAATTTACAAAAATCCCGTCTTAGCGGACGTCTACGCCGAAAGAGGAACCTAAATACCAAATTTCAACTTCCTAGCTTCAGCGGTTTGGGCTGGGCGATGTTGAGTCAGTCAGTCAGTCATTCAGTCAGTCAGTCATTCAGTCAGTCAGTCATTCAGTCAGTCAGTCACGTTATTCTTTTAAATATAGAAAAGAATAGCATTAAAAAATCACTATTATCATTCAAAATCACAGTTTATTCTAACCCTCATGAATAATCTTTATTCTAAACCTCGTTTTTGAATAATTATCTCTTATTTTACAATTTAAGTTAAAATGTAATATGAAAAAGAAATATTTTTTTTTACTTTTAGAGTAAATACTAGGAACTATTTTTATACGTACACATTAATTACACTGTGCAGTCGAAAATTTTAACAAGCCGGGAACCCTACTGGTAAAGCTAATTCGAGTACGCTGAATCAATGGTGATAGCAGTTTTTCTGCTTCATTTTTCTGGGTTCATTATACCCTACACCACTATGTGGTCATTATACCCTACACCACTATGTGGTCAGGGTATTATAAGTTTGTGCTGATGTTTGTAACACCAAAAAATATTAGTCCTAGACCCACCTTATAGTATACCGATCGGCTCAGAATTTTTTTTTACTTCGATTTAACGATGTCCGTCCGTCCGTCTGTCTGTCTGTCCATGCATTCTTGTGCGCACTCTACAGGTCGCAAATATTAAGATATTTTGATGAAACTTGGTACACCGACTTATATCGGCCCAAGGACGACGCCTATTGATTTTGTTTAAATCGGTCCATGTTTAGACCTAGTGCCCATATAAGGGTCCTACCAAAATTATATTGTTTATACGCTGCAGGTCGTAAATATTAAGATATTTTGATGAAATTTGGTACACAGACCTATGTTAGCCCAATCAAGCAGCCTATTTGGTGAACATCGGTCCATGTTTAGACCTAGTGCCCATATAAGGGTCCTACCAAAATTATACTGTTTATACGCTGCAGGTCGCAAATATTAAGATATTTTGATGAAATTTGGTACACCGACCTATGTCAGCCCAAGGATTGATTTTGGTTAACACCGGTCCATGTTTAGACCTAGTGCCCATATAAGGGTCCCCCCAAAATTATATTGTTTATACGCTGCAGGTCGCAAATATTAAGATATTTTAATGAAATTTGGTGCGCTGACTCACATTATAGAAAATTTTGACACAAGCCCCATTTTAACCTAATCCAATTTCGGATCCAAACATTAGTTGGCTGTTAACCAGACTGGTGTAGGGTATTGTATAGTCGGCATGCCCGACTTTAACCTTTTTACTCGTTTTTTTATAGATCTTTTTTCGCAAAACCATTTTTTTCTGCAAATAAAAAGTATATGTTATGTCATTTTGTCTATATTCAATAGGGTTTAGAAAAATATTTAATCCCAGCAAAAATATGTGTAAGTCATTCAAAACAAACAACTTTTAAATTGGTTACAATGGAGCGATAAGTGCTCTTTTTCTGTTTCGAATGTATGTGCTTTAAAACAACTTTCAAAAATGTATATATAAATGTTGTTTTTTTCTTTGTAAATGCATTTGTTTGTAAATTACGAATTTATTAGAGATTCCATTTTTTATCTCTAAAAAAAAACAAAATAGTTAATTTTATTAACGTACTTTATTAATTTACGATTATTTACATATTTTTTAATTATTCGTACATATTTTAAAATATACTTCAAATACAGTTCCCATTTAAAAAGGGAAGAAAATAAAGAATTGGATCCCATTGAATCTCCTGGACTATGACCCAAATATGAATTCTTCTTTTCACTAAATGCAAGTATATAAAAGTTAACAATTAAAATGTATTGTTAAGTCGCTCGCGTGCTTTTGCACCGTGCACCAAAGAAATATGCTAATAAAATTATTTGCAATGTTAACATATTTTATCGTTTAAAACAGACCAATCAAGAGGTTCGTTAACAGATGTTGGTCCCTTACCTTTGCTTATACATAAAAAGTTCTATAAATGTCGCCTTCGAAATATGTCTGGGGAAAAACTGTCCTCCAACGGTTCTCGGATTCTTTAATGAATTTAAAGCTAAAATTTCAATCATAGATATGCGGCTTCAGCAAATTTATAATACCCTTATTACTGCAGAGTCGTAAAATGTCGATGCTTTTCTTTCCTTTATTTGTTAGAATAAAAAAAAATATATATATATATGTATGAAAAAATACATACCCGAGTAAAAAAGTTTTGATATAATCATATATTATTTTATGTAATTACATATAGTAACTTATAGTTAGATATGGCCACATATGCTTTTAAATTGAAGCATATAGACTTTTATATAGTCATATATTAAATATTTTTGCCTCAAAGGTTTTAATATTGAGACATATGTGATTTTATATTATTACATACTGGCCTGCATATAAGTGTATGTGCTATATATAAGTACACAAAGTAATATATAAAAGATATAATTACATATACGTTTATATATAATTTAGTATGACACTATACATAATAATATAAAACTATATATGGAGCCATTTAAGAAATATTATATAATAGGTGTTATATATGATTATATATTGACGCATATGAACCCATATATAACTTAGTATGGTTTCATATCTACAATATTTCATGATTTCTTTTATATATAACGATATAACATTCTTTATAAAATCATCTATAATTACACTGTGAGACAAATGGTAGGGGTCAGTGATCGGGAAGGGTTCAAACTACCGGGGAAAGTTATATCGGTAAAAAAGAAGTTATACGTGTCCCGGCGTTTTGCTGGGTCACCCCTAGGAATCGAGATATATCGATTTGACCTTTGGTGGTCTTTTTTTTACATAACTCGAGAACCACTAGTCCGATTTTGCTCAAACAATTTTAAAAAAAATTAAAAATTACAATTCCTTTAATCTGTTCATATAACGTTTTTCTATATACTCAACAGTTTTGCCGGTAAAATATGCAACCTATCCCAGTCAGATTTTTATACAAAATTTTAACAAAAAACACTTTTTAATTCTAAATGTAATTGAAATCACTTTCAATTACAATTACTAGTAATTTGTAATTGAAAATTTTCAATTACAATTGCTTGTAATTTCAATTACAAGTAATTGTAATTGAAATCCCTCAGGTATGATCTCCAGATATTGTATATCTTTTTTTATTTAAAAATATAATTTTGTATATTGTTAGATATGGTCATATATATTATGGTAAAAATATAGGGTTAATATTTAGGTATAATTGTATCGAACTGTGTCCACTTTTATAACATTTTATATAATTTTATACAAAAAGATATAATTTTATGTAATTGGATGAGGACAAAATTCGGATACAATTGTATCATATTGTATCGAATTGTATCAAATTGTACCAAATTGTATACAATTGTATACAATTCGATACAATATGATACAATTAGACGTTCTCATTTTTCGGATATAATTATATCTAATTACATAGAAGATTATATATAATTAAATATAACTTTATATGGCTCCATATCATTTTTTTTACTTGGGTAGTTTCCTAGTACGACCCAAGTAAAAAAAAATTATATGGAGCCAAATGAAGTTATATTTAATAATATGTAATCTTTTATGTAATTAGATATAATTATATCCGAAAAATGAGAACGTCTTATTTTATGATATTGTATACAATTTGGTACAATTTGATACAATTTTATGCAATTCGATACAATTGTATCCGAATTTTGTCCTCATCCAATTACATCAAATTATATGTTTTTGTATAAAATTATATAAAATGTTATAAAAGTGGACATAGTTTGATACAATTATATCTAAATATTAACCTTATACTTTTTATCATAATATATAGGACCATATCTAACAATCTACATACAAAAATTATTTTTTTAAATAAAAAAAAAATTTCAATTACTTGTAATTGTAATTGTTCTTTTTTGAATTGCAATTGCAAATAATATGTAATTGTAGATGTGTTTTTTTTCAATCACAATTACATGTAATTGCATGTGTAATTAATTACAAAATGTAATGGTTAACCGCAGGTCTGCTGGAGATCTTATAATTTCGATAAATCTTCCCTTACTTTTATCCAGATTTATCATGACAGTGCAATAAACACACTCAGAAAAGTTTTGCAGTTACTACATGACAGTTATTTATGTAGTAATGCGGTTGTAGTTATTTTAACTACAATTGTAGTTAATTGACTTAGAACAAAATTTTTCAATGTTTTTGACAGTTATTTTTTTAAACAAACTACAAAAATTACTACATTGTAGTAACATTTATTTTATGCAGTTATTTTGAATTTTATTTACAAATACTTAAATTTTCAAGTGTGTATGCACACACACGAAGCAAACAGAAGTATGTGTATGAATCACTTGTTTAGAAATTTATAGTGAAAGAATATGAGTATAACATGTTTTCTCTTGTCTTAGTCATAAAACAACGCCAAAGAGTGAGCACGCGTAATACGGAAAAGGTTATATATTTTTTATTAAATTACTAAAATAATAAGGTAAGTTTTATAATATAAATTTATTTACGGGGAATGTTAAAAAATATTGTATTTATTTTCCTTCAGTTCTTTTATATTCTCATCCCTTTCTACCTGGAGAAAAAAAGGAAGCCAAACAACAGCATATTTCATCCCTCACAGACGGACATGTACAACAATATCTTAATAGTGAAAAAAAGTGACATTAAGTGTAAATTTTGATTTCTCAATTTTAAATTTATTATAGAATAAAATTAAGTTAATAGTATTTACATAAATTTGTTTTTTTTATTAAATTAATAATTTAAAAAAAAAATTTTATTTATGTTTTTTTAACTACATTTGCAAGTTGTTTGTACAGTTTTACAATAATTTGCATGTATGTTGTTTCAATTGCATTTGTAGTTGTTTTTACTACATTTGTCAGTTGATTTTTAACAGTTAAAAATTACTTCATATTGCAGTTAATTTAACTGCAAATGTAGGTTACACCTTTTTAAGTGCAAATGCAGTTATTTTAACTGTCATTTGCAGTTGATTTTACCTACATAATTCCCTGAGTGCATGAAAAAAAATTTATTTTAATTTAGTAATTTTAAAATAAAGTTAACAACACTGAAATTTTAAAGTCAATAGGATTATGATATACAACCAAGATAAAAGAAATAAGTCAAGTGTACGTATAGTATAAAGAATTTCGTATTAAAGATTCAGTGTTGTTAATGTTATGGGTGCGTAAGCCATTTTTGACTCATGCTCCTAAACAAAAACAAATTACTCACGCACGAGCATTTCGTTTCTTACTCAGCACACATGAGTATATTAAAAACTTACAATAAGAAAATTCTCACGCAAAACAGTAAAAATTACTAAAAACATGATGCAAAAAATAAACTCACACACGAATCATGCACGGGTTATTCTTACTCACGCTCACTTAAGTATAGTAATTATTACTCACGATCACGTGTGAATAACGTGACTAACGAACATTTCGTGTCACGTGCCAATCCCTAGTAATTACTAAATCGAAAACTAGTTATAAATCATTAATAACATGGAACCAAATATAATATAATACGGTTTTATATGGACCTTATATATTTTTATATAAAATCACTTTGAAAAAATTGCCTATGTGGGAAGATATATAATTATAGATGATTTTATAAAGAACGTTATAAGTTATATATGGGTTCATATTCGTCAATATATAATCATAACTAACACAAATTATAAAATATTTCATATATGGATCCATGTAGTTTTATATTATTATTAATAGTGTCATACTAAATTATATATAAACGTATATGTAATTATATCTTTTATATGTTACTTTATGTACTTATATATAGCACATACACATATATGTAAGCCAGTATGTAATAATATAAAATAACATATGTCTCCATATTAAAACCTTTGAGGCAAAAATATTTAATATATGACTATATAAAAGTCTATATGCTTCAATTTAAAAGCATATGTGGCCATATGTAACTATAAGTTACTATATGCAATTAGATAAAATAATATGTGATTATATCAAAACTTTTTTACTCGGGGATTTAATATTCTGAAAATTCCTTGAGTAATGTTTTTAAAAAAATTAATCAGAGGGTTACATATAACTTAAATATGCCAAGTTTTTAGTTTTTAGTTTTTATTATCTTTAAACTTAGTTTAACGCAGTTTATAACTGGAATACTGCTTCTAAAATCTATTTTATTTTCTTTCAATGAAGACATAAATTCTAAGCGAGAAAAAGTTGTTCAGGCAAATTTTTGTTAATAAACTTGAAATGGCTGATATAATTCGTTTTCGGTTTCACTAAACCAAGTTTAACTGACATCCCAAAAACTCGTTCTTAGTGTATTAATCTTATTTAATTCAATATCGTATCTTATTTGAATTTAAAGACTAAAGTAAACATGTTCCAAACTTCTTTAAAAAAAAACTGTTGAACAAAAATTTAAAAAAATCTTGGATTTGTCTGATTTTGACTTAATCGAATATAATCAGATGCAAAAGAAGTGTTTCCTTAATATTGCCCTACAAATAATATTCAGAAATGGGTTCTGTAAGGGCTAAACAATAAAATTACCTCTAAAAAAAGCTATTTCATACATTATAAAAAGCACATTTAAATCACTTTTAAAAATGTATTATATTATATATTATAAAGAGTTCTTCTAAATCACTCTAAAAATGCAAAAAAAAATGTACTCGTATTGATGTGATGAAAATGTATACATAAAAAACCATACTTTATTAACATTATGTATGTACTTTTAAATTACTAACAAAATGCTCAAGTTAAACTACTGACAACATGGGACAACACGTGTAAAATAAATCAGTGTTAGAGCTAAATTGTAACTACTCCACAATCAGTTGATGCTATTCGGAGTGCTTTTAAAATAACTTTTTTGTAATGACTTTTTTTGCTGGGATAGAGTTAAGAAAAAAACTTTCTTTCGAAAAAAAAAACAAAAATCGCGAAAAAAAATGTTTCTGGGGAAAAAATAGCGAAAATTTGTATTTAACAGAGTTGGATTGATTCAAATTCAAAAATGATCCCAAAAGTATAAAAAATATTGCTTTATGGTACTTTAATATTAAAATTTTAAATCGGCATGCCCGGCTTTAACTTTTTTACTCGTTTTACTTTTTGTTGTTGTTATGGTGAAAAAAATAATAATTTAAAGAATAGAGTTTAAAATAGAATTGCAAAATGTTGATAAGGTTCGTTTTTTATCTTTGCAATTTTTATTGGTTTTCATAGAGAGTAATGTGGATAGCATTTGTGGTAAATAGCGTTTTCCTATCTTTTAAGAATTTCAGTGAATTTTGATTTTTTTTTACTGTAACAGCTGTACACTTTTTCATTTAATCATACCAAAAATCTTACAACGTCAACCAACACCACAAAAAGTATTAACCCTGATCGCGAAAATTTTTTTTTTTTAAGAATTTCATGCAGGTAAGCCCAAAGATGCAGAAATTTGAAAACGGTAAACAGAGCGTGCAATAAAAACCATTAAATTAATTTGGAGTAGATAAATTAAGGCAGAATGGGAAATTCATATTGCCCGCCAAAGTATTCCACATTACCACCTATTTCAGAAATAAAACATTTTGGGGTAGGTACTTTTGTTTATCCGCCTTTAACTTTTTGAGATAACATATTTTCAGTGACACAGTTGGGAAATCAAATAATAATAAATTTATTTTAAAAGATTTTCGTACTTTTTTACAAGAATTAACTTGAGTTGTTTTTAATTTTTCTTTTATATAATTTTAGTTAATAAAAGGAACTGAATTCATAATTAGAGATGACTTAAGGAGTGTAATGTTTCAAATCTGGAAATTTTGTAAGAAAAAAACAACAATTAAATAAATAGTTATTTTAACTTTTATTATTTTGTCTGATAAATAAGAGTATTAAAAGTATATAAGAACAAAAAAATATCCATTTCATTTTGTGGTCCACTCCGATCTTAGCTTTTCTCCGAATGCCTTCCATTAAGTTTTTGACAGTGCTGTTTGTTATTGCTTTGGATACAACTTTCCACTTTTTTTCAAAATCTTTTATATAATTAGCAGTCTGTTTGGTCTTCTTTAACTTCGCTTTTATTAGAGTCCAATACCTTTCAATGGGTCGACATTGTGGAACATTTGGTGGGTTCATGTCTTTTTAATATTACACTGTGAGACAAATGGTAGGGAAGGGTTCAAACTACCGGGGAAAGTTATATCGGTAAAAAAGCAGTTATACGTGTCCCGGCGTTTCGCTGGTAGGTATATAGCCACCCTTAAAAGATGCGCCAATTCATAAGTACCTCTCAGTAAAATATTGAAACTTACGTAGTTTTTATAGGTGTTCATTGATCGATTTTTGTCATTCAACAAGTGTCTCCGAACGCGTAAAGTACGATTTTTTTAAAGTGACGAAAAAGTAATAAAAGTATAAAACCGAAATGAGTGCAAATTGGCCAGAAAATATCAATTTATTTTGTTACGTTTGTGGCAAAAGAGCTTTTTCAACAAATACTGCATTACTCACTGAGCAAGTGGAGCGTGCTTTTAAACTTTATTTTGATTCCGAAATAATTCGCGGCGTTTCGTGGGCCCCAGACAAAATTTGTAAAACGTGCTACAATGCTCTTAACATATGGATCCAAAGGAAACGCAGTTCACTTTCTTTTGGTGTACCAATGATTTGGACTGATCCAGGAGAGCACAATTCCGATAACTGTTACGCTTGCGCAAACAAAATATGTGGAGTAAATCGTAAAGGCCTTAAACGAAGAGTTTACATATCTGTTAGAAGTGCACAAATACCTCTACCGCATTCGGATGAAATGCCAATTCCACCGCTTCCAAGTCCTGACAGAGAAACTTCTTTTTCTATTGAAACAATGGATCAATCGGATTTCACCTATAAACCAACACCAGAAGCCGGCCCCTCGAACAAAATAATTCCAATATCACAAGCAAGAATGGACAAGATTGTTGCAGAATAAAACCTTTCTCAACGTGAAGCAGAAAAACTTGCCCAGTCGGACGAACATGGCGAGCGCTTCCATCAAGTGGCAATGCCAATGGAAACGCGATATAAAGGCAAAAGGCTCGATTCGCTGCTGGCTGAAATTTGTTGGTGGTCGCAAAAGACGTACGATCCCGACAATGAAGATGAAGAAGAAGAATATACAATGGGAGTTTCCTCCGAGGGTAAGTCACAAAAATGAAGTTAACTGACTGATTAAAAACAATTGATTTTTTCCAGATGAAGACAGATCCTCATCCGATACAGACTCTGAACAAGTGGGCGAACCACCACGCAAGAAAGTAAAGGGCGCAAACAAACGAAAATAAGTTTTGCGTTCATCGATTTTTATAACCTATGTATCTATGTAATAACCTAATAATTACCTGTAATAATTTTTAATTTTACGTGTTAATAATAAATAATATATAATAAATATTATCCAAACTCATTGAAACATAAAATCAATATTCTTGTCAAAATGAGATACCTTCACTTAATTGCTAATAAAAGCGAAACACGTCCATCGATTTTCGTGATCTATGTCTCATTTTGTTTAAAGGTTATGTGACTTTGCGTGAAAGTAATACGACTTGCCTTTTTTTCCGTTTTGGATTTTTTATGAATTTAAAAAATAAAAAAATTTAATATTTTAGGCAAAAAATATTTTTTTTCTTCATACATTTATTTTTACCGGCAAAACTGTTGAGTATATAGAAAAACGTTATATGAACAGATTAAAATTATTTTTTTTAAAATTATTTGAGCAAAATCGGACTAGTGGTTCTCGAGTTATGTCAAAAAAAAGACCACCAAAGGTGAAAATTTCCCCTATATGATAGTTACTAACTTCAAATCGATATATCTCGATTCCTAGACGTGACCCGGCGAAACGCCGGGACACGTATAACTTGTTTTTGACCGATATAACATTTCCCGTTGGTTTCATCCCATCCCGATTTTGACTGTCGCATAGTGTTATTAGCTCTGAGCAGATTTAAGGTAATTGAAGCATAGTGAGCTGAGCCAAATCAGACCAGAATAGAGTAGATCTACCGTGTTTTTTTATAAAAAGTATTAATCTTATTTTTAGGCGCTCTTCCCTGTACACATCTCCGTTAATTGTACTTGTTGTTATATATGAAGATGTCAAACGAGATACTTCAAACCAAACTTTTCAATGCCGATAGATCTTTCAAAATAACGTTTCAGGACTGGATCTACCGTACTTCTTGCCATTTACAAATCTTTTGAAATAAAATGTACTGCTCGGTATGGATTTTCATTCCATATGTCGATAATTAATTTTCGTCGTTCCAATTGATTCATAATTGCTGAAAAAGTATCACTCGAAGGAATCAAAATGTCATGTTGACATAATTTTATGAAGTTACTGAATATTTTCCTATTAAGTTTTTCATTTTACTTTTAATGATTTGGAACATAGCCTACTTTAAGATTTCCAGATTTGAAACATTACACTCCTTATCTTTAGTCTAATTGTAAAAATTTTTTAGCATATTTTTTTCGTTTTTAGCATTTTTATACAAAAAATCTAGCATTTTTTCCAAAATAAGTTTTGGCAACACTGACTATAAGTGACCTTCTCCGAGAAAAGGGACCTAGTGTGTGAAAATGAAGTTTTAAATTAAACATTAAAATTTTAATGTTTTTCTCATTTTTATCGATTTTCCCAAGTTTTTGACACACTAGGTTTTTTGACACACTAGGTCCCTTTCTCGGCGAAGGTCACATATAAGTCATTAAGTCCACAGATTCTTTTATGGTAAATTCTTTTAAAAATAACATACAGTAAGCTTTCAAAAAACTTAGATCAAGCTTGTATTGCACGCAAACAAACTTTATGTTATTGTACTTAATATATGCTTAAAAAATGTTTAAGAAAAACGAAATTTTAAAGTATAACAACATTTTTTATACCGCTTGATTTAATTGATTTAAAAATACTTTTGAATTTCCTTCATTTAGATGTTTATTTTTGAATTTTACAAAGTATTTACAAAAAGTTTAAAAATGATATCGTGTGCGTTCACTTCATGATTACATTATTGTTTATTGGGAAATTTTTTACAAAAAAAAATGTATAACTTGATTCTCAAGGGGTTAATTAGTATAAGTTTGGTATGAGTTTGTTAAGAGTAAAAAGAAGCTTAAAAATTCATAAAAGCGGATCGTTTAAAGACGAGTTTTCATTTAAAACGTTCTCATCTGAGTCGTCCGAGTTATTTTTAAGGTAATGTCTGTCTAAATTTTGTAATGCCTCTTCTTCTTCTTCTTCCGATGATGAATCTTTTTACAATTTACTAAAAATTAGAAATAAATCATTTTATTTCCCTCATAACTTTTTTTATTTACAGAGCTACAAATTGTAACTAAGCCATAAATAAAAGCTTAATATCGTGACTATAAATATTTTTTTTTATATATTTTTTATTTATATTTTTTTTTTGAATCTATATAAATACATACGGTTATTTTATAAAAACCTTTTTTCTTAAAAAGAGTAAAAAAATGATAACTCCTCCGTCGGGCCGTAATGGGTTAATAGTAATAAAATAAAAAAATGTCATCTTAAAGATATTTTAATTAACTTTCCAATGAAGTATATGTTGTTCCAATCGGACAATAAACGACGAAGATATAGGCAACTCCATTTTCAAATTTTGCACCGAAATAACTCCCGATATAAGCGTTTCCGCGAAAAATGTTTTTTTTTTCAAATCACCTCAAAAAGCACTATCTGAAGCAAAGAAAAAACAAGTCAACTTGTTCCCAAAATTTTATTAAATTTACTAATTTTGTAAAACTTTGTGCTAATTTCAGCAGTTTTATTTTAACTTTCATTTTGCATAAATTTTACTAACATTTAGTAAAATTTACAAATTTTTTTTTATAAAATTAAATAACACCAATGAAGTATATGTTGTTCCAATCGGACAATAAACGACGAAGATATAGGCAACTCCATTTTCAAATTTTGCACCGAAATAACTCCCGATATAAGCGTTTCCGCGAAAAATGTTTTTTTTTTTTTCAAATCACCTCAAAAAGCACTATCTGAAGCAAAGAAAAAACAAGTCAACTTGTTCCCAAATTTTATTAAATTTACTAATTTTGTAAAACTTTGTGCTAATTTCAGCAGTTTTATTTTCATTTTCATTTTGCATAAATTTTACTAACATTTAGTAAAATTTACAAATTTTTTTTTATAAAATTAAAAAAATTAATTTTAGTAAAAAAATTTGCTGATTTTACCAAATCGATTTCCAATATTTTTTTTTTTAATATATTTGAATCTTTCTCTTAAAGAAAATAACAATAAGTTTTCAACTCTTAAATACTACCTTACACTAATTGTGCCAGACCAATGCCAGTTTCCAACTAAATGATTTTAGATTTTATTATACATCATTCCAATGCCAGGTCTAGCGTGTCTTTTCTCTTCAGACGCATATGACCATCGCTAGAAAGTATGCTGCGGGCTAGGGGATTTGGATGCTCAATAAGTTTGTTTACGTATTTTAAACTGCTTTTTCTTGCCTCTTCGAGAACAGTGGGGATGTTGAGATCCTTGTGAAGGTTTGAATTTTTGAAATACCAAGGGGCACCAGTTATAATTCTTAGAATCTTAGATTGTCTTCTCTGGCAGATATTTGAAGCAGAAGCTGGTCCCCACAGTTGGATACCGTAGGACCAAATTGGTTTAATTACTACGTTGTAAATGAGAACTTTGTATTATAGACTAAGAGTGGATCTCGAGTTTATAAGCCACATCAATTGAGATGTCTTCAATTTTATTTGAATTAATTTGGATTCGATATGTTTACTCCAAGTTAGTCGACGATCAAGGTGAATTCCTAAGTATTTTACGCGATTTTGTTGAGGTACTAATACGTTGTTAATTTTGATGGGGCTGAAATTTTCCTTTCGTAGAGTAAAGGTTACATGAGCACACTTAAATGGATTAATCTTTATTTTCCAGTTTTCGGGCCATTTTTCTAGTTCAGATATGTGGGCTTGAAGATGATTAGATGAAATTGTGGGACTAGAGTGTGTGCTGATAATCGCTGTATCATCAGCAAATGTGAACGTTTTCGTTAGGCTATGGGTGGGCATGTCTGCAGTGTACAATAGGTATAGAATGAGTTTACTAAAACTTTACTAAATTTTAGTAACCATTACAAATTTTTTCTACTACTTTCACTTTACTAATAATTACAGACACATTTTGCTAAAATTAGCTAAATGTTCTGCTGGCCTAACATTAGTTAATTTTTCTGTAAAATTACAGTTTTTCATTTGAGTGTAATGGTTAGCGCGTTGAACTGTTACACGTGAGGTTGCGGGTTTGATCCCCAACGAAGGCAACATCAATTTATAAAAAAAATAGTATGTATGAGTTTTTTCTATCCCTCATACATATCGCAGCGTCCTCCTTCGGTGTTCCCCTATAGCACTTAACCCCACCGAAGTAAAATAATATAATAGGGCTATGAACTAAAAAGCTTCAACAAAGTTCACCAACTCACCATCAGAAGGCGCACAACAACTGTTCTATAATTCACCATCTCGCTCACTTACAGTGTTGCCATATGTGAAGCCCTTCATCTTTCACCACCTTTCACGTCTTCTCTATCCCCTTTCCAAAGGAAGCAACACGTTAATTAATAGGAAGAATTTCCGAAGTGTTGCTTCCCTTAAAAAAAAAAAAACAAAAAGTTACTTTCTTATTACACACAATGAAAATGCATTTCCGGCGGAGTATATGAGTACAAAAATTTTGGATATACCGCGAACCGTTAAAAAGTTATTAGCTAATCAAATTTGGATCTTTTTTTAATTCAATAAAAAAGTATTTGAGCTAATTAAAATAAGCTTTCAATACTCGCTGCCGCATTATAAATTTATTTTTTAGTAAAGACAAAATAACACTGCATGACACAATCTTGACTTTTAAAAATTAATAGAGCTCTGAACATCAATTCTATTTAGAACATGCTGATTACAATGGCGTACTTTATTTTTCGATCAATGGTACAGATTTTTCGCTAAATGTATTTAGAGTTTACCGGTTGTCCATTCAGTTTTTATACCCTACACCACTATGTGGTCAGGGTATTATAAGTTTGTGCTGATGTTTGTAACACCAAAAAATATTGGTCGTAGACCCACCTTATAGTATACCGATCGGTTCAGAATTTTTTTTTATTTCGATTTAACGATGTCCGTCTGTCCGTCCGTCCGTCCGTCTGTCTGTCTGTCCATGCAATCTTGTACGCACTCTACAGGTCGCACCTATTAAGATATTTGGATGAAATTTGGTACATAGACCTATGTTGGCCCAAGGACGAACAAGTTTGATTTTTTTGAACATCGGTCCATGTTTAGACCTAGTGCCCATATAAGGGTCCTACCATAATTATATTGTTTATACGCTGCAGGTCGTAAATATTAAGATATTTTGATGAAATTTAGTACACAGACCTATATTGGCCCAATAACGCAGCCTATTGATTTTGGTGAACATCGGTCCATGTTTAGACCTAGTGCCCATATAAGGGTCCTACCAAAATTATACTGTTTATACGCTGCAGGTCGTAAATATTAAGATATTTTGATAAAATTTGGTATACAGACCTACATTGGCCCAGTAACGCAGCCTATTGATTTTGGTGAACATCGGTCCATGTTTAGACCTAGTGCCCATATAAGGGTCCTACTAAAATTATATGGTTTATACGCTGCAGGTCGCAAATATTAAGATATTTTGATAAAATTTGGTACACAGACCTACGTTGGCCCAAGGACAAAGCCTATTGATTTTGGTGAACATCGGTCCATGTTTAGACCTAGTGCCCATATAAGGGTCCTACCAAAATTATATTGTTTATACGCTGCAGGTCGCAAATATTAAGATATTTTGATGAAATTTGGTACACCGACTTATGGCAGCCGAAGGACGAAGCCTATTGATTTTGGTGAACATCGGTCTATGTTTAGACCTAGTGCCCATATAAGGGTCCCCCCAAAATTATATTGTTTATACGATGCACGTCGTAAATATTAAGATATTTTGACGAAATTTGGTACACAGACCTATTTTGCCCCACGGACGAAGCCTATTGAATTTGATGAACATCGGTCCATGTTTAGACCTAGTGCCCATATAAGGGTCCTACCAAAATTATACTGTTTATACGCTGCAGGTCGCAAATATTAAGATATTTTGATGAAATTTGGTACACAGACCTATATTGGCCCAATAACGCAGCCTATTGATTTTGGTGACATTAGTTGGCTTTTACCCAGACTGGTGTAGGGTATTCTATAGTCGGCATGCCCGACTTTAACCTTTTTACTCGTTTATATAAAAAATTTTTCAAATTCAATTAATATGAATTTTTTTGTATTAAAATGTAAGCACAGAACCTGTGGCCATATTTACGATATAAATGCGATGTGCTAATCTTGATATTTAAACCATATACATTATACAGGTTTTTTGCTATTTCAGCGACTTTAGTCGCCGAATGTACAATCGATCTCAATAAATGTAATGCATTAGTAAGGAAGCAATTAAATAGAAAATATTTCTATTGAAAAAATGTATTCATCTATAGCGGCCTATACGTTAAAATCGCGAATTTTCAAAAATTTTATATGACAGCATAGCTTTCCAAGATGTCCCCAAACTTTTAGTATAATATGGGGTCACCTCTAAAAACTGTTGTTCCAAAATTTCAAGCAAAACAGTTTCCATTTGCAAAAGTTATGACAATAAATACATTTTTTACTATGGTTAGTATCGTACTAAAGACACTTTAGTATCTTAAAATGTCTTTAGTACGATACGAAAGTCGCTGAAATAGCAAAAAACCATAAAAACCTGTATAAAACGCTAAGTAGTGGTTTAAATATCAAGATTAGCACATCGATTTATATCGTTGTTAAAAAACAAAACAATTTCGTCTTTTAATTTCGAATGTTTGTAAGACACTGAAATTATTTAAAAATAATGCTTAATAACTAAAAAAAAAAATCCTTAAAACTAAACTACCTGCACATGTCCTGTTGACATGCGTACATCATACACCTAAGTGTGTGTATTTCACAGTGATAACATGCAATAAACCCTTATTATCACTGTGTCCTTCATTTGTTTACCGGATGTGATATCCCAAACAAACAGCAATTACTGATAATTATTATCCATGTGTTTATAACGTGGAATATCCATATTTATCAGTGGGTAAAAAAGTACAGATCATTAGGATTTTCCAAATAATCCTTATCTTGAAAACGCATACACAGGTAAAAGAAAACGTTATCTATGCATAGCTTACGCACACTTATGGTGTTTGTTTTCTTTTCTGGAAAAAAACGTTGCCTTGTTAAAGTGTAAAATTTTAACAATGTTGCCCTCACCCCAATAAAATGCTACATTTTTTCAATCAGAATAGAACAAAATAAGATCATTTGTTGCATATACATACACATGTGTAAGTACTAGAGGCCAGTATGAATGTTTTGCAAATCATTCACAAAACATTTTCTTATACAACACCAAAATATTTTTTTTTGTTTTCTGTTTTATTTTTGTAATGATCTGAATTTTAACATCTTGTAAATAACTACAAATAAGTAAAATGGTCAATTTTTGTTATATTTAGTATTAAAAATCGTCAAATCTCTCATCAGCGCATGCAAGAGAATGTTTTGTAAGACATTCATTCAGCCCTTTAGTATGTACAGTTGTGGCCAACCATTTAAGTCAATTCAAGTTTTTTCTAATTTTATTGTTGTTGCCTTTTATTTTTAAAGATCAAAATAGTGGCTAAATTCGCCACGAAAGGCTAGGAGATGGTTCAGAAAATTGTACAGAATTTTAACGTAATGTTTGTTTTTTTATTTTTTCACTTGTTTTAAATGGGCGTGGCTTTTAACGAAACATTAGCAACATTTCATAGTAAAATTTAGGCAGTACTGATCGGTTCTGTACAAACTGTATATTTTTGGAAATCCTATAAAATTTCCTTAAGTCGTGCATTACTTTCATCTACAAATAGTCGCCAGACTTAAAATTGCAGCACTTTAAACATTTTTTTTTTTTTTTTTTTTTTTTCCTCTTTATTTATTTCACAATTTTATTGACATTTATGCGTAAATCTATTCCCGCGAAGCCTTTAGGCTTATCTGCGGAAATTAAAACTATTTATGTCATGTATGTTGCGTTTTTCTAAGGTGGGTTAATTAACAATTTCTCTTAATTTTGAATTCATTGCGAATCTATTAAATATTTTCGTATTAATGTTTTTCTTTTAAACTTATTATTAATATTAAATAAGTTTACGGGCAAATCATTGAGAATTGTTGGTAGTGTAACTTCAAGTGTATTTTTTCCATAATTATTCTTATAGCGCTTAACTGTGAAGCGGCCTTATGCTCGTCGTCTTGTGTTGTGTTGGTGATCTATTGGTTGCAGAAAGCGAGAGTCGTTATAGAATTCATTTATTAGAGTCGAACAATAAATACTATGAACATTCATAACGTTTAACTCGCTTGCAATGTTGTGAGGGGTATGGTTGTTGATACGAATGTTGTTGCTGTTGTTTTGGATGAAAATGTTGTTGGTACGGTTGGTGAGATTGTTGCTGTTATTGGTATTTGCGTTAGCGTTGTTGTCATTGGCGACGTCGGCGTTGTTAGTCGTATAACTGTTGTTGTTGCGGATAACATTGTTGTTTGTTGAGCCATTGCTGTGGACGTGATTGTTGCTTCTAAAGTTGGTATTGTTGACGTTGGTGAGATTGTTATTATTAATTCCGTGTACGAGATTGTTGTTTATAACGTTAGTATTGTTGATATTAGTCAGATTGTTGTTGTTGATGTTATTGGCGTTAACGTTGTTCTCATTGACCATGTTGGTATTGTTGAATGTATAATTGTTGTTGTGGATGACATTGTTGTTTGTTGAAGAAGTGTTGTTGTTTATTCGATTGTTGTTGTTGATGGTAACAATATCGTTGTGGTTGATGTTAATATTAATCAGATTGTTATGGTTGATGTTACCAGTGAGGTTGTTGTGTAAGTTGCTGTAATTATTTTTACGTAGTTTGCTTTTCCACAGGATTTTGAGTATTGGATTTTGGCTTTGTTGAAGTGAACCACAATACGTTGCGCTTCCCCAAGCAGTAATACCGTGTCGAATATAAGATTCTGTTAAAGAAAAGTATGCTTGCTTTAAGACCTCGAAAGGAGCCGAATAACTTAGGTGGTACAAACTATATGCCGTTTTCCGCAGTTTTTTTCGAAGTTCTTGTATGTGCGTCAACCATTTAAAGTTCTGGTCGACATATATCCCAAGATATTTGTAGGTATTCACCAACTCTATATTTACATTGCACGTACTACTGATGCATTGGTTATTATTTGTATTATGAAGACATTTGAAATCATGAAATTTTAAGTCGATGTTAACGTATCTGAAGTGTAGCGCCTTTATATGCATGATTTTGGTTTTTGAGGCATTTATAACAAGTCCATTATCGTGGCACCATTTTGTTACTACATCCAGTTGATCTTGCATGATTGCAACAGCGGTTTTGACATCTTTGTGGGTCACCACAACTGCTGTATCATCAGCGTATGCAAACGTTTTGCTTTTTTTAAGCATTTTTAACATGTCATTTGCATAAATTAAATAGAGAATGGGTCCAAGTTTGGAACCTTGTGGTACACCGTAGTTTGCGGGCATGTTATTGCTTAGAGTATCATTGAGTTTCACGCAGTATGACCTTAACTCCAGATAGTTTCTAAACCAATCCAAACATATACCTCTTATTCCATTTGGTTCTAATATATCGAGAAGATTACAGTGTGAAAGTGTGTCAAACGCTTTACTAAAGTCTATAAATAACACTAGACAGTGAATGTGTTCGCTCAAGCATTTGTTTATGTAGCTGGAAAAGTTTCCGAGGAGCATATTTATATTTTTTCCTTTTTGGAAACCAAATTGACTCTCATTTATGATCTTATATCTTTGTAGGAAATCAGTCAGCCTTCTGACTATGATTTCTTCCAGTACTTTTTCGACAACTGATAAAATTGCTATAGGCCTGTAGTTGTTACATTCATTTTTCGTACCGTTTTTATAAATAGGTCGTATAAGTGACGTTTTGAGTAATTCGGGTATATTTGCGTTAAATATACTCGAGTTTATGAAGTTGGTTATAATAGGTGTTAAAATATCAGCATTGTATTTTATATCTTTTGGCCTTATTTTGTCAAAACCAGGGCTTTTTTTAACGTTTAAGTTTTTTAGTATTGTATAAATTTCCATTTCATTTGTCGGTGTAACGTATATTGAATTTCTTATTCTTGTATTCGAGCATTTTATAGTTTTTATGTTACAATTATGAATTATTTTTTGTATGTTTTCTTGGAAATTTATTGCAAACTTATTACAAATGTTTAAAGCACTTTCGTTTTTGAAATTTTTAATTAATGTTTCATCTATATTATTGTTCTTTTTACCCACAATTTCGTTTATTATTTGCCATGTAACTCGCATATTATTTTTGTTTTCCTTAAACTTATTTTTATAATAATTGTTCTTTGCAAAATTTAGTTTTTTATTTAAAATATTTCTAAATTTTTTATATTCTAATTCATATTTTTTATTATTTCGGTTATTAATCCATTTTTTGTAAAGTTTATCCCGAATATCACAGCACTTTATCATTTCTTCACTAATCCACTGTTTACTATTATTTCTTTTTGTTACTTTTGATATTTTTCTAGAATTATCATAAATATTACAAAATGTGTTATAAATGTTATTAAAAATAACATTTGTATTTAAGTTTGGATCAATTAGCTCATTCCAATTTACTTCTTTAATTTGGCGGTTCACCTTAAAATTATTAAGTTTGGCACGCATAACATTTGTGGTTTCTCCCTCCTGGTTTACGTATTCTTCATACATTGAACAAAAAACAGAATAATGATCAGAGATGTTGGTTTTGATTATCGCTGCATATATTTGTGTGGTTGTTGTAGTTGTTCTTACAAACAAGTGGTCAATACAAGTGCTTGTGTTTCTGCTTGCATCTTCTCTTGTGCTCTTGTTTACCATACTTTGCATTCCGTTTGACATTAGCATGACCAAATTTTTCTTTTTTTTTAGCCATGTTCAGTACACTCATAAAAAAGAGCCCGTACAAATAGTTAAAAATTCTGTTAAAATAACAGGAAATAGTACCTGAATTTGCGCCAGCAGAAATTTCAATAATGTTGAGAATCATGGTTGCTAAATTTAGGTGACCTAAATTTTAGGTAAAAAAGTTAGTTCAAATACAATAATTTATAAGCAATGTTGTTTAATGGAAATGAAAATTTCTCAGCTGAAATCAGCACATGTTTTTTTTTAGTTGGTTATATACAGGTAAAAAATTCAGTTAACATTCAAAAATTTAGAAGAATTTTCGTTTAATAGAAATGAAAGTGGGTCAGTTGAAATCTGCAAAACATGCTGCTAAAATTACAATCACTTTTTGTTAATAATTGAATAAAAACAAATTAATGTAAATATTGTTAATTTTATTTTCGAATAAATTACACAATCCAAAAACACTATTTGCACTATATATCACTTTTATTTTCTTGCCAATATGTTAAACTTCCGCTGGAGTTGTATTATTTGGTTCCTTTTTTTCGTCTACCTGTGGGTCGAATTTAGATGAAAATGTTAAAGGGCTGAAATAAAAGAAAAAAATAACATATTTAATAGTATTTCCTTAAATAAATATAGTTTATATTATAAAACAAACCTCTATTATTTTATTTTTTAAATACAATTTTAACTGCGAAATGTTAATGTCCAGCACACCTCCGTTTTCTTTTGCGTTCCTTTGCTGACTAATAGAAACAAGAGAAAACATGCTCGTATCATATTATTTTTATTTGTATTGGTAAGCGTCATCAGTGATGACTCATCACACACATTAAAATAAAATAAATGCTAATGTTCAGCATACCTCCGTTTTCTTTTGCGTTCCTTTGCTGACTAACAGAAACAAGAGAAAACATGCTCGTATCATATTATTTTATTTACTAGAACTTTCCTAACATGCGGATATTATTTTTATTTGTATTGGTAAGCGTCATCAGTGATGACACATCACATACATTAAAATACACTTACTAGAAATTTTCTAATTTGTATTGGTCGGCAAACTCACAAATACACACTTCATCAACAAGCACCATCAATCACTATACACTAGCGCCCCATCGTTTTCTTTTAAAAACACAAATATTAAAAAAGTTGCCAATAAATTTATCTATATTAGCTGATAACATTGTCAAAATCATTTATTAAAAAATTGCTAAATATCGGGAGAAAAAATTAGTTCAAGTACAGCAGAAATATGTTTTTGTGGTAACATTGGATAACTAACAACTTTAGCTAAACAACGGATTTAAACGAAAACAACAGGAAAAATTAGTTCAACTGAATTAGAACGCGTTTAACAGACTTTTGTACTAACTTTTTTTATGAGTGTACATTAATAGAAGAGCAATTTTCGTAAATCTTCTATGAACTCTCTCCAAACGGTTAATAAGACAATCATTAAAAGGGCTCCCAATAACAGACCAATATTCCAACTTCGATCTAACAAAGGAACAATATAATAATTTTCGAGTGTAAGGATCCTTAAAATCCTGACAAATTCTCCTCACATCAAAAACTACACCTAAGTCTAAAACCTTACATACCTTACTTAGAATTTTGGTATAAATTGAGTAATTAAAAGGGAATGTTGAAAATTTCCTGTGAAAGCATAATTAAAAACATTTGTCAACATTAAATTGAAGTTGGTTACGATCGGACCACGAAACTAATTTATCAAGACTGGCTTGGTGTTCCAATGCATCCACAGAATTGCGAACACGATTAAAAATTTTTAAGTCGTCTGTCTAAAGTAAAAATTTAGAGTTATCAGAACAAAAAGCGATATCATTCATATATAATATAAAAAATAGAGGTCTTAAAACACTTCCCTGAGGTACACCAGAGGTAGCAACATAAGGAAGAGATAAGAAATCATCAATGTTGACAGAACAAATACGATTACTCATATATGAGCTAAACCAATCCAACACACTTGAATAGAAATCAATTTATCGAACTTGGCAAGTAGGATGTTGTGAGGAATTCTATCAAATGCCTTGGAATAATCAGTATATATGGCATCAATCTGATGTCCTAACTCAAAATTTGAAATGCAATATTGAGAAAAAATTGCTAAATTAGTAGTGGTTGATCTACCACGTACAAAACCATGTTGTTCCTGAATAATTATAGGCTCAACGAAAAAAGATATTTTAGAAATTACTGAATTTTCAAACAACTTTGAAACCGTCGATAACTTAGATATCGGTCTATACTTTCTAATATTACATCTATTACCAGATTTAAATACTGGAGTTATTATTGAAAACTTCCATCTGTCCAAAAAAAAATCCCAAACTGAATGACTTATTAAAAATAAGTTTAAGAGGAAAGAAAATTGATGAACTGCAATTCTTTATAAAATAAGAACATAACCCATCTGAATCACAACCAAAAGTATTCTTCAGATTAGAAATGCCAGAAATTACATCGGAATCCATTAACTGTAAACTAGCAAACTGACCAGCGGTAACTACATTATCCAAAACAGAAGTATCGAAAGTATTATGTTCCTCAGCAAAATTCGATTTAAAGTAATCAGCGAAAAGATTAGACGATTCCATGGAACCATTAGAAATCCTTTCATCAAAAAACAAAGATGAAGGGACTATTAATTTGCCATTTTTAGATCGTATAAATGACCAAAAAGATTTGGGGTTTACATTAATCGGATTCTCAAATCCTAAGATACAGAAATCTATGCAAAAAATTAAATTCCCTTAAATAATGGTTATATAACCTCAAATTTATTACTTAAATTTTTTAATTTCTTCAATCCTGGTGTATACCAGGGTAGCTTATGAACTTTAGGCCTCAATTTAGGCACATATGCAGTACAAATTTCGAACACATTTATAAGAAATAATTCATAGCAATCCACGAGAGATTTACCACTAAATAGGTAAAACCAATCAATAGAACCAATCAATAGATCAATAGAATCAATAGAAGCACAATTACATAATTTAAAATTATAAGATACGATAAGATAAAACTGATACATTTTCAAAGTCAGGATAGTGATTTAAACTTATTATTTAAACAGCATTATCTTCTCATTGTTCAAGTTTAAAGCACTATCCTGACTTTGAAAATGTATCAGTTTTAAATACAGAACATAATTATAAACGCCGTTATATATTAGACAAATACTTTTCAAATTTTTTCAAACTTTAAAATTGTTTATAATTTGTTCATTTAATTGTTATTTCCTGAAGATGCTACACATTGGAGTAGCGAAATATCGAAAATAAAAAACTTTTTATAAATAAAAACCAAACCTTAAGCTCAAGAAAATAGTAGAGTTAAAAAAAGATAAAGATAATATTTTGTGGCAAAATCCTCGACCGTCATCAACCCGATTCTGTCGGCCGATTAAATTAACATTTGAAAAAGAAACAATTGCCCTTTTAAAAAATTAAGTAAATAAAATAAAACATCAAATTGAAAGTATAATAGAAACAAAAGTTACAGACTTAGATCTGAACGTGGATCGTAAATTCTGTCTTACCATGATTGATGGTAAGGCATTTAGTGCAATCGCAGAAACATCAACACAATCATGTGGAATATGCGGAGCTACTCCAAAAATCATGAATGATTTAAATAAGATTAAAGATTTAAAGCCAAATGAATCCTTGTATGCCTATGGACTTTCCACACTGCATGCATTGATAAGGTGTTTTGAGTGTATTTTGCACATAGCCTATAGACTTGACACAAAAATATGGCAAATAAGAGGCGATGACGATAAATTAGCCGTTGCACAAAGAAAAAAAAATTATTGATGATTTAAAAAAATATATGAACCTACTTGTAGATATACCAAAGCCAGGGTATGGAACAACCAATGACGGCAATACGGCTAGGATGTTCTTCAAAAACTCTGGCTTGGCATCATCAATTACAGGAGTCGACGAAAAATTAATAAGTAATTTGGGTGTTATATTAAAAACAATGGCATGTGGTTACGCAATAAATACAGATTCCTTTAAAAAAATGACTGAAAGTACATCCAAATTGTACGTGGATTTATACCCCTGGTATAACATGCCATCCAGCGTACATAAAATTTTAATGCATGGGGCTGATGTTATCAAATACGCGTGTTTGCCAATTGGAATGCTTTCGGAAGAAGCAATGGAATGCAGAAATAAAGATTTCCGTAATTACCGGGAATTTCACACTCGAAAAATGACGCGTGAGAAAAATATGCAAGATTTACTCAATACACTGCTTTATTCATCGGATCCTTATATTTCATCAATATCAAAAATGTCATCCATCAACTATCGAGCCTTGGAGCCTCTTTCCAGCGAAGTTCGTGAGCTGCTTTGTGACCCAATGATTCCCGATCAATGCGAAGAAGCCCAGGACTCAGGCTCTGAAAGCGAATAATTTGCAATATTTTTTTTTCATGGAACAATTATTTTAAGTATTATTTTTTTAAGTTTTATTTATTGTTGAATGTAATTTATTTAGTTTAAAAAATAAAAATTAAATAAATATAAGTTTGAATTTGGTTTTATGCAATATTTTTTTTTTCTTAATTTGTATTATATATATTTTGATAATATTAGCAAATTTTTTGTTGATCTTTAAATAAATAAAAATAATAATGAATGAATTAAAACTTAGTATATTAGTTTCATTTATAATGTCAACTTAAATGTTGTTTTCTCTAATTTTAAAAAAATTTATTTTAGTTACGAATAAATAAAATTGTATATATTTATTTATTAAAAATTCGAAAAGTTTATTTTTTAAAGTTTAACTCATATCCATATTTGATAACAGTAATTTTTGATATAAATATATATTGCAAAATACTATTTCTGTGATTTAATGTACATATAAAAAGGGTTTTAATTGTGTTTTGTTTAACAAAAAATTTTAATTTATTTTATATAACTAAATACATTTCTAAATAAATACTCTTCGGAGCTACATCGTATTTGCAATGTTACTAAATATATTAACAGCAACCCCTATCGGTGAATGATTAAATCTATCAAATTACATAAATGCAACATAGGGCAATACTTTCCGAAAATTTTCATACCAATTTTAAAGAGATACTAAATTTCAGTGTAATTTCCACTAAAACCTTCCTTTTGGTGCACCCTGTAATTAAACAGGGTGTCTACAAATACTTTATATTTAAAGAAGACTCTATTCGCTACAATCGCTCCATACATTTCTAACTTCTCAGATCAATAGTTTAAGAGATACGATTTTTTATAAGCTAGATTGGTGATTTTTCCCACTGTGTGAAGTACCGATTTATTATATGTTGTACACTAGACCGACTCACGAAAAAAAGTTATAAGATGATTCCCAAAATATTTAGGGTCTAGCAATGAGATCTCATGAACTGGACCATTTTTAAAAAAGGTATTTTAGTTTTTGTGAGAAATTTGCATCTTAGCTGAAGACAACATACTCAATATGAAAGATTTTTTATAGGAGCGGTATATGTATATAACATATTCAAGCATACCGTGACATGTCCTATTTTCAAGGATATTCTATAAAAAACAAATTTTTGACTCTTTTGTACGGAGATATTTGTGACTGAAATGTCAAACTTACATATCATAATCTATAGACGATTTAAGTGAACACGTGTTTCAGATTTTTTTAAAATTCGCGATTCTCCGCGTTTTATCAGAAATTTAATATGGTGGAAACAATATTGAATTTCAATTCATCGATGAGTGAATATAGTTTAGAAATTTGCAAATTTAGTACATTTTTTACGGTGCTCTGGACCAAATTTTGATAAATATTTTAAGCTACCTCAATTCAATAAATAAATTTTATGAAATCTTTTGTAGGTTTATTACACAGCACAGCACTAAAAATGCATCGGGCATGCGACTTATCAATTCTGGTAGATTTTATTATGAATATCATGAATGTGAACACCAAATTTTAGCTCTAGTTTTTAAAATATTCGCAAAATTAATTTCATATATCTGACTAAATCACGAATAATTCTAAATATGGTTTAAAAGTATAGACTTTGGGCTTTTGCACACATACCAACTTATTTTGATTAGGTAAAGGATCTAGGATCTAATTGCAATTCAAGTGAAAACTTCACTTATTTTCTTATTTTGAAAATATAGCAAAATCCCTTAATCGGATTTGCAAACTCTGAACACTCTCAACTCTTAACAAACTCAAATTCCACTAAATTCCATTTTATCAAAAAAATCACAACTTTTGCATCAACATTTTCCGAAAATTCAATATTGAACGCAAATTTTATCGCCCTTACTATCTAAGTATTAAAAATGTATAGTTTTGTTCATTTAAAATTTTAGATGGCAGTATGCTTTGACTTGGTTTATTTTTGGAGCATTCTGATTGGTTAATTTATTTTCAACCAATGAAAATGTTTGAAAATATAAATATATTTGTAGGGTTTTCATTCACAAAATGAACAAAACCGTAAGTTTAGAAAAGTTTAGAAATAAAATCAATTAAATTTAAAATGCTCTTTTATAGTACTTTTTTGATCATACATATTTTAAAATCGTCTTTTTCAGGAATTTGCAATTCAATTATCTAAAACTTTGTCGAAATTGATTAGAAAATATATGTGTTACATATTTCAATGGTTTTATCTGAGTTTTCAATTTAAGATTAATCATAGACTGCTTAATTTTTGGTATTAAAAAAATTAATCTTCTTCAGTTTTAGTCAATTTTTACTTAAAATTAAAACATAAAGTGCGAAATTTTTTTGATAAATTAAGTAACATGAGATGTTTACCAATGGTATAAATTAAAAAAATTTATATTCCTTTCATCGCACATTAATTATTAACGAAATCGTGAAAAAAAGTGAAATTTCACCTTCCCGATTTTGGTCTCTCTTTCGTGGAATAACAGATATATGTTCCAAATGTAATTGGTTTATAAAAACAACATATCTTGGTCTACAAAAAAAATTAAAACCGATCCTCACTGGCTCTGTTCAAATTTTAACGAGGGCCGTTTAAAATGAATTCTTAACACAAATTTTTACTTTATCCGCTTAAAACACCACGATAAGTAACACTTAGGCCAAAAAATAGTATGAAGAAAGTGTTTGTCCTTTTATTCTGCGAAAAACGTCAAATTTAGAAGTTATAGCGCAAAAAATCTTTGAAGTGTTTTTAGTTCATTTTTAGGGTCAAAAGTTCAAACTGACTGGCCTGTATGGCGCGGAAAAATCCAATTTTTACACATATATTATTTTTTGCACCCAATCTACCGGAAACTGCCGGTGGAGCAAACAAAAAAAAAACACTTTTGAAAATCCAATACATTTCATGGGTGGTCTACTCTCCACGTAGTGGTGTCGGGTATAAAAATTTAAAAAGCGGGAATTTGTTGTCGGACGCCTGGTAACGCTAATTATGAATCAAAGAACTCTAATAATTCTTTATTTAACGAAATGTGTACTTTAACTATAAAAAACTTTATAGAACATGTCGAAATAAAAATGTTTAAAATTAAAAAAATTGGTTTTCTTATAAGCTTTTGCACTATGTGAATAGTCGGCCAGCTGCTGTTTTAACTTACCGAGCTTCGTGTTTCTGTAAAATTACTTAAATCTGGTGTAATTGGCGCACGTCCACGTTTTCCTCGGCCCTTTGGTGTGCGAGAGTCTAAATCCTCCGTTGGAGAATCACAGAATCTATAATAGTATTAAAATAAAAATATGTTAATATTTATAAACAATTCTTAGAATTTTTTAAGTTCAATGCAAATAACCAAATTTTGCAATAACTTCTTTAATTTTAAATTAAAAGCAGAAAGGCTGATAGATTTATGTTAACGACTAATTATAATCTTTTTGAAAAATTTGAGGGCAATTATTGCAATCGACTCGTATTGATAAATGAATGGCCCCCGTATATATCAAAAATTTGAGTAGTGCCATTGATAAATGTTAAAATTGCACAGTTTGGCGTATGTAGCGATACTGTTCCACAAATCGGAACGAAGTAGGTGGTTCGTATGGGCGGAAAAAATAAGCGTGATATATATATATAAAAAAAACCTTTTCCGTGAGGCGCAACCACAGTTTAATTGCTATGTGGCCCAAATATGGTGCGATTATAATATTTTCTCATTTTACACATTTCTCCAAAAATACGCTGTTCCCAAAAAAAAACGTTCTTTTTTTAATTTTTCGGTTTTCATCAAAATAAAATAATTTTCTGAATGTTTCTCTCAGTATGCATTTGTGTGAAACCACAACAAATGCGTTTTACCCAGCATTCAAAAAACTAACATTCAAAAAGAATTTTATATTTTTACTCGTACTTTTACTACAAAATAATTCAAGTAGCTGAGTAAAATTATTTGTCTACTACTCCGTTTATAGAAATAGTCTACAAAAAAAGGCAGTAAATTATAATCAAAATCTTGCGGTGTCAGCAATTTTTAGTCAGGAGCGTGCTTGCAATAAAGTTGGTAATTTCAGTAAAACGGGTTTGCTGAAAATCAGCGAGCTGATTTTTACAAAAAAAAAAAAAATAGCAATCTCAGGAAAAGTTTTGCTAATATCCGATTGCAATAGGGCCCTGCTATTCTTTATATTCAAAAAGAAAAACTTCCAAAAAAAAACTGTAAAAAATTTCTAAAAATGGATTTTTACTTTTGTCTCTTTTGTCTTGTCCGCACTTAAAGCGATGTAAAAAATTGAAAAATACTGTCATATTAGGACCATTCCAGCAAAACCTTGGTAATGGGTTGGACCTTTTTCACGCTTTGCCTGGCAATGGGTACCCCTTTACCCTTGGTTTTGCTTAGAAACCTAAAGTAATACGTTACAAATATTGTGATACATCAATACTTATGTGGGCGGTATGAAATAATGAGTTACCGATATAGAGCTATATCACTACTTACTTGGGGGCTTTAAAATAATATATTAATATTACTGATATTGTGTTATATAATAACTTATTAATAAGCGCAAAAATAATAAGTTATTGGTATTGCATTATATATGTACCTACTTATTATGCGAAAGTTCGATTTAATAAAAATTGATAATCTGATTACATCGCTCGGATCGGTGTACTTTTAAACAAACCCAATCAGAAATCGCCAGTGGTACAAAAAATCAAGCACTGGCAAACCACTTGGTAACCATGGTGTTGAAAATAAATGACTGGGGGAGCACCCATTTGAGACCCTCATTTAAGAAAAAAAAATCTGAGATCGACCTGTCTCAGCTTATCAGCCACCTCGGAATTTTAAGGCTCCAAAAAGGGGTTCAAAAATGGGTTTTTTTTGGTTTTTTTTTTTTTTGCTTTTTAAGATAATTTGACCAAAGGAACCATCCATATGCAAATGTGGTATTGCTGGAAAGTCATTCGTATCTTGTTTCGTTACTTTTTGCTCTTTCGAATTTGCTATTTTAAAATTTTCCAAAAGTTTGGTACTTTATATGGAGAAGTATCCCAGCAAAATCTTTCATTACCAAATAAGTGGTTATATAATAGAAATTCATAGCTCCGCACAACTTATTTTTTGGCGTCTAAACTCATTATTTTTGTTTGGCATGGTCGTTTTTATAAGTAGTCACGCTTACACGCTCGCTTACGAAAAAATGAGAAATAAGTAGTTATGAGATTTTGAATAATAAGTGGTTACACACATGCTTACAAAAAGTTGAATTATAAGTGCTTATCCGATTGCTTACTTGATTCTTAAAAATAAGGAGTTAAGCAAATACTGTTAGCTTAAGGAAATACATTCAAAAAAATTTAAGTTTTCTCTGGTGTGTAAATTTGGGACTCGTCATAAAAACTTAAACAAAACATATTTACATATAATAAAAAAATTTAACTGTGTAAAGTACTTATTTAAACTAATACGAGTAAGTCATTATTTTATATTTAGAAACAATAAATACAATAGGCCGTTATTAGGAAGTCATTATTTTATATTATAAAATAATGCAAAAGGTAATGATATATCATTTTTGGTAATGCAGATAGTAATGAGGTGTCATTACCAGTATTTTGCTGGGATACTGCTATGGCTGCTAAATTCATATATATTATTCCTTGTTAAATTTAAGCAGACACGTGTTTTTGCGTTTTTCGATATCCGCACTACATAAGGTTTGGCAAATTTTTTCTCGAAACACCTTTTTCGGTGTATTTTCAAAGAATTTAGGCCGTTTTCTGTGCTAAACATAGGAAATATGTACATCAAACTTCATATTTTGACGGATGCATTAATTATGTGATATAGTCTTTTTTAATTGCGTAAATCGCACTTGATCAACAAGAGGGTATTAACTCAAAATTTTTAAATTTTCATTAGAGGTGAAAAACTGTTTGTGGTTACATTTCAATAGAAGTTGAAAATCCGAATACATCATATTAAGCAAATTCCATTTAAAAATATATTTACATTTTTTTTGTTTTAAATTTTTGCAATTATTGAAAAAAATCTATTTTTTGAGTTAATACCATTTTTCTGAAACTTTTTGTTGATATAAAAGTAGCCACTACACTATCACGAAAATGATCTCAAATGTGGTTTTCGAGATGAAAGAGTAATCGGAATACTTTGAAATGTTTACAGTAGATAGATATTTATGTTGTTAGTTGATTGTTTTCTTGCAAAAAGTGAAATTTTAAAAATTTTGGGTTAATACGCTCTAGTTGATCAAGTGCGAAATGTAAAATGTGCTCCCATACAAAAAGTTAAAAAAAATGCGTTTTTTACATAATTCGTCTTTTTTATACTAATTTTTACATTGGATCATGTATTTTTTTTTATAAGCTTTCCAGTGATATATAACATGATATATACAGCTATGGAAATAGAAATAGGACACTTCATACAAAATTATCTTCATGCAATAATTATATTTCTTTTCTATTATAGTAAACTGTAATCAAGTAGTCTCAGATTATATATAAAAATTTGCAATATTTAAAACATGCAAATATTTACAACAAAATTACTTTACTTTGTTCATATTTGACTTGGACATAAAAATAGGACACTTGCAGTAATTGTCAAAATTTTACTCGATGCACTTAGTAAGAATTTTCTTTTCATAATTTGCGTTTGAAATAAGTAAATTCTTTTCTAATTGTACCAATATGAGACGTGGAAAACATTGTAATCCAGAAAAACGAAGACTTATATCTCAATTCCACAACGAGATGAAATCTCCAACTGAAATTGCTAAAATACTAAAGTGTTCGCGAAATATGGTATACAATGCTATTCGTCTATGTTCTGCCGACATGAAATTTCATACACAAAATAAAGAATGTAAGCCAATCCGTCGTAAAAGTACAATTTATATGGACAGGACTATAGTATGCAAAAGCAAACTCAACCCTTTTATGTCCTCCCGTCAAATAAATATTTAAATCAGGGCAAAATTCAATGTTCAAGTGTCAGACAGGTTAGTAAGAAGAAGACTGAATGAAGCAAACTTATTTGGCCGAGTAAGTAGAAAGAAGTCTCTTCTTTCAAAAAAAATATTAAGAAACGTATTGATTTTGCCAAAACCCACAAAGGAAATGAGTTGTCCTTTTGGAAAAATGTAATTTGGAGCGATGACACGAAGGTAAATCGTGTCGGACCAGATTTGTACACCGCCCAAAAAACCAGGCTTAGTATTTAATTAAGTACACTCAGAAGACCTTGAAACACGGTGGGGGTAATATTATGGTATGGGGGGCTTTTTCCTGGCGTGGTGTTGGGCCTATCGTAAAAGTAGAGAACAAAATGGACTGGCCACCCCAAAGACCGGACCTTAATCCAATAGAAAATCTATGGAATTATGTAAAAACAAAAGTTTCGCAAAACAATTACAAAAATTCCACCAAACTTTGGGCTGGTATTCAAGAAGCCTGGTATTCTATACCAAAAGAAAGATGCCAGAGATTAGTTGAGTATGCAAAGAAGATGCGAAGAGGTTATTGATAATAATGGATACAGCACAAAATATTAGTGTAATATTAACGCTAAAAAAATAATAATTGTTTTAAAAACCCAAAAAATGTACGGTTTCTTGTAAAAATATAAAATGGGTCCTATTTAGAAGTCTAGGTATTTTCATTAGTTTATACATATTTACCAATATATATAATATAGTTGAAGGATTTTTATTTAAATAAAGAATGAATTACAATCATCAATAATAACACTTCCCGTATATGAAATAAAAAATTTTATTTTTATTTTATTTTTCAAAATAAATAATTATATTTCTTAACACATAAAAGTGTTCTATTTCCATGTCCATAGATGTATATATAATTTATGTTAATCAAAATCAGGGAATATACCTAGATATTTAAGCTGTGCTCTATTGCAAAAAAGTACCAACGGTTATTTTGCAGAGCATTGGCTGCCCGAGTAAAAAAAATTATATATAATCATATGTGGCATATATTACAATATATAATTAGACATGTCGTTATGTATATCCATATATAATTATATATGGCGTCTTTTTTCAAAATGTTTCCTTATATTATTCCATATATAATTTCATCTAATTAGATATCGGCCTTTATAATATTAGATATGGTATATATGATTATATATTACATAGCATAGCTGATCTTATTGCATATATAGTTGTATATAGAGCTATATCTTAATATATATGGCGGCATTTTAGGAATATATAATTATATATGGTATCATTTAAACAATATATAACTATATATGGTGCCAGTTAAACTATATATTATCATATATGGTGGCATTTAAACAATATATGGTCATATATGGTACCTTATGAACAACATTTTTAATACAGTTCCAGATATGATAATATATGCTACCATATATAGTACCATATACTTTGATATATCGTATCATTTAAACAACCCGAGTAAAAATAGTTACATATCGTCACCTAAAATACAAAAGGGCGTAACAACACTTTTTATTTTTTTACAGGAGAAGCAATAAACTTTGTAGAATTAAAGATATTTTAGATTTAAAGGACATATTTTTTTCTCTTGCTTAAAACACGACTAAAGACTTATTTCTGAAGATTGTTTTTATTTTTTGTTAATATTCTTCAAGTTATGGTTGTTACGCCTTTTTGACATTGGCTTTTCTGAAATAAAAAGACGTAACAACAACAAAATTTATTAAAATTTATTTTCATAGTACATAAATATTTTAAAATATTTGTTAATTTAATATTTCAAATGATAAAAAAAAACTTTAAAAATATAAAATTTATTAAATATGTATGTAATAATTCATTACATAAAAAGAAACAATAATTCAGTATAGAATGTTAAAAAATTATATTTAATTTTCAAATGAAATGTTGTCATAAAAGTAATGACAATCTATAGGAAGTAAAGATTTGAGATGTTCCCATTTCTTCTTCGAAATTTTTAATCTTTGGGTATGTACAGGCGCTCCAGGATTCACTCAAGGGGGGGGGGGGGGGGGGCTATACATTTTTCGTATCCTATACGGTAGTCCTATTTCTATATATTTTATGAACTAGATGCAACAAGGGTATAAGATGTCCGAACCGGACATCGGACAAAACAATTGCATCAATTACGGTATGATGCAATGGTAGGTAGCTCACACGAATATAAGGCAATTTTCGCAGAGAAAAAATTTTAAATGTGAATAAAGAAGCAAAAAAATCTAAATTATGAGAAAAAAATAAGAAAAATATTGGTAATATCAGAAATTGAAAATGTGCAATAATTTATGAAATATCTGAAGATAAAAATTTTTCAGAGTGAAATTTTATCACTAATTTTTGCTTAGTTTTTTATTTTCGATATATGCATATTCTTTTGTAATCTTTTTTCTTAATTCTAACATTTTTTTTTTAATTTCTATTAATTTACAAATTTTTTAAAATTTTATTTTTTATTTTTTAAATAACAGAAACTACTGTATACTGTAAAAATACTGTTTTGGTGGTTGTTTATTATGATATTAAAAATAACTGATTTAAATAACTGTTACGAAATTACAGTACTTTTCGTTAGGTGTTTTCTTCAATAACCGTCATAAAAGTTGTTTTGCATTTTTGTATAGAAAAACAACTGTAATTTCTGTTAAAAACGACAACTACTGATTACTACACAAACAACTGTCATGTAGTAACTGTCAAACTTTTTTGAGTGCACTCACTCGAAATATGTTCGTTAACATCAAACAAAAAAATTACAAACACAAATTGACAAAAAAAATCTAAGCGAACTTAGTTATTCAAAAATAAAAAAATTACTTTTTTATACAAGTGTGTTGTAACGCCTTTTTGTTTTTGATATTCATACACTTGTTGTTACGGCCTTTTGAATTTCGTTCGTAAAATCGTTATTTGTTGACGTATAACTTCAAAATTTTGTAGGGACATGTAATTTAGTCTAGTGCATCATAATCAATAAAAAACTCAATTTTGAATTTTTTTGTTGTTACGCCCTTTTGCATTTTAGGTGACGATATAGTCATATATGTGATTAAGTTATATCTGTATAAATATACAGTTTCATCCGAAGAATGGCCCGATATATTTTTATCAATTGTTTATCAATTTTTATCTAAATGTATCAGTTTAGATCTGACCTGATTAAATTATGTGTTAATCAGATGAAATTGTATCAGATTTTTGACCTGATACAATTTTATCGGTTTGATCGTAATTGGTTCAATTTTATATAAATAAAATATAATTGTATCCGACATTTACCTTATACAATTGTATCAAAGTTTTAAAATGATATCAGGTCAAAAATTCTTGCCAAACAAAAATCCTCACTCAGCATAGTCCATATAAATGCGCAGAGTCTCAACAATAAGATGGATGAGTTTAGGTACATTTTTGTGGACTCTGGAGTTGACGTTATCTGCGTTTCTGAAACCTGGTTCGATCCATCCATTAATGATGCCATATTTAATTTGCCTGGTTTCAAATTGTTTCGAGCCGACAGGAAAGCTCATGCAGGTGGTGTAGCAATTTATGTAAGAAATGGTATTAATAGTTTCATGAAACTTAGATCAGAGCCCAATAGTCAAATTGAATACTTATTTTTGGAGGTAGTAACGAAGGACAAACAAAAATTACTTTTTGCCTGCGTATATAAACCAAATAGTGGTATTGATATCAACGATTTGCTAGGTAAAATAGAATCTTTATCGTTATTATATAATGATGTAATTATTGCTGGTGATTTCAATAGTAATCTGCTCATTGACAATTCACTTTCGGAGCCTATGCAAAGGCTCGGCCTTCTGCCTATTAACACAACAATTCCAACACATTATCCAAATGGTACAAATAGTTTACTTGATGTATTCTTTGTTAATCATAATAACAAAATACTGCTCTATGATCAGATCTCCGCTCCTGTGATTTCAAGGCATGACCTTATATTTACAGTATATAATGCTTATACTAACACTGACGATATTCATTATACATATCGTGATTTTCAGAATATTGACTGTGTGGCACTAAACCAGCGACTCGATAGCATTAACTGAAACTTAATTTACGACTTTGAACATGTCAATGATCAAGTCGCTTTTATCCAAAATAATCTCCTTGAAGTATTTAATGAAACTGTTCCAGAAAAGACTAAGATTATCAAGGCAAAACAGCCTCCGTGGTTTAATTTAACTATAAAATGTTTAATTGATATGCGAGATTTAGCTTATAAAAAATGGAAAAGATATAAAACCCCTGAATTGCAATCTTTGTTTAAATCAGCTAGAAAAGAAGTTGTCAGTAATATTAATACGGCTAAATCCACGTATTATCAGCGAAAATTTTCATCAGCTATAGACAGCAAGAAAAAATGGAAAGAAATTCGTGAAATAGGAATTGGTAAAAGGAGTGTTTGCACGGCTGGTTCTGACGTTGATATTGATAATTTAAACAACCAATTTGTTGAAATTCAAGTGGAAAGGCCAATTGGAAATGAATATGGGGAAATGCATACAGTGCCTATTGAGAACTGTTTTTATTTTCGATGTGTTGATCAATCAGAAGTTCTCAAAAGCTTAACATCGATTAAGTCAAATGCTGTGGGTTTGGATGGAATAAATCCTAGATTTTTAAAACTTGTCACCCCTAAACTCCTGCCCTTCTTTACGTATATTTTTAATACAATATTAACCAAGTCAATTTACCCTGATATGTGGAAAGAATCGAAAATAATTCCGATTCCCAAGAACAACAGTGAGTTTAGACCAATTGCCATACTACCATTTTTGTCCAAAGTCATGGAAAATCTTATGCAGCATCAAATTAATGAGTTTTTAAAAGAGCGTAATCTTCTAACCGCAAAACAGTCTGGTTTTAGAAAGGGACGAAGCTGCATTACAGTGCTAATCGAAGTAGTTGAGGAACTAAGATCCAAATTGGATAATGATATGGTATCTTTTCTTGTACTATTGGATCACAGCAAAGCTTTCGATACAGTTGATCACTCTATACTTCTAACAAAACTGCAAAAGCTTTTCCATTTTTCTAATTCTGCAGTTAAACTTATTTCATCATATCTTTTACACCGCAAACAAGTTGTCTCCTTGAATGGCTTAACTTCCAATGCTGTTGATGTTGTTAGAGGGGTCCCACAGGGCTCTATTCTTGGTGCAATCCTTTTCTGTATATACATTAATGATCTTCCTAATGCTCTGAATCACTGTGACATTCAAATGTATGCGGATGATGTACAGCTGTACTTAAGCACCAAAATGGAAGATTTGCGTCATTGCATTGAGTGCATTAACTATGATTTGAATAAAACTCATAATTGGGCGACTGCAAATGGTTTGTGTATAAACCCAACAAAATCAAAATGTATATTCTTATCAAAAAATAATAGGAAAAGACTTGCAAATGATGATCTGTTGATGATAAATGACAATAAAATCGAACTTGTTCCATCATCAAAAAATCTGGGAATAACGTTTAATACTGAACTTTCTTGGAAAAATCATATTAACATTTCGGCTGGGAAAGTTCATGGAATGTTGAGAAACCTGTGGGCTGTTAAAGCCTCGACGCCCTTTGAAATATGGATGCTTCTGGCTAAAACATATTTAATACCTGTTCTACTATATGGGTGTGAAATATTTGCCAATTGTGACTGTATTGACTATTATCGACTTGAGGTCACGTACAACAACATAGCCAGATATGTATTTAATCGTGGTAGAAGGGATAGTATTTCTTCATTTCATATCAGTTAAATAATATGTGTTTCAAAGATTTGTTAAAATATAAAAGTCTCATGATGATGCATAAGTTAATTTATATAAAGGAACCTGAATTTCTCTACAGGAAACTTACTTTTGCCAAATCTCCACGTGGAAGAAACCTGATTTCCCAAAAATATAAATATCTTTTGTCTACAAGACAATTTTTCAATTATACAATCGGTCTTTGGAATGATTTACCCTCATATGTTCAATTGCTTAGCAACACATTATGTTTTAAAAAGGAACTTTTAAATTTGTTTAAAATTAATTAAATATATTTATTTTATTATGTTTTATGTTTATTTTGAATTTATATTTAACTATGTTTACTTTTAAATTTTAATTTAATTATAAATGCTATTGAATGAATAATATTAATATGAAAATTTGATTTGCTATCACTGTAATTTATAAGATTTATTCTTGTTGTGATAGCTATTGAAACAATAAATAAATAAACTAAACTAAAACTAACTATATAACTTTGTATACAAATATATCTATTTGGACCTAAACTGATACCATGTAATATAAACCAATAAAATTGCATCAGGTCAAAAATCTGAGACAATTTCATCTGATTAACACATAATTTAATCAGGTCAGATCTAAACTGATGCAATTAGATAAAAACTGATACAAATAAGAACTGATACAATTTTATCGGGCCATTTTTCGGATCAAGAGGTATATGGATGAATCTAAGTTATATATTACCATATAAAGCTCCATATTGGTGCCATTTAAACAATATATTGTCATACATGGTGCCATCTAAACAACCCAGTGTATAAAATCATTACCAGATATGTGGTTATGTAACTACATACTTGGTAATGGTAACTAGTTACTTTTGTTATTACATTTCTTATTACCTTTATATGGCGATGTCGCGAAAAATAATGAGTTATGGTTACACACCAGCATACGAAAAATCAAAAAATATATCGTTACCTATGTGCTAACCAGTACTGACAAAAATAATGAGTCTAAAACTAGATTTTCAAAAATATAAATTATATAAAAAAAAATATTTTTTATTGTATTTTTTTTTTTTAAATAAAATTTGCTGGTGCGGGAATCGAACCTGGGTCTACAGATTGCCAGGCAATAGCTCTACCATCTGAGCTATATCGACATGTTATATTTAGTAGATAAAAACATAATTGACACAAGTAAGCTTACTCGCCAACATACAAAAAATCAAAAAATATGTGGTTACATATATCCTTACCAGTGTTTAAAAAATATTGAGTCTAAAAATAGATTTCAAAAAATTTAAAAAAAAATCTAGAAAATTATTTTCTATTTGAAATAATGATAAAAATAAGTCATTATCAGTAACTCATTATTATATGTTTTAAAATAATGCAGAAGGTAAGTGGGTGTCATTACTGGTAGTCCAAAAAATAATGATATGTCATTACCGTTTAGAAATATATTAACTAAATATTAATTGGCGGTTTAAACGGTTAAACGAATTGATATAGAAAAAGTGAAAGCCACGGGTATTTTATTTTCATCCCCTTTTTCAGGATATATTGGAATAGTTAATGGGTGCAAACTTGTGTCGGACCAGTTTTATAGTCAGAATTCAGATCGATTTGTTGCTTAAATATTTCTCAAATATGAAATCCAAAAATTTCTATTTCTAGATATTTTGTTTCTTTCTACGCAGATTTTCAAAAGTATCCGTCTAGAATCATTTTTATAAAATAGTTTGAAAGTGAGTATTTTCCACACAAATTTTTAGGCAAATTCGCCTAAATCGTTTTTTAAAAATAGACACTAAAACATTATTAAATAGTTTCTTAACTTTAATTGGTTTTCTTGAATAGACATTTTTTATGCCACAGCTACTTAAAAAGAAATTATAGAATTTTCATATTTAGTGGCATTTTAAATTAACATATAAAAAAAGCCAAAATAATTTGAAAAACATATCATGGAATATTTTGAAAACAAATAATATTTAAAAAATACAATTGAAATAATGGAATAGCAATTGAACTTTAAATGAAATTATTTTAAGTTAAAGAAACTCAAAATACTTATGTCAATTGAAAATACGAAAATATTACCAATTTTTTAATTTTAATGCCTAGTTTTTTGGAGGTATTTGGAACTGAAATAATGTTAGAATGAATTTTCGATACGATTTTACTTCAGTATACATGCAAAACTTATAGGCAAGGTTGCAAAATCTTTCCGAAAATCTTATAGTGTCAGTCAGCCTATACAAATTTATTTGAAAAAAGATCATAATTTTAAAGAAAAAAGTTTTTTTCCGAAATATGAAAAAGTATTTTTGTTGGTAAACTTGGTAATGGCTGATAAAATTTTTTTCCGTTTAACTAAACCAAATTCAACTGACATCCGAAAACAATTTGGCCTAATTCAGTTTATTAAATTTTAAACCGTATTTTTTTAATTTTAAATATTTTTTGTTTAAATTAGTTTAAAAAATCAATGCTTTAAATTTAAATAAAGTTTCCAGCATTGCATTAATACTAGGTAAAACTTCTGTAAAAGAATTAAAAAAATCCCGGGAAATCCCGCACAAAATTCCCGGGATTGCGGGATCCGAAAAAGGGTGGGATTCCCGGGAATCCCGTCCCGGGATTAATAATAATTATCTTCAAACAGGACGGCTTTAAAATATTTTACTTTATTTTTGTATAGACATATTTTTATGCAATTTTGCTCCAAAGTTTAATATCGATGGCTTAATGAAGGAAGACCCTAACTTGATTCTTAATTTCTATTGAAGGGAAGGCAATACAAATCTAAAAACCTTCGATATAGAGTTTCTCTGAATGAATTTTGTTATTAATACAAAAACAATAAAATAAAAAGTATAATCAAATCAAATATTAAGTTGAGTTAAGGCCTTTCTATATTAAGCATTAAATTTATTTAATAAAAATTGGAAAAGAACAGCATGTTCGTTCTTACAGCTAGGGCATTGCTTTTAAATTTTACATTCATGTTTGTTGGGTAATATGAAGTTTATAAAGGTAGATTTATAAAGGTAGAATTGAAGAAAATTAAAATATAGAGAGAAATAAAAAATAAACAAAGAAAAAGATGGTAAAAAAAGAAAAGAAAAAAATGTTTTTTTCGTTTTATTAATCATATTTTCCTCGAAAGGTATTCGTTGTTTCGATGAAATGTCGAATCTATAAATCAACAATTTTTCGGATCTATATCACCTTGCAAGCTACATAGGAAGATACCCCCATTCTTGGTATTATATCGAACTCGATATCGATGAAATTTTACGAGAAAATGATTCAGTTTCGATACAAAGAATCGATTCATTTTGCATACTGGGTTAATTTGAATGTAATTTTTTGGATATTGCATTCCTGTACTTTAAATATAAGATTAAGGTGCCTATTCCTACTTATGACTCATTCTGACCGTCTTAAGACTATTTTTAAGACTGAGAGTCATAATCTCTCTATATATAAAAGAATAACGTGACCGACTGACTGACTCAACATCGCCCAGCCCAAACCGCTGATGCTAGGAAGTTGAAATTTGGTATGTAGGTTCCTCTTTCGGCGTAGACGTCCGCTAAGACGGGATTTTTGAAAATTCCCACCGGAACGGGCAAAAAGGGGAAAAGTCTCCCCCTTGGCGGCCTGCCAAAACCCCTTTGGCTAGAAAGCTGAAATTTAAGATATGTGTTCCTTGGAGTATGGGCTAACTTTTCTGGAAAGTACTTTCTGGAATTTTGGACAGGGACGTTGTAAAAATGGGGGTTAAAAAGGGGGAAAAGGCCCCCCTTGACGGCCTGCCCAAACCGCTGGAGGTAGGAAGTTTAAATTTGGTATAATGGTTCCTCCACTATCGTAGACATCCACGAAGACGGGAGTTTTGGAAATTTTTACAGGGACGGGCAAAAAGTCTCCCCCTTGACGGCCTGCTCAAACTGCTGGAGCTATGAAGTTGAAATTTGGTATGTAGGTTCCTCGACCGGTGTAGACGTCCGTTGAGACGGCATTTTTGGAAATTCTTATCGGGAGGGGCAAAAAGTACCTTTTCCCAAAACAAGTACCCTTTTCCAAAAAAAGTACCTTTTTCCAAAAAAAATACCTTTTTCCAAAAAAAGTACCTTTTTCCAAAAAAAAGTACCTTTTTCCAAAAAAAAGTACCTTTTTCCAAAAAAGTACCTTTTTCCAAAAAAAGTACCTTTTTCCAAAAACAGTACGTTTTTCCAAAAAAAAGTACCTTTTTCCAAAAAAAATTCCTTTTTCCCAAAAAAGTATCTTTTTCCAAAAAAAGTACCTTTTTCCAAAAAAAAGTACCTTTTTCGAAAAAAAGTACCTTTTTCGAAAAAAAGTACCTTTTTCCAAAAAAGTAGCTTTTTCCAAAAAAAGTACCTTTTTCTAAAAAAAGTACCTTTTTCTAAAAAAAGTACCTTTTTCCAAAAAAAAGTACCTTTTTCCAAAAACAGTACGTTTTTCCAAAAAAAAGTACGTTTTTCCAAAAAAAAGTACCTTTTTCCAAAAAAAGTACCTTTTTCCAAAAAAAGTACCTTTTTCCAAAAAAAGTACCTTTTTCCAAAAAAAGTACGTTTTTCCAAAAAAAAGTACCTTTTTCCAAAAAACGTACCTTTTTCCAAAAAAAGTACCTTTTTCCAAAAAAAAGTACCTTTTTCCAAAAAAAAATCCTTTTTCCAAAAAAAGTACATTTTTCAAAAATAAGTACCTTTTTCAAAAAAGTACCTTTTTCCAAAAAATGTACCTTTTTCTAAAAAAATGTACCTTTTCCAAAAAAAAGTACCTTTTCCAAAAAAAGTACCTTTTCCCAAAAAAAAAGTACCTTTTTCTAAAAAAATGTTCCTTTTCCCAAAAAACATACATTTTTCCAAAAAAAATACCTTTTTCAAAAAAAGTACCTTTTCCAAAATAAAGTACCTTTTTCTAAATAATTGTTCTTTTTCCAAAAGAAGTACCTTTTCCAAAAAAAGTACCTTTTTCCAAAAAAACATACATGTTTCCAAAAAAAAATACATTTTTCCAAAAAAAATACCTTTTTAAAAAAAAAATACCTTTTAAAAAAAAATACCTTTTCTAAAAAAAGTACAAATAAAGTACTTTGTAAAAACAAAGTATCTTTTTCCAAAAAATTTCGTTTTTCCAAAAAGTACCATTTAAAATAATATATGTATAATTTCAAAAAACTACTTTTTTTCCTCCCCCCACGGATATCTCCACTAAAACAAGGTTTCTTGATATTCGGCATAGACGTGCGCTATGACGGGATTTTTGGAAATTCCTACCGGAACGGGCAAAAAGGGGAAAAGTCTCCCAATAAACAGTCTCACAAATTGAAAAAGTGCCTGCCCAAACCCCTGGAGGTAAGAAGTTGAAATTTGCTATAAAGGTTCCTCCACTGTAGTAGACATCGACTAATTCCCTATAGGATATCCCAAAAGCAAATTCGGAATGTGCGTTCTTCCTTCTGTGTAGGCGTCCGCTTAGACGGAATTTTTGAAATTCCTATCGGGAGGGGAAATAAGGGGAAGTCTCCTCCTTGACGGCCTGCCCAATCCCTTTTGGCCAACCTAAAATTTTAAATATGTATTCCTTGGAGTAGGACTAACTCCCCGGTAACGTAATTTTTCTATTTTGGAACAGGAACATAGTAAAAATGGTGGTTGAAAGGGAAAAATGTCCCCACTAACGGCCTGCCCAAACCGCTTAGGCAATGCAGTTGAAATTTGGTATGAGTGTTCCTCATCCATCGCAGATAGCCGCGAAGATGGAATTTTTGTAAATTCCTAAAGGGAGGGGCAAAAAGAAGAAAAGCCTCACCTTGGGGGCCTCTAAAAACCCCTTCGGCCAGAAACCTGAAAATTAAAATGTGGGTCCCTGGAGTAAGGGCTAACTTATTAGAAAGATACTTTTTTGAATTTTGGACAGGGTCGTTATAAAATGGGGGCTCAAAAAGGGAAAGTGGCCCCTTAACGACCTGTCCAAACTGCTGGAACTAGGAAGCTGAAATTCGGTACTTAGGTTCCTCTTCCAGCCTAATTCCAACCGGGAGGGACAAAAAAAGAAAAAGTGTCCCCCTTGACAGCCTGCTCAAACTGATGGAACTAGGAAGCTGAAATTCCCTGTCGATGGATTTTCGGAAATTCCTACCGAGAGGGGCACAAATAGTAAAAGTTGGCTAGAAACCTGAAATGTAAAACATATGTTACTTGGAGTATGGGCTCACTTACCGGGAAGGTGCTTTTTTGGACAGGGACATTGCAAAAATGAGGATTAATGAAGCGAAAAGTTCCGCTTAAAGGCCTGCCCAAACCGCTGGAGGTAGGAAGTTGAAATTTGGTATTAAAGTTCCCTCTCTATTGTAGACATCCGCTAAGATGAGATTTTTGGAAATTTCCACAGGTAGGGTCAAAAACAGGAAAAGTCTCCCCCTTAACGGCCTGGCCAAACTGCTGGATCTAGGGAGCTTAAATTCGGTATTTGGGTTCCTACTCCAACGTAGACGTCCCCTAAGACGGTATTTTTGGAAATTCATACCGGGAGGGGTAAAAAGGGAAAAAACTTCCCCCTTGATAGCCTGGCCAAACTACTGGATATAGAGACCTAAAATTATGTATGTAGTAGGTTCCTCCTCCAACGCAGACGTCCTCTAAGACGGAATTTTTGGAAATTCCTACCGGGAGGGGTAAAAACGCAATAATTCTCCCCCTTGATGGCCTAACCGAACCTTTCGGCTAGAGACCTGTAATATATAATATGTTTTCCTTGGAGTATGGGCTAACTTATCGACAAGGTATCTCTAGGACTTTGGATAGGAACGTGGTAAAAATGGTGGTTCAAAAGGTGAAAATTGCCCCCGCTCTTAACGTCTGCGTCTTTAGCTAGAAACCTAAAACTTAAAGAACAAGTGTATATGGAACACTAAAATTAAGAAACTAAATAGGAAACGAGTGGAATTGAAACACTACACAAGTGGAATGAAATGGATATAAACGTTGAACGAGTGGAATTGAAATTATAGACAATGCAAATGGATTGGAAGAGGGAATTACCTGTTCAAACACTATCCACGGAATATGAAACTTATGTAGCATTGAAACATACTCTCGAAAAAGTTAAACAAATTTTCTAAAAGAGAAAAAACCTTAGAAAAGGAATGGAACTTATATATTCCGATATTTAAACTTCATGTAACGAAGCATCGGTGGAAGAAACCGACGCAGTAAATTTTCCAACTGAATTTGTGAATTTACTTGAATTGCCAGGTCTACCTTTACATAAAATGGAATTAAAAAAAAAACTTTAAGGCACGCTAACAACCCTGCTTTACGTTATTTATTTTCATTCAAAACACAAATGAACAAAACTACTTACGGGTCTATCTACCTAAGTTCGCACTTTACCAAATTATCTTAACATACACACGTATATTGCAATTTATTATGGATTCATTACTAACAATCCACTTTCATGAGAAAAAGCGATCAAATATTTATTTATTTATTTTAAACCCATTGTTGTGCAGAATTATTTATTTGTGGTGACTGGGTGAAGGCTTTTACTATATAAAAACTGTACTTTAAATAAAAAGCGAATTTAAAAAAATTGTCGGTCGGCTGCGCCCCCCCCCCCTAAACTTTAACAATAAAATTCAAAAAATTAAAATTTTATTTGTCAATGTTATTATTGTATCCATACCAGGTCTTAATTTTTTTGAAGTTTTCAAACAAAAATTTGTATTAATATAATTTATTATGACGAATGAGGGAAATGTTTTAGTTGATCTGTTATTTAAGTAAATGAATGTTATTTTAGTTTGACTCTAGATCATAAATTAATATCACTTTCTGTTTAAATTATTTTCAAATCAAAGAAAGATGATAAAATTTTTACAAGTAAATTACAAAGGCAGAATGCGCATTTTCGGCTTTCGCTACAAAGCCATCATCAGTGCCTTTCGCCTTTGAGTGGGTTAATATTTTGATAATCGTCTACTTATATGAATGTTGAAAGCAAATCGAATTTGTTATCAACAAATCAACTTAGACTAACCTCAACGAAATTTAACAATGCTATTTTTATCCTTTTGTTATTATTACTCTTTTTTGCTTTGAACATTAATTCTTAAGATATCTCAGCTGATTCTATTCAACGCTGTGTATGATAAACACAGATTTTTGAATTACAACGAACCGTTAAATTCAAATTTAAATGTATGTTATTAAATTATATTTTTGCACCGTGTCAATGTGTTTAAGATGAATGGGGGAAATGTTTTAGTTGATCTGTTATTTAAGTAAATGAATGTTATTTTAATTTGACTCTAGATCATAAATTAATATCACTTTCTGTTTAAATTATTTTCAAATCAAAGACTTTGCAACAACAAATACATGGGGAATACAGTCATAACTAAGAGTCACAAACTTTTCGTAGGAATAGGCACCTAAATCTTGTTGTACCGGAAATGGAAAATAAAATAAATAAATATTAATCTAATATTTAACACAAAATTTGTTATGTGCATATAGTCCATGCTCTGCAAAGGAAATGATCACCCCATTGCATAATTTAAATACCTTTATTCCCTTATTTTGTTTAACGACCGTTACATATATATATCATGTTATATATCACTGGAAAGCTTATAAAAAATACATGATCCAATGTATAAGTATAACATTTCATATAAAAAAGATGGATTATGTAAAAAACGCATTTTTTTGAAACTTTTTGTATGGGACTACATTTTACATTTACGAGGTTAAACAGAGTATATCACAGAATTAATGCATCCGTCAAAATATGAAGTTTGATGTACATATTTCCTATGTTTAGCACAGAAAACGGCCTAAACTCTTTGAAAATGCACCGAAAAAGGTGTTTTGGGAAAAATTTTGCCAAACCTTATGTAGTGCGAATATCGAAAAACGCAAAAACACGTTGTAGGGGCCTAATACTGTATATACTGTTTTCATTTCTTGATAATTAAGTTGAATTTTGTTTTTAAAAAAATGAATTATTGTTGTCAAAAGCTTAGAGCATTCCTTCTTACCTTTTCAAATAATAAAGACTTAAATTTTATTAAAAAAATTAAATTATTAAAGATTGAATAAACAACCGACTCCCACATTTCTGGCGATCCTGCGGTAGGAAGCTTACACCTGCGGAAACTAAATATAGCTCATTTGATAGGGAACTGCTCGCTATATATTTAAATGTAAAACATTTCAGATATTTATTGGAAGGTCGTACGTTCACTATATATACAGATCACAAACCTTTGACTTGTGCCATGAATTCGAAAACGGAGAGAAGTACAATATATTCGGGGTGATTCCAATATTGTTGCCGATAGCCTTTCGAGAGCATTTGATATCGATGTTATTGAAAGAACTGAGTTAAATTTAAAAGTATTATATCAAGAGCAACAGAAAGATTCCGAAATAAAAGATATAGTTAACGACCAATTTCATTTTTGTAACCTTAAGTTAATAAAAGTTCCTTTATTAAATTCAGAAATTTGGTGCGAAATATCACTCGATAATCCTCGCCCTTATGTGCCTTTATCCCTTCGCAAAATCGTTTTCACGAAATTACACAATATTTCTCATCCAGGTACTAGATCGACTAAGCGTTTAATAGCTCAAAAATATTTTTGGCCAAAGATGAACAAACAGATCAACCAGTGGTCAAAAGAATGTTTAAATTGTCAAAAGTCCAAAGTTCATAAACACACAAAATCCCCTGTTGTAAAAATGCCAATACCTAGAAGCCGTTTTGAACATATACATTTGGACATAGTTGGTCCTCTTCCTCCTTCACATGGCTACATATATCTACTTACAGTAATATATCGTTGTTCACGATGGCCTGAAGTGTGCCCACTTAAGGAAATTACAGCTTCTGTGGTAGTTAACATACTCATGAGAAATTATATTTCTAGGTTTGGGGTGCCATTAGATATTACTACAGATCAGGGCAGCCAATTCACATCACAAATGTTTTCGGAATTAACAAAATTTTTAGGTAGCCATAAGATTACTACTTCTCCATATCATCCCCAGGCTAATGGAATGATAGAGAAATTGCATAGGCAGCTGAAATCGTCACTAATGGCTAAGGCAGAGTCAGCACAGTGGTACAATAACCTTCCTATAGCTTTGCTTGGTTTACGTTCAGTCTATAAGGAAGATCTTCATGCAACTCCTGCTGAGATAGTCTATGCACAAAATTTGCGTTTGCCTGGAGATCGCCATAGGAATCGTTGTTTCACGAAATGAGTTTGACGCTTCTGATATTTTGTTTAAGATAAAGAATAATTTCAAAAATGTAAGATCGAACCTAGAACACCAAAATGATTCTAAATCAGGTTTTTATGTTCCAAAGGACTTAAAGAATTGCAAGTTTGTATTTTTACGTATAATTAACAAACGATCATTACAACAACCATACGAGGGACCTAACAAGGTAATAGAAAAAGATAAGAAATGGTTCAAAATTGAAAATGATGATGAACTCATAACAGTACCGATTGACCGATTAAAACCAGCAATTACCGAATCTTCTACACATAACACAAATGCCAATAACAGCACTCCTACACAAAAATCTAAAAAAGTTATCTTTAATTTATTAAATATAAATCTTTTTCGGAGGGGAAGTAGTGTAGGGGCCTAATACTGTATATCGAGACCCTATATTCAATACTTTATATCTGCAATTTTGGCCAAAATGAGTTTTTGATGGCAAAATCATTGTTGATATTATATCCACCTATGATATCAATTTGGAAGCAAAATACCCATTTTTTGCCACTTTTTTTTATCATTTTACATTTTCCCATATATAGAAACAAATTTATTTTCAAATACAGAAGTCTATATCTGCATATAAATTTAAATTATTTGAATTCTATAAGGTACACATAAAAGTTTTTTGAGAATATCTTTTTTCGGAAATATTTTGTTTAGCAACTAACCACCAAACTTTATTTAAGGAGATGTGCATTATAGTCCGTATATTATAAATTTCAAAAAAACCGCACTTAAAAAATTGCAAAATAATAACCGAACGCTAAAAAAGCTTTTATGGTAGAAAAAAAATAATTTAAAAGCTTAATCGGTGATTAAGATTCTGCAAACGAATATAATGATGCAATTTTCCATTTTGCAAAATATTTTAGCGATTTTTTTTTCTAAACTAAGAACCAAACTTTGGTGTGGAAATTGGTATTATATTCTCAAGATTAAAGATTTAAAAAAACCACACTTAAAAAATTGCAAATTAATCGCGGAAAAGGGCGAAAAAGGCTTTATGGTACAAAAAATTAATTAAAAAATTAATCAGCGATTTACATTCTGCAAACAAATATATTGATGCCAAAATTTAGCTTTTTGCAAATTTTATTTTTCGAGATTTTTTCTTTTTTGCATATAACCACCAAACTTTGTTATATGAAATGTGTATTATAGTCCCTAGATTATAAATTTTAAAAACTGTGATGTTGATTTATTTTACAACAGAATTTTGTTAAGTGTATTTGATTTCAAAACACTGGAAATTCGAAATTGTTATCGAAATTATTTCTGTTGAATCAGTTAGGCTGGTAAATAAACTTAATGGAAAATTTTCAATTTTGATTGTTGGCAAGAGAAAATTTTATAAAATATTTTATATAAATTTGAAATTTGTTCTACCACCACAATATTGAAATTTTAACACTGGAATAGATTCAGGTATATAATCAGAAGGCTTACGGAAGATTGACCCATTTACAGATTGGTTAGATATACATATATTGTTACGATTCACTAGTCATTTGTTTGTTTTATGGAAATTTTGTAAATAAAAATTGTGCTAAAACTAAATTGCATGAATATTTATAACTGAAGGCAAAACACTGCAATCAAGCAAAAAGCTGCAATCAAGCAAAACGCTGCAATCAAGCAAAACGCTACAATCAAGCAAAAACACTGCAAATCAAATTTAACGCTACAATCAAACTTATGTGCAGATTTAAAAAAACAATTGGAGTATATGAAGATTGTTGTATGTATAGTTTTGTTTATTTTTCTCCATATAATTGAAAGTGACCAAGTGTCTTAAGATTAGGGTGATCGGGAATAATTTTTTTATTTTATAATCCCTCGTAACATAGTTGTTTATTTTATTGATTTTCGTAATTTTACTAATTAAATATAAACTTCGAATTAACCGGTTTCGATAATTTTGTTTGTATAAGAATTATTTTTTTTGTTTAATTTTAAAATATTTACGTAAATTTTATTTATTTTATGATCACCGAGCCATCCTAACCTTTCTACTATAGATATCGCATTCACTCTTCCACACTATATTAACAACTAATTCAGTCACACATTTAATCTTTATTCGTTTCTAACCCATACATATGTAACATTACCCCTTTAAACTTTTAATTTCCGCCATAATGATTTTTGCTCTCTGAGGGGAAATCAATACAATTTTATTCACACACATACATATATTTAAAAATAGTTGATAAAGCATTCTAAGCAGCAGAAATCTCCATCGTCTCCAGGCGCCAGCAGACAGCGAGTAAAAGTAAGTGTGAACTTTTTTACTACACACACTTATACACTCACACGTTTAACGTAGTTTAAATAAAATTATAATACAAACTTCATAATTTCCCCTTGGTGTTGATACCAAATGAAATTTTTCAATTTATTTCCCCTCTATAATATAATAATCATTTTTTTTAAATTCAAATCTCTATTTTCTTTTATCCTCACTAATGCAAATATATAACTTTATTTCATTCATAAAAAGGAAAATTATATTTTAGTTGTGAAATTAAATTTTACTACAATTATATTGTAGAGTTGCCATCTCCCAATTTATTAATTAATTAATGGGAAATTCCACCTTGGAAATTATGATTGAAATTAATAATGAATATTAATAAAATATAACTAAATTTTGATTTTTTTATGAATGGAATAAATTTAATAATTAAATAATTTTAATAATTAATAAAATTTGTAATTTTATTCAAATATTGATTATTCGGACTTTTAGTCACAATTTTTAAATATTTTTTTTTAACTTAATTCTAAATTATTATAATCTTTATAAATTTTCTAAATTTTTTTTATGGTTTTAATAAAATTTATAATTATTTGTTTGTAATTTTAAAATGAAAATTTAAAAAAATTTTTATTTACGAAAAGTGAAGTCCTAGGCAGGTAGATTAGAGTACTTTTTCGGGTTGGCTATAATATTCTACACAAGAGCCAACATGGTAGGGAGGGTTTAGACGGTGGTTAGCATAAACATCTATTGCTAACCAAAATTAACCATCAACAAGTTTAGTTTCTGGGAATATCTTTTATTTTTGTTTGTTTTAGTTTTATAAACTTGCTACCTAAATTAAAATTCTTTGTCTTCGATTCAAAAGTATCAGCGATGGGACAAGAACACACTCCCAACGACGAGCACGGCCGGAACTAATACGTAGCCCTGTCCCTTAGCTGGTAGCCTGACTGGTCGGGAATCGTTACAAAACCGCACTCGAAAATTTGCAAAATAATAGAGGAACGCGAAAAAAAGTCATTATGGTACAAAAATTGTATTAAAATTCTTAGTCAACGATTTACATTCTGTAAAGAAATATATTAATGCAAAAAATTTCCTTTTTGTAACTTTTTTTCGTTATTTTTTATAATCCCTAGATTATAAATTTGAAGAAATCGCACTTTAAAAATTTGCTAAATAACGGCGGAATGCGAAAAAGCGTAGAAAATGACTTAGAAGAGCTAATCAACTATTGACATTCTGCAAACGAATATATTGGTGTAAAATTACCCTTTTCGAAAAATTTGTTTTTCGCATTTTTTTTGCAAACTAACCACCAAACTGTGGGCAAGATATGAGTGTAATAGTCTTGGATTATGGACTAAAATACACCGCATTGGAAAAACTCCAAATAATGGGGATTGTAAATAAAACGATTCATGCCGCAGAAAATGAATTAAGAAACTTAATCAGCGATTAACATTTTGCAAACGAATTTAATAATGCAAACTTTTTCGTTTTTGTAAAATTTTTTTTCGCAATTTTTTTTCCAAATTAACCATTAATTTGGATATAATAGTTCTTGGATTATTAATTTCAATAAAACGAGACTTTTCCATCCCTGATTACCAATTCTGTGTTCGTTGATGTTTGGAAGCACATACTATTGTTTTCCACCAAAAGTATAGAGAGATTTAAATGGTCATTTGTTCCTAATAATTCATATTTTTTATATTTATCAAATATATGCTATTATTATCATAAAATTATATAAAAATTTTATTTCAGAACTATATATCTGCATTAGCGACGGAAATAACGCAAATAATTTCAAAATAAGTATATATAGGAATAAGTTCCCGTTTTTAAATAATATTCTAGAAGACAGATTGATTCAAAAAAATCTTATAAGCAAATGAATTAGTTTTATTGCTCTTCTGAACAATTGTATTTTTGCAGATATAGAGTATTGAATCTATGGTATCGATATACTGTTTTCATTTCTTGATAATTAAGTTGAATTTTGTTTTTAAAAAAATGAATTATTGTTGTCAAAAGCTTAGAGCATTCCTTCTTACTTTTTCAAATAATAAAGACTTAAATTTTATTAAAAAAATTAAATTATTAAAGTTTGAATAAACAACAATTTCACAAGGAATAATATATATGAATTTAGCAGCCATAGCAGTTAACTTTTCCATATAAAGTACCCAAAATTTTGGAAAATTTTAAAGTAGCAAATTAGAAAGAGCAAAAAAGTACAAAAATAAGGTACCAGTGAAAAGCCCTCAGAAATGCCTTTCCAGCAATACCGCATTTACATATGCTTCCTTTAATCAAAATATCAAAAACAAAAAAACCAAAAAAAAAACATATTTGCACCCCTTTTTGGACCCTTAAAATTCCGAGGTGGCCGATAAGCTGAGACAGTTCGATCTTAGATTTGTTCTCACTATCACATATCCAAATTTCATCAAAATCGGAGTGTTTAGGCTCAAGTACTTCCCTAAAAATTTGTATGTTATGTAACTAATTTCTTTAGAGAATAAAGCGTTTGATAATTATTTAATAGTTGTTAATTAATAATGTGGTACATTTTATGAATATTCAAACATCTCAGTCAGAAATTGACAGTGGTACAAAAAATCAAGTACCTGCATACCACTGGGTAACCGCGATGTTAAAAATAAATGACTGGCAGAAGAATCATTTGGGACGCTTTGCCAGCGTTTGCAAAAACCGTTTTGCCAGTATTTGTTTTACAAAACATCACGGCAGGGCCAAAAAATGATACATATGAACTTTTTTTAAATTTTATTTTGGAAAATATAATTCCAAACCACCTATTTATTGGTTTTGGCAGCGTTTTTCCAAAGTTAAAAATTTTGTTTCTCCAGTACTTTTCCGGCGCTTTTTGAACTGCCGGTCCTCTTGTCTATTGACGTTATCATATTGGAAATGGGAAAGAAATTTTTGTCAGTACCTGTACCACCTGTTAAAATACCTTGCCATCGCTTTCCCGTTTGTATTTTTCTGGCTGGGATAATATATGAAACCTGTCATTAAGTACACTTGCGCCCAGTATTTTGTAAGCAGATTTTAAAACAGATTCGTTGCGATAACCTTACCCACTAAATCGTGTAATTACAGCAACAAAGTTATTTGGTTATCTTTATCAAATGTTTGCATGGAAGAATTCAAACTTACAGTCCCAGCAAAAATTAGGTTTCAGAAATCGAATTTCGCTTGGAAGAATAAATCGATAAAATAAGAAACAAACTTGATTTTTCGCATGAATTACTCAAAAACTTAATATTGTTATGCAAAGTCTTTGCATAGTTTACTCGAATAATCTACTTAATTTATAATTTTACCAATATCTTGGCATCAATTTCTTGTCAATATGAGAAAATTCAAGAAAAAACGTAGGTAATCTAAAATTGCTCACTTTGTTTATTTGCTTTTATATTAATATTAAAAAATAAGAAAATCCCGGGATTTTTGAGAAATAATCCCGGGATTCGGGATTTTGCCAATCCCGAAAATCCCGGGATTTCGGAATTTCCCGTTTGGCATCGCTAGTGCTTTATGAGTTTAAATAATGAGTTTTATTAATTATACCCTGCACCATTATTTGGACATAGTTTGTGCTTATGTTTGTAATTCCAAAAAATAATGGAACTAAACCTATCTTTAAGTATACCGATTGATTCGGAATAACATTTTGTTTCGATGTAACGATATACGTCTGTCTGTCCGTCCGTCCGTCTGTCTGTCCATATATTCTTGTGCGCACGGTAAAAATCGCAAATATTAAGATATTTTTTTCAAAATTTGGTACACTGACTTATTTTGGCCCAGGAACAAACCCATTTGATTTTGGTTAAAATCGGTGCATGGTTAGACCTAGTGCCTATATAAAGGGTGCCCCAAAATTGAATTGTGTGTACACTACAGGTCGCAAATGCGAAGATATTTTAATTAAATTTGGTACACGGATTCCAATGGGCTCATGAATAAAGCCTACTGATTTTCAATGGAATCGGTCCATGTTTAGACCTAGTGCCCGTAGAAAGGTCCCCTAAAAATGAGCATATTCACAAGCCAAATGTCGCAAATATTAAGATAATTTGATAAAATATGGTACACAGACTTATAGCGGCCCAAGGACGAAGCCAATTGGCTTTCAATCAGACTAGTGTAGGGTATCGTACAGTCGTCATGCCCGAATATATGATATCCTACAACAGTCTGGTTGAAAGCCTACTATGTTTTGGTTAGAAAAACGGTAAGAAATTTTGATTTTTATCTAATGTTAGATGTATTTAAGAGAAAATCGGAAATATAGTGCATATGGGAGATAAGTTCAAATATGGACCGACATCTAAAATCAACAGGCTTTGTCCTTGGGCCCATGTGTGTCAACGTACCAAATTTCATTAAAATATCTTAATATTTGAGAACTGTAGCATGCGAAAAATCAATTTTTGGGTGACCTTTATATGGCCACTAGGTGTCTATTTTAGGACTAGGACTAGGACCGATTTTAACCGTAATACATACCCTCTTCTTTGGGATAAATAAAACAATTTTTCTTCCCACTAAAAAAAATCACAAAAAACAAAAAATCATTCTGAACTCAAAATTAGTGGTACATAAATAAACAAAAAAATTCATTGCATACATTTTGAGGAATGTACATTTCTATAATTTCTTGATACGAATTGTCAAGAGTTTCATTAATATTTTTCAACGCTTCCAATTTGAATCAATATGGCAATTCATATCAAAATTTTATTTGACTTCAATTATATCAGAAATAGTTTCTGGATAAAAAAAATCACAAAAAAGATAAATTTAAAATTAATAGTAACGGAATAAAAAAAAAATACGATTAACAAATTTATTGCATACATTTTCGGGAATGTACATTTCGATACGTATTGTCAAAAAGTTCATGAATATTTTTCAATGGTTCCAATTTGAATCAATACATGTTGTTTTCAAAGGCATAGAACTTTTATTAGGAATAAAACACAACAAATTAAACGGAATGACCAAAATTTTGGCTTTATTAGCTCACAAATTTCATGGCATTTAATATTTAAAAATAATTTCTGGCCACCGCGACTGCGCCTTATGAATGCCATCCTGTCGGACCAATTTTGCACCACGGTGCAATTGATGGTCCGCTGGCTTTAATTGTTGCACCAGTGTAACGATTCGTCTGATTTGGTTGACTACCATGGGAACAGCTACCTATTAATTCCGGCTGTGCTCGTCGGCGGGTGTGGTCTATAAAGTTCCCAAAAAAAAAATTATTCCGAATCAGTTACAAGGGATTTTACTTTAGGTAGCAAAAAAAACAAATATTTTAACTATATTTATACAGACGTTAGAATAGAACAAGTAAATGTTGTTATTGACTGCGAATGTGTTTATGTGTGTTTTTTCTTAGAAAGGAAGTTATAAGTTTAATGAATAATTGAATTTGACTCAGGTGACCGTATTAATATTAACACAAAATACAAAAAAATTACGAATATGAACAGAATAAATAAAGTTTGAAGAAAAAAATTAATTATTTAAAACAAAAACTATTTAAGATGAAATATCAAATTTGTTGATATCCTGAGGAAATCATTAAATGATAAACCAATGTACCGCGTAAACAAAAAAAATCTCAATTATAAAAATTAATTTGGTCACCTTATGGTAGTTGTGTGTGGAGGGTGGATTTTCCACAAGATATATAAAGTTTATTCAATTAAACAATCGCCTATTAATATCTTCGCGATGACCAAAATGCAATTATAGTCCGCTAACTGAGCATAATAAGTTGTGGGTTGACACTGCAACCTTTATTTTCGGGAAATTCTAAATTTTCAAAACTTGTACTATGATTAAATGATTCCAATGTATTGTTGAAGAATATGCTTTTCTATGTACCACTTTCACATAAAAAGAAAACTTCTATATATGGCAATAACAAAATTAATGTACACAATCCAATACGGCACAATGTAAAAATCTGGAAACAACAAATTGACGAAGTTATAGCCTAAATCCACACACTAATATCACAGATTGCCTTTCTTACCAAAATTTAGATATTCGAAACAGTAAAATCCGCAAAATTCTCCGCAAATTATGTTGACATTGACCATATAAAAAAATTCATATAAACGAGAGTAATATAAAATATTCAACCCCAATTTATAAGCAGAATTTTACTTTCACACACACAAGAAGATATTTACGTTTGATAGAAAATTTTCCCCAAATTTCCGACTTTTAAAAAACATTAAAATGAAATGTTGAATTGATCGAAATAAAATACATTTCATCTAAGTAATTTCGAAAATACACCCACAGAAAAATTCTAGTTCGTCCATAATAAAATGTAATTCCCCTCAATAACTTTGGTCCTTTATTGAAATAGTCGCCCTCACACCAGTTAGACCTTATATGAATGTAGGCAAAGATCTTTCCTCAAAATTTTTCACGTAGTGGACGCACAGATACCGAGTTGCTGAGTTCGAGTCCTCTGTCACACGTCTACAGCGGCGATGGCTTCCTCTGTACGCAATGGTTTCTTCATGACCAAAAGAGCAAATTTGATCATGAATCGATCCATAGTATTGCGTATAAACTGCACAGACGGACGATTATGCGCACCGTAAACTAGAGGAAGTGCTTTATAAGTCTGGCGAAAGGAGCGCGAATTTTGGAAATAATGCCAAACGATATGCCAAAGTATACTAAAAAAAAAGTCAAACACACTTCATTAGTTTGACTGCTAGTTTTACAGTTATCCATATCGGAAGTTCTAAAGGGTGAACACACCAAAACTGCGACACTTTGGAAAACTTATAACTTACTCAAAAAAATTTATATATTTTGAAATTCAAATGCCCTGAGTAGGCCATGACCTAAGTTTCATGTATAAGAAATTTCATTCGAATTTGACTTTTAGTTACGTCAAAAAAGACCACCGAGTTAGAAACGAGGCAAATTATTTTGCATGAATATATAAAAAATCCGGTTCTCAGTGCGCGTAAAATTGCGAAAAATGTAAGAGTGCACCACTCGACAGTTTCCAGGGTTTTAAATCGCTACAGACAAGGTCTGACAATTGCTAGAAAGCCTGGTAGCGAAGGTGAGCATGACCAAAGTGATACAAACGGTGCTCGGAAGAACCTCAAGGCAAAATCTGTACGTAAATCGCAGTCTTTCGTACAAAAGGTAAAATGGCAAGCTTCACTGAGAAGTTTTAAATCTCAAACAGCACCAGATCGTGACGCAAAGCAGAATAAGTGAAGGCCCAGAATAAGAGCTCAGTGATTTTTTCCATACAGTTTGACATTTAAAAATCGCTCGGCGTAGCTATTTTGTTATCTCATTTTTTCTCTCTTATACTCTTACCAATGTTGTCAACTCTATTGTTATTTTTGCTGGTTTTCACTACATTTTGTAATATCAAAGAGTACAACTAACAAAGGCAATCAATGGCTCTTTTGACTCTTTTTCTATTTTATTGCAAAAAAAAAAAATAAAATTTTTAAATTATTAAAATTTTGTTTTCTTTATTCAACTGAGATATTGAACATTATTAGAAGCTCGTTAGTTCATTGTTTAGCATTGTATATTATGTTTGCAGTAAACTAAGAGACATATGAGTGGCATAAAGTCTCCTTGTTATATATAACACATGCTCAATTATGTCGCTGCCGCTGTACGTCGTTATTTCGGGCGCGTTTTTTCTCAGAGCGTAAATCGCTAGCCTCTGCGCTCTTATTCTGGGCCTACACTATTACGGCGAAATCCCGCAGCTGCAAGTTGTACGAATGCCAAATCACGAAATATGAATGCATTGTCGTGGACGACGCACATTGGGGTATTTGATCATCAAAACGGAGATTAATTGAAGAATGGAAATTGAGATATCCGATTAATGTTTTATACCCGATTATTGTAGACAAAATTCTCCATCACTAGGCAAAAGAATCGATAACATATGTTGCTTAATTCAATTTTTGCTTTGTCTCAAAGTTCGTAATTTTTTTTGATTTTTTCGCGTGTTTACAAAAAGTAAATTTTTGGTATTTTCAAGTGCCAGTTTTTCTATTTTTGCCATTAAAAAAGCCTAATATTATTATGGATCCTTCAGGTTCAGGTAATTTCGAACAAAAAAGCAGTTGCCGGTCGACATTTACCTGTTAGAACTAATTTTAATCATTTATGGAAAAAAGGTCTAAATTTTAGCCATTCTTGAGAAGTATGTAGAGTTTTAAAGTGGTACCGGTCAACTTCGTGTTCTGAAATTTATATATTTTTAAAGCTTAGAAACTGTACTAATATAATAAACAAAAACATTTTGTGCGTTTTTGCCCCAATTCGATTTTTAACAAATTTTGTAAAAAACCCCATGTCGTCCAAAGTGAGAGAAAAACCGTGGCTGTAGTTTCTGTTTTGTTTTTGCTTTCGTTATCATCATCATATATTGTTGTTATTGTTATTTAAATTTGTTTATTGCAATATTAGTATGCACTCTACCCAAAAATAATATGTGTGTTCTGTTCATTGTGTTGTTTGGTTTATTTAAAGTGTAGGGTAAGTTTATTTTGTCTTCGCGCTCGTGTTCTTAGACAATTTTGTATAACTTAATTTAAATAACAGATAATATGTATAAAATAAGTGTGTAGTGTTACTTTACATTAACTATTATATCTATTTTATATGAATACAATTCGATGTGAGTGGTCGTGGTGGTATATTTCGGGTTACAACATTAACAACGTCAATGACGTGCTGCTATTTTTTTGTTAAGTGTTAATATATAGAATGTATTGTTCCTCCTCGTTATTTTGGTAATTGATACAAGAAATATCACGCGAAGATTCTGAATACAGTTTTTATATTTTAGGAATAAACTCAAAAAGATTTATTTCTCGGCGAATACTTTACAGTATTATTAAAAATGCTGAGGCTTCGCAATTAATGGAGAAGTTGAATATATTGAAGCAAGAATTGATAAGACAAACGAATCCAGAGGATATGAAAGACTTTAATTTGAATTTTTCTCGTTTTGTCTGCGATTTTAAGGATCGATGGGCAAAATCAAGTAGATATGAGGAGCGATTTTTGAGAAAAAATCAAAATTGGTTAGATTCTTCAATAGCCTTTGTGACTACAACAACTAAAAGAGGTCGCAAAGAAATTGATTTCGAGGAGTGTTCCGAAAAAACAAAAATTAAAAAATGTAAGAATTTAAGACAAAATGTTCCCTTGCCTGTTTTGAATTATGCTACCCAAATAAGTCTGCGAACAAGTGGTCAAACAGAAGCAGCAAAAATTGTCAAGGAAATAACTGCATCACCTTCCAGAGCAGCTAAATTTAGAAAAAAAATAACTTGTGTAAAAGAAAAACAGTTGACTGCTGAAGAAGCGCTTATGGTTTTGGTTGAAGCAAAGCTTTCACGTGAACAATATAATGTTATACGAAAAGCTGCTCCTGATAAATTCCCTGCGTACACGTTGGTTCAAAGAGCGAAAAAGAAATGTTATCCTAAGGTTGAAACTATACAAATTTCCGAATCGTCAGCTAAGGTATCATTGCAGGGCCTTCTGGATCATACGATTGAACGCCTTGTGCTGCTTCAAAAAAATGTTATTGACACCCTGGATAATGAAGAAATATCAAATTTAACTTTAATTACTAAGTGGGGGTTCGATGGAAGCTCTGGGCATAGCTCATATAAGCAAGCTTTTCATGGCCCAGGCGCTAGCGACTCTTCTGTTTTAATAACGTCCATTGTTCCACTCAGATTAGTATGTAATGATAAAATTGTTTGGCAAAACCCTAGGCCGTCATCAACCCGATTTTGCAGGCCATTAAAAATTGAATTCACCAAAGAGACTGCAAGTATATTGGTAAGAGAAAAAGAACGAGTTGATGAGGAAGCAAACGATCTGGAAATGTCTGTTGTGCCAGTAGGAGAAAGGCTCGTAAAAGTAAGCCATAAACTAATGTTAGTAATGATTGACGGAAAAGTTTGCAATGCAATCACAGAAACGACATCATCCCAAAGGTGTTATATTTGCAATTCCACTTCTAAAGAGTTTAACTCTATTGACGAAATGATAGGAAAACCTGTTAAGACAGAAACCTTAGAATTTGGTTTGTCTATATTACATGGATGAATTAGATTTTTCGAATGTATCATACACATCTCTTACAAATTGCCTATAAAAAAGTGGAAAGCTGCATCGGCTGATGATAAAAAAATTATAGATTCTACTAAAGCACGCATTCAAAATGAATTTAGAGTCAAAACCGGATTGATTATTGACCAACCAAAGCCTGGCTTCGGAAATTCTAACGATGGTAATACAGCCAGAAGATTTTTTGAAAACGCTGAAGTTTCTGCAGATATTACTAAAATCGATTTAGAACTAATCAAGAAAATGCACGTGATACTAATAACTGTTTCTTCGGGTCATGAAATACATTCTGAAAAATTCAAACATTTTTGTCACAACACTGCCAGACATTTTGTTAAATTGTATCCATGGTATAAAATGCCTACCACTTTACACAAATATTTTATTCATGGCCTTGAAATTGTATCGCACGCACTTCTTCCAATCGGACAACTTTCAGAGGAAGCCCAAGAAGCTAGAAACAAGGACTTCAAATGCTATAGGGAGCACTTTTCACGTAAATGTAACCGTGAGAAATCAAATGAAGACATTTTAAACAGGTTGCTACTGAGCTCCGATCCGATCATTAGCAGCAAAATTAAGTTACCAAAAAAAAAATTTCAAGCCCTACCAAAATCAGTAGTAGAATTGCTTATTCCGCCAACTATTTCAGTAAGTGCTGTTCGATCTGATGATAGTGATGATGAAACTAGAGATGCACATGTTGAGGAACTAGAGGATTGTAGCTCCGATTACAGTGACTAAACTAAATAACACTTGAATGGAAAATCAGGTCATAATATTTTATATGGGTTTTAAAAATATATATAACAATGTCTATTTTTTTCAGATGATACAACCATTTACTTTTGATGAAATTGTTTATAAATATAAATGAAGAATTAAAATTTCAAAGTTTTATTTAAATTTTTTTATTGTTTTCATTAGGTAAATTTGTTTGTAACAAAGGGGGCGTGGCACCGCCCTAATACACCTTGACTGTAATTCATACAGTACGATCAACATATATACCAAATCTCATCTTCCTACCTCTGATAGTTCATGAGATATAACCGTTCTAATTTTTAGGTTATATGGGCGGTGCCACGCCCCTTTATCCAGTCACAACCAAGTATAGCCAAGTACTATTACACGGTCAACAGTACCACATTGGGAATGTTTCATGACAATCGGTCTATTATTATGGCCTGCAGAGCGATTTTTAATAAGGGGAGTGGCACCGCCCACTTTTCCAAAAAATTTGTATCATATGTCACTCAGGGATAACGTATCATTCTTATAGTGAAAGAATTTTTCAAATCGGATAAGTAGTTTAATTGATCTCCGTTTTAGGGGGCCAATACCCCACTGTGCGACGAAACCTACTGCTTTCAAAATTTCAAATATAGTGCTGGCCAAGATTTTTATACTGCTGCAAAGATGCTCCTGAAAGCTGTAAATTGAAAATGAAGTCCAAGTTTCCAAAAAAATACATGGTTTGGCAAGCCATTTGCTCCTGTGGTCGTAAAAGCAGCATCACATCTGGAACAATGAACGCTCAAATTTATCGGGATGAGTGCCTCAAAAAGCGTCTGCTTTTTATTTAGTGTCACGTCACCAAACCACTGTTCTGGCCGGACCTGACAAGCTGGCACTATGGCAAGGACACATTGCAGTGTTACAATGCAAATAAAATCGATTTTGTACCTAGCGACTGCAATCCACCCAATAGCCCAAAGCTACGCTCTATTGAGGAATATTGGTCAATTGTGAAGGGAATATTGAAGAAGACAGGTGAACTGGTAACATATATTGCAGAATTCAAAACCAAGTGGTTGTATGCTCCGCGAAAAGTCGATGATGCACTCGTCCTAAAGATGATGGCGCGTGTGCGACAAAGAGTCCGATTAGTTGCATATGGAACAAATAATAACTAATATTTTAATATTTTTATTACCTCTAAACTTCAAACTATTCGAATAAAAAAAATTATTTCAAAGCCATCTAGTTTTTTTCTGGTAATAGTTTCTAAGTGTCGCAGTTTTGGTGTGTTTACCCTTTATTACTGTCGCATTTCTTCAAACATTCATAAAACTCTTGACAATTCAAAATTATTTTGATATTCGCCTTATGTTAGAGCCAGGTATGTGGGAATGCTGATCCACAGGGTGTATATAGACTGGTTATCATCTCCTATCGCTTTTTGTTTTTCATCAGGGCCATTCGATATACATTTGCGACGATGTTGTGTACCAGTATCAGCAACATTTAAACAGTAATGATACGGAATTTACCTCACTTTGGGTTAAGTTCAAAATCAAGTCACACATTTTACATTTCGGGTTCTTATACAGAAGCCCTAACATGTAGAGGACGAATACCCTTACTGGCTTCGACGTCCTCTCGGATTCCATTTCTAGAATTTTGGAGAGTTGTCCCAGTAGTGAAATCGTTGTTGCTGGTTATTTTAATATTCACAACTCTACCTGGCTTCACCATTCAAGCTATACAACTCCCGAGGGTCTTTATGTTGAGCTGTTTGCCGGATACTTTCTACCTTTTCCTTACTTGATACCCGGATAAGTATGAAGTAAGAACACTTGCACCTCCAGTGGGGGATCGCATCTTATTAGATTTAAGATTATAATAATATTTTATGAATGAGGGGAATGTTTAGTTGATCTCTTATTTAGGTAAATGAATGTTCTTTAGTTTGACTCTAGATCATAAATTATTTATTTATTATTTTTCAAATTAAAGAAAGATGATACAATTTTTACAAGTAAATTACAAAGAATAAAATTTTTTTAAAGAATTCGATAAGACCAGCAAGACAGAATATGTATTTTCGGCTTTCGCTACAAAGACATCATGAGTGTCATTCGCCTTTGAATGGGTTAATAATTGATAATTGTCTACTTATGTGACAGTTGAAAGCTATTCGAATTTGTTATCAACAACTCAACTTAGACTAATATCAACGAAATATAACAATGCTATTTTTATCCCTTGTTATTATCACTATTTTTTGCTTTGAACCTTAATTCTTAAGATATCTCAGCTGATTCTATTCAACTCTGTGTATGATAACCACAGATTTTTTTGAATTACAATAAAAAAAAAATAAAAATAAAACAATAAGTCTTGGTGGCGCTGACCTTTATAAAACAATGTGTTCACTTTTAACGCCAAAGAGTGAAAATGATTTTAAATATGAAGAAATCATCCACAAGCTGACAACCCATTTTAAGCCACAGAAAAATATCATTGTGGAATGTTTAAAATTTTTCAAGAGAGACCAAAAACCATCAGAAACCGTAGCCGATTATATAGTGGAACTCAAACAATTAGCCCAAGAATGCGATTTTGGATTATTTTTGGATAAGGCGCTGTTGATAAAATTTGTGTGTGGATTAATGAGTGAAACTATACAAAATCGAATTCTAAACGAAAGTGGTTTAAAACATTTTGATAAAGCATGCCAAATTGCATTATCAATGGAAATGTCAAACAACAACATAGAACTGATGAGAAGTAACGGAGCAGTTAACCGTCTCAATTATGGAAAACCACGAAACACAAAATACTACGAGGAAGACAGTTTTGATGCTAAGAAGAATGAGAAGAGGAGAAGTTACAACAAGGCCGATGTCACGTGTTTTTATTGCAAGAAGCGTGGACATATAGAAAGAAACTGCTGGACAAAACGAAAAGATGAAGAAGACGAGAAAAAAACATAGTAATGTACATAATAAACGTAAGAATAAATATATTAAAAATTTAGATTATAGTAGTGACGAATTAAGTAGTGTTTATTCTCAAAATGATTGTTTGAATAATTTATATTCTTGTAATTATACACAGTCGTTATTTGTTTCTGTTGAAATTGAAGGTGTGTGTGTTGAGATGGAAATAGATACAGGTGCGTGTGTTTCTATATGTCATATTTCTTATTATAATGATTATTTTAAAAATAAGAAAGTGGAAAAACAAAATTTGGAAATTTTTGAAAATCTTAAAGTAGTAACTGGTGATACTGTTGATGTTGTGGGCTATGTTGTAGCAAAAGTGGAATTTAAAGAAAAGGATTATGACTTAAAATTAGTGTTTTTAAAGGCTAAAAGAAAATTCAAGCCTTTAATTGGAAGGGACTGGTTAGATGAATTATTTCAACATTGGCGGAATACTTTCTGTTGTATTAATTCTTTACAAACGTATTCTGTTGCTGGATTTTGTTTTGAAAAATTTAATAGTTTGTTCTTTAATATGAACAAGTCAACTATAAATGATTACGTGGGTGAAATTGTTTTAAAGGAAGATGCTTACCCCATATTTGCAAAAGCATATCCAGTACCTTTCGGCTTAAGAGACAAAGTTGAAAAAGAAATTGACAAAATGTGTCAGATGGTATTTTAGTACCTGTTAGTAGGAGTAAATGGGCAAGTCCTATTGTTATAGACAACAACGGTTATGGATCAATACGTATACGTGTAGATTGTCGTAAAACAGTTAATAGATTCGTTGAAAATGAACATTACGTAATTCCAAGGGTCGATGATATCTTGGCTAACTTATCAGGGTGGAATTATTTCTGCAAACTCGACTAAATTGGTGCATATTTACAAGTTCAGGTGTCAGAACGTTCTCGTGAACTTTTGACCATTAATACACACAAGGGACTATTCCAATATACACGGTTGGTGTATGGTTTAAAAACAGCACCACAGATTTTCTCGAAAATTGTTTGCGAAATACTGAAAGGGTTGGAAAAAGTACAGGTATACTTTGATGATATTTTGATTGGTGGATGTAATAAAGATGACTGCAGGAAAAATTTGGTAGCTGTTCTGGATAAATTGTTAGAGTTTAATGTGAAAATAAATTTTGACAAATGTCGATTTTTCGTGACTGAAATCAATTCTTTGGCGTATACAATTAATCGCAATGGTATTACACCGTCCAAAACTAAAATAAAGGCGGTTGTAGAAGCTCCTGCTCCTACGAACAGAAGTCAGGTAAGATCGTATTTAGGAATGATTAACTATTGTGTTAACATTGTGTGTTCCAAACTTATCTTCGGAACTTCACATATTGCGTGATTTAACAAAGCATCATAGTAAATGGCCCTGGACGGAAAAACACAAGTCTGTTTTTGAAAAGAGTAAAGAATTGATTACAAGAATTGGGCTTTTAAACCACTATGACCCAACAAAGCCAATAGTTATTTCGTGTGATGCGAGTCCCTATGGCGTGGGAGGCGTACTATCCCACATCATTAATGGTAAAGATCATCCAGTCATGTTTGTATCTAGCTCACTAAAACCAGCTGAAAGAAATTATTCACAACTTCATCGCGAAGCTCTTGCAATTGTGTATTCAGTAAGAAAGTTTCATAAATATATTTATGGATTACAGTTTACGATAGAAAGTGATCATCAGCCCTTGAGAGAGATTTTCTCAGTGAACAAGAGATTTAATACAATTCAAAGTGATCTTAAAAATGTAACTGAAAGAGTTTCACAACTAGAAACAGTCGCGGTTGATTTTATAAGTCTACAAGAGGAAATAAATACTCTGAAAACTAAAATTAAGCGTCAAGAAAATAACACTGTCGCGTGTGATCTGCGTTTAAATGAAATTCCATTTACGGAAGAAGAAGACTTACTTGAAATTTTCACTCAAATATGCAGCACTATTAATATAAATGTCCCGGCAATAAAATCTATTTATCGGTTGCAAAACCAAAACAATAAAAATAAAACAAATTCTAAAGATGCTGTTATAATTGTAAAAATGTGGTCGCCATACGATAAAAACTTTCTTTTGAAAACACTAGCTAATTTCAGAAAGGCCAATGAAGACTTTTATTTTTCCTTGAAACATATCGGGCTAAATTCTAATAACAAATTTTATGTTAATGAAAATCTAACAGCAACTAATTTTGGAATCTTGCGAGCTGCAAACCGCTTAAGGAAAAAGAAATATATATGGCTGAAATCAAAAAATGTGATAAATTTTTGGGCCAAATTTGTGAGAAGCAAAAAGTGTTAATATTTCGGTTTTTTCTTAATGGAATCAGTAAGTTTAGTCATTATAAACCTAATTGCAAAAAATCTCATCTACAAGTTGTCGCAATAACTTTTTTTGCACAATTTTAATTTTTTTTGTTGTAACGGAGTTAAATTTCTGCAAGCAAAAGATATAACAAAAAAAATGCGTACGAATTTTCTTCAATTTATTAGTTTTTCGTATTTGGGTTTTCAATTTGCTTTTCAATGATATATAATTTGTGTTTATCAAATTGGCGGTTTCGCGAATAAAAATACAATTCATTCCGCGAAAAAAAATTTTATTTTTTTTTTAATTTTATATTTTTGGTCCTTTTAAATGCTTTTCAAAAAAATTAAATTTTTTAAAATCATACAGCGGTTGCGCAGTTAGAAAATAATATATTAAAAACATAACATTTCGCGATCAAAAAATTATTAAATTGTGTGAAACAAATTTAATTTGTCAAACTAATGTCAGTAATGACTCGAAATATCGATTCAAAACCAATGAAATGCAAAATCAATCGTTTTTCGCTCCAGCAGCTTAGGGTAAAAAACTGATAACTTTCTTTGATTTGACGCAAAATTATTAGTTGAATCGTCTTTTGACGCATAAATATTAGTTGAATCACCTCTGTTTATGGTTATTTTAAAATATTTTAAACATTTATCTACATTTATTGGAATGAAATTGTGAAATTGTGGTTAAGGAGTTTACAGTTACGGAGTTTACATTTGGTTACTTTTTTCGTTTTCTTTCAGAAACGCTTTGCCAGAATTTTTTTACGAAACAAAATCGCATGATGCCTACAAGGTGAATCCAAATATGACATTGTTTTTCTTACTCGTTAAATAGTTTGGTGTAAAAATTAGGAACGGAGTTTACAACATTTTTTCAAATCTTATTAAAGATATCCTTTTTCATCTCGAAAATGTTACATGCTGCAGAAAAGCTTCAAATCTGTTATGCAGGATGATTACTTACAGTCCAACGATCATTTGAGAATAAATAACATTATACTTTTCGCAATATAAATAATAGATAACTCCAAAATTCTGGTATATGCATTTTTATCAAAAATTATGACGAAAAATCGTTACAGAGTTGACGTCGTGATAGCTAAGATATACGAAAAAGTTTGTAAAATGTATTAATTTTTATTAAAAACGGCACTTTTCCTCTTCATAAAAATTCTTACAGTTAGTGTTTAGCTTTACTTGTTATTAAAATATAAGCTATTAAAGTTAAAAAACCTTATGAGTTACTTGTTACGGAGTTTACATTTGGCCTATAAAATTGGTCACAAATTTTATGTATTAACCAAAAATTGGTCAGATTGTTATAAATTTTATAAAACAGTTGACAATGCGCTGATATATATCGAAATATGTAACTCAAATGTAATCCATGCATTAGAAATTAGGTGGTTACACGGTTTTTATCACATTTTTTGATATCACCCATATACAGTGCTTTTACTTTACGTAGTTTAGTTTACATTAAAATCAATGCCAATGATAATCCTATGCTAATTGATGAGACAAGCCACTTATATGAGTTATTTCCTGGTTCTGAAAATTCCCAGTCTGATTCTGATGATCCTCAAATGGCTACCGTTCTATCATAAATTTTTCCTCATTTATTATTCTTTAATTTTCTATATATTAGTAGTACTATTTATTAACTTATATATCATTTTTAAACTGTTTTAATACAATGTTAATGCAATTATAGCTTCGTCAATGTTTATACCTCTTAATTTTTCGAATTCAGGTTATTTTTGGTGCATTACTTTTTCATTAATGATTTCATATGTTTTTGAGAGATAATAATGGAGCTAATTCCAGAGACGGCACTGCTAATATGATAAGAATCTTAGGCAATCAGCGAGTTGGTTTTAAAATATGTCACATTAATGCACAAAGCTTAAGAAATAAAATAGATGAATTTAGATACATATTCGAAAATTCTGGAATTGATTTCATTTGTGTATCGGAAACGTGGTTTCATAACGATGTCACTAATTTATCTGTATGTCTGAGTGGTTATAATCTTTGTAGGGTTGACAGGGAAAAATATGCTGGTGGTGTTTCTGTGTACGTTAAGAAGGGTATAATGTTTAATGTTGTATGTTGTTCCGGCGTTGCGGAGGCTAATGAGGTGGTTGATAATGAAGATGAAAGTGAGAATATTCAAGTTAACTTGGTTGAATATCTATTCGTAGAAATAAATAGTGAGGGAGGTAAGTTACTTGTGGGTAGCGTTTATAGGCCAAATAACAGAATATATACTAAACGTTTTTTGAGAAAGCTTGAAACACTTACAGCTTCCTATGATAACATTATAATAGCAGGTGATTTTAATTCAAACCTTTTATCTGAATATACTCTTTCCAATAATATGATATCTCTTGGACTTTATACGCCAAACACTTGTACGCCTACACATTTTACATCAACAAATAATACGTTACTTGATCTGTTTCTTGTCAGTAATCTGTCTGATGTTTTACTTTATGATCAACTCTCTGCATCTTGTTTCTCCAGACACGATCTTATATTCATGGCATATGATTTTAGATTACAGGTACCTTAGCAATTGATAACATACCGTGACTTCAAACACTTAGACTATTAAATCCTTGAAGATGAATTCATCAATATAAATTGGAATAGTTTGCATTATATGGCATCAGTTGATGACCAAATTTCTTTTCTTGAATTAAACGTTACTAGTCTTTTTAATCTTACTGTTCCACTCATAACGAAAACTTTTAGTAAACATAGAAAACCATGGTTTTCTTCAGATATTAAACGAGCTATTCATTGTAGGGATTTGTCTTTTTCACGATGGAAACGTTTTAAAACTGACCAGTTACATGAAGAATATCGTATTGCCAGAAGGGAAACGAACAGAATGATTAAAAAGGCTAAATCAGATTTTTATTCTGCCAAATTCTCTTCCGCCTTAGGTTCTAGGAGAACATGGCAAACTATTCGTGAAATTGGTATTGGTAAAGTTACTAGTCAGGAACCGTTTTCTGTGGATGTTGATTCAGTTAATGAAAATTTCCTGAACATACCCATGGTCAAGGCTGACTGTAACTATTACCATGACTACAATGTTGTTCATGAAAGTGACGAATTTATGTTTAATGTCGTGGACCAATGTGATGTATTATCTAGTTGTCTATCTGTTAAGTCCAACGCTGTTGGCGATGATGGTATACACCCAAGATTCATAAAACTCCTTCTTCCTAGTCTACTTCCTTTCATTACATTAATTTTTAATAACATTCTTACCTCCAGCCTATATCCTATCAAATGGAAAAAGGCTAAGATAATTCTTATTCCTAAAACGAAATCTGAATACCGTCCAATCGCGATTTTGCCATACCTCTCTAAAGTTTTTGAAAGGCTTATTCATATCCAAATAAGTACGTACTTAGACAATAATAATTTGTTAACTGATCGACAATCCGGCTTTCGTAAAAAACATAGTTGCACAACTGCTCTAGTAGATGTTGCTGAGGAAATTAGAAAAGAGATTGATAGTAAGAATATCACTCTACTAGTACTTTTGGATCATTCAAAAGCGTTCGATACCGTTGATCATAACATTTTATGCTTCAAATTAAGAAGAATGTTTAATTTCTCCGAATGTTTAATTTCTTTTCTCAATCTACTCAAATGATCTTCCGGATACACTTGAGATATGTAAGTCTAGGATGTATGCGGATGATGTCCAACTTCACGTTAGTTGTAAGGTCACTTCCATTGATTTATGTGTGAACAATCTGAATCGTGAATTGCATCGAATTTTTATATGGGCCTCGGCAAATGGTCTTAGTATAAATCCGAAGAAATCTAAATGCCTAGTTATTAGAAAGCGTTCAACAACAATTAATGTTGTACCTGTCATAACCTTTAATGATCAACCAATTGAAATAATTGACTCCGTGAAGAATCTTGGAGTATATTTCAACAATACTCTCACGTGGTCTGACCATATTAATTATGCTTGTGGTCGTACATATTCTATGTTAAGAACACTTTGGCAAACACAACACTGCACACCAATAAATATTAGGATACTTCTTGCCGGAACCCTATTTAATACCTATTCTCTTATATGGGTGTGAAATTTTTGCTAGTTGTGACACACATAGTAAAAGGAAACTTAACGTCGTTTTTAATAATATCGCTCGATATGTTTATGGTTTGAAACGATTTGTAAAATTACAATTTCTGTAATTTTACAAACAATCAGTTCTGTACTGCAATATGAGACTCTAAGTCTTGTGTACGGAACTTCAAATTAATAAATAAATAAATAAATAAATAAATAAATAAATAAATAAATAAATAAATAAATAAATAAATAAATAAATAAATAAATAAATAAATAAATAAATAAATAAATAAATAAATAAATAAATAAATAAATAAATAAATAAATAAATAAATAAATAAATAAATAAATAAATAAATAAATAAATAAATAAATAAATAAATAAATAAATAAATAAATAAATAAATAAATAAATAAATAAATAAATAAATAAATAAATAAATAAATAAATAAATAAATAAATAAATAAATAAATAAATAAATAAATAAATAAATAAATAAATAAATAAATAAATAAATAAATAAATAAATAAATAAATAAATAAATAAATAAATAAATAAATAAATAAATAAATAAATAAATAAATAAATAAATAAATAAATAAATAAATAAATAAATAAATAAATAAATAAATAAATAAATAAATAAATAAATAAATAAATAAATAAATAAATAAATAAATAAATAAATAAATAAATAAATAAATAAATAAATAAATAAATAAATAAATAAATAAATAAATAAATAAATAAATAAATAAATAAATAAATAAATAAATAAATAAATAAATAAATAAATAAATAAATAAATAAATAAATAAATAAATAAATAAATAAATAAATAAATAAATAAATAAATAAATAAATAAATAAATAAATAAATAAATAAATAAATAAATAAATAAATAAATAAATAAATAAATAAATAAATAAATAAATAAATAAATAAATAAATAAATAAATAAATAAATAAATAAATAAATAAATAAATAAATAAATAAATAAATAAATAAATAAATAAATAAATAAATAAATAAATAAATAAATAAATAAATAAATAAATAAATAAATAAATAAATAAATAAATAAATAAATAAATAAATAAATAAATAAATAAATAAATAAATAAATAAATAAATAAATAAATAAATAAATAAATAAATAAATAAATAAATAAATAAATAAATAAATAAATAAATAAATAAATAAATAAATAAATAAATAAATAAATAAATAAATAAATAAATAAATAAATAAATAAATAAATAAATAAATAAATAAATAAATAAATAAATAAATAAATAAATAAATAAATAAATAAATAAATAAATAAATAAATAAATAAATAAATAAATAAATAAATAAATAAATAAATAAATAAATAAATAAATAAATAAATAAATAAATAAATAAATAAATAAATAAATAAATAAATAAATAAATAAATAAATAAATAAATAAATAAATAAATAAATAAATAAATAAATAAATAAATAAATAAATAAATAAATAAATAAATAAATAAATAAATAAATAAATAAATAAATAAATAAATAAATAAATAAATAAATAAATAAATAAATAAATAAATAAATAAATAAATAAATAAATAAATAAATAAATAAATAAATAAATAAATAAATAAATAAATAAATAAATAAATAAATAAATAAATAAATAAATAAATAAATAAATAAATAAATAAATAAATAAATAAATAAATAAATAAATAAATAAATAAATAAATAAATAAATAAATAAATAAATAAATAAATAAATAAATAAATAAATAAATAAATAAATAAATAAATAAATAAATAAATAAATAAATAAATAAATAAATAAATAAATAAATAAATAAATAAATAAATAAATAAATAAATAAATAAATAAATAAATAAATAAATAAATAAATAAATAAATAAATAAATAAATAAATAAATAAATAAATAAATAAATAAATAAATAAATAAATAAATAAATAAATAAATAAATAAATAAATAAATAAATAAATAAATAAATAAATAAATAAATAAATAAATAAATAAATAAATAAATAAATAAATAAATAAATAAATAAATAAATAAATAAATAAATAAATAAATAAATAAATAAATAAATAAATAAATAAATAAATAAATAAATAAATAAATAAATAAATAAATAAATAAATAAATAAATAAATAAATAAATAAATAAATAAATAAATAAATAAATAAATAAATAAATAAATAAATAAATAAATAAATAAATAAATAAATAAATAAATAAATAAATAAATAAATAAATAAATAAATAAATAAATAAATAAATAAATAAATAAATAAATAAATAAATAAATAAATAAATAAATAAATAAATAAATAAATAAATAAATAAATAAATAAATAAATAAATAAATAAATAAATAAATAAATAAATAAATAAATAAATAAATAAATAAATAAATAAATAAATAAATAAATAAATAAATAAATAAATAAATAAATAAATAAATAAATAAATAAATAAATAAATAAATAAATAAATAAATAAATAAATAAATAAATAAATAAATAAATAAATAAATAAATAAATAAATAAATAAATAAATAAATAAATAAATAAATAAATAAATAAATAAATAAATAAATAAATAAATAAATAAATAAATAAATAAATAAATAAATAAATAAATAAATAAATAAATAAATAAATAAATAAATAAATAAATAAATAAATAAATAAATAAATAAATAAATAAATAAATAAATAAATAAATAAATAAATAAATAAATAAATAAATAAATAAATAAATAAATAAATAAATAAATAAATAAATAAATAAATAAATAAATAAATAAATAAATAAATAAATAAATAAATAAATAAATAAATAAATAAATAAATAAATAAATAAATAAATAAATAAATAAATAAATAAATAAATAAATAAATAAATAAATAAATAAATAAATAAATAAATAAATAAATAAATAAATAAATAAATAAATAAATAAATAAATAAATAAATAAATAAATAAATAAATAAATAAATAAATAAATAAATAAATAAATAAATAAATAAATAAATAAATAAATAAATAAATAAATAAATAAATAAATAAATAAATAAATAAATAAATAAATAAATAAATAAATAAATAAATAAATAAATAAATAAATAAATAAATAAATAAATAAATAAATAAATAAATAAATAAATAAATAAATAAATAAATAAATAAATAAATAAATAAATAAATAAATAAATAAATAAATAAATAAATAAATAAATAAATAAATAAATAAATAAATAAATAAATAAATAAATAAATAAATAAATAAATAAATAAATAAATAAATAAATAAATAAATAAATAAATAAATAAATAAATAAATAAATAAATAAATAAATAAATAAATAAATAAATAAATAAATAAATAAATAAATAAATAAATAAATAAATAAATAAATAAATAAATAAATAAATAAATAAATAAATAAATAAATAAATAAATAAATAAATAAATAAATAAATAAATAAATAAATAAATAAATAAATAAATAAATAAATAAATAAATAAATAAATAAATAAATAAATAAATAAATAAATAAATAAATAAATAAATAAATAAATAAATAAATAAATAAATAAATAAATAAATAAATAAATAAATAAATAAATAAATAAATAAATAAATAAATAAATAAATAAATAAATAAATAAATAAATAAATAAATAAATAAATAAATAAATAAATAAATAAATAAATAAATAAATAAATAAATAAATAAATAAATAAATAAATAAATAAATAAATAAATAAATAAATAAATAAATAAATAAATAAATAAATAAATAAATAAATAAATAAATAAATAAATAAATAAATAAATAAATAAATAAATAAATAAATAAATAAATAAATAAATAAATAAATAAATAAATAAATAAATAAATAAATAAATAAATAAATAAATAAATAAATAAATAAATAAATAAATAAATAAATAAATAAATAAATAAATAAATAAATAAATAAATAAATAAATAAATAAATAAATAAATAAATAAATAAATAAATAAATAAATAAATAAATAAATAAATAAATAAATAAATAAATAAATAAATAAATAAATAAATAAATAAATAAATAAATAAATAAATAAATAAATAAATAAATAAATAAATAAATAAATAAATAAATAAATAAATAAATAAATAAATAAATAAATAAATAAATAAATAAATAAATAAATAAATAAATAAATAAATAAATAAATAAATAAATAAATAAATAAATAAATAAATAAATAAATAAATAAATAAATAAATAAATAAATAAATAAATAAATAAATAAATAAATAAATAAATAAATAAATAAATAAATAAATAAATAAATAAATAAATAAATAAATAAATAAATAAATAAATAAATAAATAAATAAATAAATAAATAAATAAATAAATAAATAAATAAATAAATAAATAAATAAATAAATAAATAAATAAATAAATAAATAAATAAATAAATAAATAAATAAATAAATAAATAAATAAATAAATAAATAAATAAATAAATAAATAAATAAATAAATAAATAAATAAATAAATAAATAAATAAATAAATAAATAAATAAATAAATAAATAAATAAATAAATAAATAAATAAATAAATAAATAAATAAATAAATAAATAAATAAATAAATAAATAAATAAATAAATAAATAAATAAATAAATAAATAAATAAATAAATAAATAAATAAATAAATAAATAAATAAATAAATAAATAAATAAATAAATAAATAAATAAATAAATAAATAAATAAATAAATAAATAAATAAATAAATAAATAAATAAATAAATAAATAAATAAATAAATAAATAAATAAATAAATAAATAAATAAATAAATAAATAAATAAATAAATAAATAAATAAATAAATAAATAAATAAATAAATAAATAAATAAATAAATAAATAAATAAATAAATAAATAAATAAATAAATAAATAAATAAATAAATAAATAAATAAATAAATAAATAAATAAATAAATAAATAAATAAATAAATAAATAAATAAATAAATAAATAAATAAATAAATAAATAAATAAATAAATAAATAAATAAATAAATAAATAAATAAATAAATAAATAAATAAATAAATAAATAAATAAATAAATAAATAAATAAATAAATAAATAAATAAATAAATAAATAAATAAATAAATAAATAAATAAATAAATAAATAAATAAATAAATAAATAAATAAATAAATAAATAAATAAATAAATAAATAAATAAATAAATAAATAAATAAATAAATAAATAAATAAATAAATAAATAAATAAATAAATAAATAAATAAATAAATAAATAAATAAATAAATAAATAAATAAATAAATAAATAAATAAATAAATAAATAAATAAATAAATAAATAAATAAATAAATAAATAAATAAATAAATAAATAAATAAATAAATAAATAAATAAATAAATAAATAAATAAATAAATAAATAAATAAATAAATAAATAAATAAAAATAAAAAAGAACTCCCATCAGTGGCATCAAATAGATTACATAGATAGGCTATTTTTCTTTCTTCATATAATTACAACATCAAATATAGAAAAGGGTCTAAAATGCATCATGCTGATGCACTCTCACGTTTACCTATACAACAAGAGACTGGTGATGATAATGACAGCGTAAATATTTTTCACGTGTTACATGAATTTCCAATAAATATTGAAAACGTTAAATCCGAAATGTCGAAAGATGAAGAGCTTAGGAACGTGTATAAATATATACGGTATGGTTGGCCTGCAGAAATAACCAATGATTTGATAAAATATTACAATAAGAGAGCTTCGTTCGCAACAGAAGATAAATGTTTATTTTATGGAGAGAGGCTCCTAATACCATTTACTTTACAAAGTAAAGTACTTGAGCTATTACACAGTGGTCACATTGATGTAGTTAGAATGAAATCGTTAGCAAGAACGTACGTATGGTGGCCCAGATTAGATTATGATATTGAAATGTTTGTAAAGGCGTGTGAAGTGTGTGGTACTAATCAAAATGTACAAAAACCTATTCTAACTACGTGGTCAACCCCTAAAAAGCCTTTTGAAAGGATACACATCGAATTTTGTAAAATTGAAAATATAACTATACTCGTTATAGTTGATACCTTTTCAAAATGGATTGATGCTAAAATTATGAAATCAACAACAGCTCAAAGTGTCAACGAAGCACTTAGGTAATTTTTCGCTATATTTGGATTACCAACGGCAATAGTAAGTGACAATGGTCCACCATTTACTGCTAAGAATTCATTGAATTTTGTACAAATAGTGTACAGCATACCACCCTCCATCTAATGGATCGGCAGAAAGGGTAGTGCAAACTGTTAAAGCTTCTTTAAAGAAACATTTGTTAGACCCCAAGAGCAAACACAAGTCATGTGATTTTAAAATTAATAAGTTTTTGCTCAAATATCGTACAACACCAACAACAGTAACGGGAATTTCACCAGCAAATCTGATTTTCAGTTTTAAACCAAAAACTTTATTAGATCTCGTCAATCCAAAATTGTCCAATACAAAACAAAATGAGATAGATTTTTATAGAAAAGATAGGAGAAAAGGAAGACAGGAAGACAGGGAAATAAAAATTATTAAATATAATCCTGATGAAATTGTGTGGTACAGAAATGTCTTGAATAACTATTGTAAGTGGGTAAAGGCTATAATTGTAGGTAAATTGAGTAATATTAGATACCTTATTTGTATTAATAATACTCAGAGAGTAGCTCATGTAAATCAGTTAAGAAAGTTTAATGGGAAAATAATAAAGTATAATCGAAATGTAAGAACATATAGAATTGAAAGGCAAAAGAGAAAAAGAAGTTGTAGTTCAGAACAAGTTCTAAGGAGATCGGAAAGAATTAAGAGACACAATGATAATGGAGATGATGAATGTTAAAATTGTTATAGGTGTTATTTTTGTTAAACATATGCTAGATATGTATACTATATTAATTTTATTGTATATTATTATTGATGAATTTTGATATTGATGATTGATATTTTAATAATGTATTAATTGTTACTTATAATTAAATTTGTAATTATTAATGTCTTACTAAGAAAAAAATAAATAAATCAAACGTGGTAAAGTAAGTCTTACAGTTAGATACATTTAATTTTAAGCTAAAGTAGGGAGGGATGATATGTATGGTACTTTAAGGTTCACCCTATTAGTATTATTAGCAGTATTATATTAGTATCTCTCCTTGCTTATTATTTTATCAACATCTTTTTCTCTTAATAAACTTAAGTATATTCAGAGTCCGTTTTGTATGATCCCGTTACTTGTATTATTAGTTAAACTTAAGTTTATTTTTTTAATAAAATGTATTCTTTAGTCTAGCAATAACTAGAGACGCTTGCGTTTGATTTTCTTAAACATAACAATAACAAATTCGATTTGCTTTCAACTGTCACATAAGTAGACAATTATCAATTATTAACCCATTAAAAGGCGAATGACACTGATGATGGCTTTGTAGCGAAAGCCGAAAATACGTATTCTGTCTTGCTGGTCTTATCGAATTCTTTCAAAAATTTTTATTCTTTGTAATTTACTTGTAAAAATTGTATCATCTTTCTTTAATTTGAAAAATAATTTATACAGAAAGTGATATTAATTTATGATCTAGAGTCAAACTGAAGAACATTCAATAATATTTTATCTAATATTCAAGTAAACAACCAGCAATTTTTTTTTTATATTTTAATATTGAAAATAGTTTCAAAACCGGGATAAATATATGAAAATCAAAATTATCCTTTTAGGCATTTCATAAGGGAAAAAAGAAAAATACACTTTCGAAATCAATGAAATTTTGTTAAAAACCGTATTTTTATTTATAAAATTAATGTTTAAAAAATTTTGCATGTGACCCAAACACAAGCTGAGAAATTTAAAAAATACTGCGAAAAATGAAGTGATAAGATGTGCGTGACCGCAGGTGTAACTGAATTAATGCAAATTTATGTAATAATATGGGCCCATTTCTCGGATAAAATTGTATAAAGAGACATGTTAAATTACATATGACTATATAAAGCCCCATATACATTTTTTTTAATCGGGTTATTACGTTATTCCTTGGTTACATATAGAGAATAAAACAAGACGTTATCAGTAATGACTTTAAACTCAAATAAGAACAATATAACACAGTATCAGTAATGCATTATTTTAAAGTCTCCAAATAAGTAGTGATATATCTCTATATCGGTAACTCATTATTTCATACATCCCACACAAGCATTGATGCAACACATTATTAGTAACGTCTTACTTTGGGTTTCAAAGTAAAACAAAGGGCGAAGGGAATTATGCCAGGCAAATATATGTTACACGAAAAAATGTTTATTGTGATTAGAAATCATAAACACAAAGTATTTTAGATTTCATTTGGTAAATGGAAATAATTATCTCAGTAAGAGGAAACTACGAGTATCGGTCTAAATTACGTTTATCAAAGAAAAAATCTTTGTTTTTATCTCTATAATTCAGGTCTTAACCAAATGGTAGTTACAAACAGTCACTTCGGAGCTTTGCTCCCTGTTTTTTGTCCTTAAATTATAATTTGCAAATTAATTCTACAACTAGTAGCAAAGTGGGAGTTTGGCGACAATTTCCCTCATCCCTATGACGTCTCCATGTTAAATTCTACAGTTGTTTGTATGGAGAGGCGGTAGAACTCGTAGTAGTTTTATCAAAAACTATTTATTTTTAACTATATTGTATCTGTGACATTTTCCGTGTTTATAAATATAAACTTTTTCCTATTTTAATTAAAATTTAAAACCATTCTAAATACTTGTACCATAAAAAACAAAATCATCAAATCCATGTATTTAAAACAAAACACAAAATAGAATTGAAAAACAATACTAAACAATAGAAAAATCACAAAACAAACCAATAGTCAATTTCTCTTAAACAATAAAAACAAACAAGATCTTAAAAAAAAACAACAAACATCTTAAGCTTAACTCACAATAAGAAGAACAATAACAAAAAATTATCAGTGCAGTAATTATAAAATACTCTTGAAGAACGTTGCCAGAAACATTTGAGCTGTAATTCCCATTATAAAATTTAATAATACCCTATTTACAATTAAAATGGACTGTTTAAATAAGAAATGTTCCATTACTGATGTTAATGAAAGAATGATGTCGTGTTGGCTCTGCGATGGTTTGATCCATTTTAAATGCAGTGGAATTCCAACTTTAGCTGCTGAAGGAAGCCAAAAACATGACGGGCTGCACTGGTGCTGTACTTACTGTAGAAAGATCGGAGTTGATTTTTATAAATTTTTTCAAAGTAGAAAATCTGTGTTCCTTCAAATTCAGAAGGAAATTTCTGAACTTTCCAACCGCGTGTCTGATTATGGTAAATTATTTGATGACTTTACTTCGCTGGACAATGTGAAGTCTCCACCACAAACATCACCTAAACGACGTAAGTCCTCTAGGAATACAGACAAGACAAATACAGCCGTAAGTCCAGCTGGTCCTTCCGTTTTAAACAATAATGCAGAATCTAATACTCCTCTTACTTCTACAACACAAAATTCAATTTCCAATAACAAAACTAAAAAAGTTAAATCAAAAATTTTAAATGTACAACCATCTCCAATTCTAAATAATGATAATTGTGTTCAGAGAAATTTGCGCATTTTACCTCCAAAAAAATCTATATTTATATCACGCTTCGATTCTGATACAACTGTTGATGAGATTGAATATTATATAAAATCAAAGCTGAATTCTGATGTTGACGTTTTAATTCATAAATTTTCTTACTCTCGACCAAGAAGCATTATATCGTTTAAATTGAGTGCTCCACCTGATCTGTTCGAACAACTAGTTGATCCTTCTTTCTGGCCCGATAATACATTGGTACGTGAATATATATTTAAAGAAAATCAAAGAACCCAGAACGTTGTCCGTTTCTCAACTGCACCAAATAACCAAAAAAACTAACTGCATTATCTGATAACCAGCTATACATGTTATATCAAAATGTTCGTGGATTAAACACAAAATTGTCCAACCTGTTCATCGAAAGTTTTGACTCAATCACCATATTATTATTTTAACTCAAACTTGCTTAAATAAAAACACTTTTAACACAGAAATTCTTAGTAAAAAATACAACATATTTAGACGTGATCGAGAAACTGAAACTATTGGTGGTGGTGTTTTAATAGCAGTATCCAGCCTTTTTTCGTGCGAAGAAATAATATCTAATACTTTTCATGAAATAGAATTTGTTGCTGTTCGTATAAAATTGAAACATAAAATTATTATTATTACCTGTTCATATATTCCACCGAGGTCTGATGAACTGATCTGCTTTAAACATTATGAAAACATTAGGTCTGTATTATCGACAACTAAACCAGATGATTCAGTATTTATTTTTGGTGATTTTAATTTTCCTTCAGTGTCATGGAAGTTTTTACCAGATTCGTTTTTTTATACTCCAACTAAATCTGAAGATTGGATTGATAACATTCTCAATAATATACACGATTTATGCCTTTTTTAAATAAATGGTGTTTACAACTATTCCGGAAAGTTATTAAATTTGGTATTTGTAAGTGAACCAACTGAATGTTCATTAACTCGTTTTGATCTTGTTACCAAACCCGAAGATATCCACCACCCAACCATTGAAATTACCTACAATATCCCTACTGTTCAAAAATGTAAACCAGCGGATAAAAGAGTAAAAGTATTCTGTTTTAAACGTACCAATTATAATGATCTAAATTTTTTTCTCAGCAATACAAACTGGTTAGAGCTGTTATCAATCTCAAATGGGATCCCTTCAGAAATTGATGCAATGATTGATATATTTTACAAAACTATTATGGACTATCTAGACGAGTGTGTTCCTAAAGCATTAGCGTTTGAACATTCGGGTCCTCCCTGGAGCTCAAAACAACTGTCAAGGCTCGAAAATATAAAAAACAAAAAATCTGGTTCACTTCGTCACTATGGCAAATATTCTGTTGCTCGTGCTGAGTACAACCTACTTAATACGAAATTGTATTCAAATTATTTGGATAACATGAAACTTAATTTTAAACACGATCCAAAATCTTTCTATAACTTCGTTAATTCTAAAAGAAAATCGAATGGCTTTCCAAAAGTTATGAAGTACTTAAATACTGAATCAAGTGATGACTTAATTATAAGTAATCTGTTTGCTGAATTTTTTGCCACAACATACTCTGATGCTCACTATGACAGCTCTAAAATTTACCCATATCCAATTGGGGAACACCAACCTCTATCATTTCGTTCAGTAAATACCTCGCAAATCATAAAGTATATGAAAAACGTAAAATTATCCTTTCTTAGCGGTCCTGATGGTGTTCCAAGTTGTATTTTAAAAAACTGATATCTTGCCTTAGCCACCCCCTTAACAATTATATTTAATGTATCAATAAAGTATGGTTATTTTCCACAATTTTGGAAGGAGTCCTTTATAATCCCTTTATTCAAATCTGGAAACAAATCAAATGTAAACACTATAGAGGGATAGCTAAATTGAGTGCTACACCTAAACTCTTTGAGAAATGTCTTACAGATTCTCTGAGTCATCAAGCTTCATCTATTTTATCACCATATCAGCATGGCTTCAGAAAAGGTTGTTCCGCAATTACTAATCTTTTGCAACTTATCACTTTGGTTAATCGTGGATTTACAAATCGACAACAAACTGATGTTATATACACTGACTTTAGCAAAGCTTTTGATGTAGTCAACCACGATCTACTAATAAGGAAATTATATTTAATGGGTTTTACTCGAATAACGCTAAATTGGATTCAATCATACCTGACTCTACGAAAACAAAAAGTTTATTTTAACAATATCACCTCTAAAAATATTACTGCTACCTCCGGTGTACCACAAGGTAGTCATTTGGCGCCGTTATTGTTTATACTTTTCATAAATGACCTCCCTAGTGCGATAAAGTATGGCAATATTCTGATGTATGCTGATGACGTGAAGATTTTTCTTACATTTGAAACATCTTCGGCAAGAATCTTGTTACAACAGGACTTGGATGGTTTTTATGTGTGGTGCAATCATAATCTCATGAATTTAAATTTTAAAAAATGTAAACACATGCGTTTCACAAGAAAATGGAACTCGTTCTGCCTCTATTTTTTGGGTAGTCATGTTCTGGAATCTGTTGATGAATTCTTAGATCTTGGTATTTTACTAGATCCTAAATTAAACTTTATTAAGCACATTACGATGACGACAAATACAGCTCGTAGTGTGCTTGCTTTCATAAAGCGATGGGCCAAAGAGTTTATCGATCCTAGCAGAACTAAGCAACTATATACGTCTCTGGTAAGGCCAATCATGGAATATGGATCAATTATATGGGATCCTGATACTGCAGTTCATAGTAACCGTATTGAATCAGTTCAAAAACAATTTCTTCTGTTTTGCTTAAGGAGCACTTTTCCGAACCGTTTGGAGGATCTTCCACCATACACCGATAGATTAGCAAGTATTAGGCTGCCTACATTAAGAAGCCGAAGAATAATGCTCAATACTGTATTCCTAGTCCATCTGCTAAATGGTAATACTTTTTCTGACTTCCTGCTCAGCAATATAAATATTAATGTTCCCCAACGGTCAACTCGCAACTATACCCCCCTATATCTTCAAGTCGTGCAAACCACCTATGCTAATGCTGATCCTCTCAGAAGATTATGTCGTCAGTTTATTGAAATGTATGACTTTATCGATTATTCTATAGATATAGGCATTATAAAACGAAATATAATACTGTTTTTAAATACCTAGATTTAACATTATATTTAGTTGTACTATTTCAATATATATTATAGACTGTAAGGATGTAATTCCATAGACTTAAATTAAATAAATAAAAAATAAAAATAACTGGTTCTGGACTAGTATTTTTTGCTACTGCTTTTTCAGATTGCAAAATTGCACAAATACACATATTTATTTGCATTTAAAACTTGTTTTTGATTTTATTCAATTATGTTTTATAAAAGAAATACGCAAATTCTTTAATTAATACTTTGAATTTATTTTCACAATTGTTTTTTGTTTATATTTGCATCAGCTGTTCGTTTTATAACTTACTAAAGTTTACCTGAAGAAAAAGTCTGGGTAAATTTTGGTAAAAAAAAGAAACACTAATACACTCTCATTAGCGCTCTCATTTACCCAATTTTCGAGTACGGGAAAGCTTTTGGGTAAATTTCGGTAACTTTGGGTACGTACAGGAACGCACTTATAATTCATTCTAAGTTATTTTTTTCTGTAAGATTTTATTTAGTGAGTTTGTGTGATTCACGTGAATCACGCGTGATTTTGAGTAAAATCGTAATTTACTCACGTGAAAGTGGGGGAGTGTGAATAGAAATCAATGTTCATGGGTGATTGTGCGTGACTGAAATTTTTCTGCTGTGAGCGTAAGTGAGTGCGAGTCAAAATCCACTCACGTGGCCGTCTCTACTTTGGACTAACATTTTAGACTTAATAAGAGCAACAGAAATAACTAAAAACAATGTTTTTTGTCGAAAATTGCTGTTTTAAAAAATTTCTATGGCTTTCGAACTAAATGGAATTTGGAAATATAGATTAGACGCATGAATGCGTCTTAATGAGGACATCTATTGTAAAATAAACATAAAATAATAATAAAATGAACTCGATCTGCACTTGTCGACTTAAGCGATTATGTGAAAATTACACAGATTATTACATATTTTGTTTTCTTCATTAAAATTGGTGTCGTTGAGCATTAAACAGTTAAGATTGTGCTACGCATTATTATAATCTAACACTCACCTAGGAGGAGCCCAATCGTGTCGAGTACAGTCCAATAATGTGCCTACATAAGTTTTGCCTCGCCAAGTTACATTGACGACAAGAACACCACCTTCGGTCTCATGCCATACGATTCCTTCTAACGTAACTGATGTACCAGGTTCACAAGGTCCCAAGCAGTCTGGTTCCGTAATAGTACCTACAGATGTGCCAATGCAAATATCCACCATTTCTTTGTTATTCATATTTGCTGCTAATTCCGTTGTATTACAATCCATGTGCTTCGCTCGCTTTGCGGGTGGAGATGCTGAGCTGTCGTCCGGTGAAACACTTGATGTAGAATTACCAGTGCATTGTTGCGAAGGTGTGATGATAGTACCACTTAATATATTTGTGCTAGTAGCTACTGGTACGGCAAGAGTATGATGAACAGTTGCTGAAATTGTTCCAGGTGCCAACTGCTTTGCCATTTGATTTGTAACGTTGGATGGAGATAGTTTCATATCTGTATGCGGCAGTGTGGACACAGATGAGCCGCTAGTAGAATTATTAGAAGCTGCAGCTGCAGCCAATTGTGCAGCGATATGTGATGAAATCTTTATGTTAGCGATTCCGCTGGAAACTTCTTTACTTGGAGGACCTGGAGCGTTTGCACTTCCGCAATTTGGTGACGACTGGGTTACCACCAATGTGCTACTGACACCAGTTGTATCTGCTAAAAGTTTCGTGGCTGAAACTGCAGCATTAGGAGTATCGGCTGAAGGTGTAAAAACTCCTGGAGGAACTGCTGCGTTACTGCCGCTGGTGTTTGTATTTGACAAGCGCTGTGTGATTGTTGAACACTCAGTCCTACGAATACACGTGTTACTAGAGCAAAGAGTATTGCTATCTGCTCCGCTGCATTGACATGTCGACTTTTCCGTTGATTCTTTCTCGGTGATCAGTGAATTTTTTTCAGTTCCTACTCCTGTGCGATTGGAATGTGAAGACTTATCTTTCGCTTTATCTCGACGATGACCAGAACTTCCTCGTTTTGTGCCCTGCCCTATTGATTGTGATGTACTATTCGATATGCCAGCAACACAGCTAAGTGCATTGTTTCCGCTATTATTATTCAAAGCAACATTATTACTAGTTTGGCTACTTATATTTCCGACATTCTTTTTACTTCCACCAATGAGATTTCCACTAGCCTGGAGATTACTGTTACCCATAGCATTGTTTGAACCTTGAGTAGAACTGGATGAAGCCAAATTCGCGGCTGATACTGAACATGTAATTTCGTCTTGATTCGTACTGCAAGCAACAGCTCCAGTTCCCAACTGTCCATTTTGTTGTTGCTCCGTTGCTTTTACAATTTCATGTTTGGCTTCTGAGCTCTTCGAGCCGGGTTTTGTACGTTTTATTTTCATTTTCAAACCTTTGTCTAAAGTGGCCTGATGATCAATTGACATTTTATTGTTTGACTTAATAGTGTTACCAGAGCAGGAACCGCTCTGTCCACTGGATGTGTTACTAGTACCTCCTCCACTTGCAGTACTGCTCGTATTACTATTACTTCCAGCTTGCAATGACATGATGGCTGTACAGCCTTTAGTTTCTAAATGCTTTAAAGTCTCAATTTTTGATTTACAGCTTACAGTTTCGTTACTACTATCTAAGTTTTTTCGATGTGTCAATATGTAGTGGGTGGACGATGTAGTTGAAATAAGGTGACCCCCCTTGGAAAAACCAGCAAAGGTAGATGTAGATGATAGAGGCGAATTGCTTACAGCATTTGAATTTACTGATTTAGATATGGACGCCGTTGTCGATTCGGAGATGGGTAGAATGTCGTGGCTTAAAATATGTATGTCAGTGCTGAGGAGGTCTGGTGAAGTCTTTTTAATTCTCTGGGAATTGCATTTTTTTTCTTTTTCATTAAGTTTTATAGGTATTGGTTTCAGAATATCTTTTTTATAACTTGCTAAATTTTTATCACCATCAAAATTGTGAACTTTTAACGATTTTTCAATATCAGCATCTAAATCATTTAATAGCTCAGGTATTCCCCCAATATCCCACTCTTCTTCGTATTCAAAGTTAGAATATTTTGCTATTTCACTTGGTGTTGATACAATACTATCTTTGTCTGAAATTTAAGATACATGTTTAAAAGTTTTTCTCATATGTAAAAATATAACAATTTTTTTATCAAAATATATTTAAAAAATTTCCCAGTTAAAAATTGACCACGTTACAAAAAAGTAGTACCTAAAATGTTTTGCCACCCGTGTAAAAAAGTTTAGATCTGACCAGATCTTTTTGGTTCTCAATAGATATGATTGAATCTAATTAGATCCTGTACCAGATCACATCGAATATGATCAGATATGGCATATGTGATAATACCTTATGGCAAGATCTGATCAGATCTAGTGCCACATTTGTTCAAATCTAAAGTGATCTGGACAAATGCGCCAGATATGCCTAGATCTGATCAGATCTCAAATTTGTCCCCAATTTTGAGATCTAACTAGATCTGGTAAGATCTACAAAGATCTGGCCAGATATGCCTAGATCTGATCAGATTTAATTAGATCTCAAATTTGTCCCCAATTTTGAGATCTAATTAGATCTGGTAAGATGTGCTGAGATCTGGCCAGATCTGATCTTTTTTACACGGGCAGTAAAGTTCTACAGAATCGTCATTCCTAAATGTGTCTTTCTTTTTTAGCCCCTGACCCAAGGACAAATATTTTACAGACCACTATTGTGATGAAGTGCTTTAAATTATTAATTTTTTATGGATCTAAATTCCATATAAAATTATTAATAATGTTGGGAAAGGTTCATGGGTGATTTAAGGACCTTGTAAGAATCTTCAAGTGTCGTTGCAAGTTTGCCAGCAAAACAAATTGTAGTCATGATTTACAAACCACTTTTTTCATTGCTTCCAAAATATCAGTATTGTATTTTTACCGCTTTTTTTTTAAAGCAATTCTAAACAACTTCAAAAACATTGCTTCCAAAGTATCCGTTAGAATATTCCCAGTAGCAAATAGTCGAACTATTCTAAAACTACTACTTTTTGGACTAGTAATTACAAACTAGTTCTTAAAATATCCATTTTAAACCAGTTGTGTACTAGCAGTTGTGTACTAGTTTAACATGCAAGGCTCCATGGCAGGGGGATAGGGAAATTTCACCCCTCAGCAAAATCGAAAAAGCAAAAAGGGGGAAAAGGAAAAAGAGGAAAAAAGGAGAGAAAAAAGAAGAAAAAAAAAGGATAAACTGAAAGAAATAAAACTTTGTTATGCATAATTACATGAAATATAAAAATTTTTCTTTATTTTCATTTAACCAGTCGTCATTTAAAAATCGTCAATAGACATTTTAACAAATTCGTTTATAAAACTTACAATTTTGATTATAAAACAGTTAAAGTTTGTGGAGAAATGTAGTTAAAAGATCTAAATTGTGACGACGAAAGTCGCTGGCGTCTCGTTTTCGCCGCAGCATTTTTTCTTTATATTGAAAAAAATATTCTTTATTATTTTTTTATTAGCGGTCAATATTTAGATCTCATGGGCCCGATCTCTACCTTTACGTTTGCAAAAGAACAAATTAATTATATTTGCTATTTTTTTATTTTTATTCACCACAATAAAATGAAACCCAACAAGGGAAAATACATGAACAGTTGTGGTCATTTAAAATAAACTCACATCTCTAAGGAGTGTTGTGTACATAACCACCACAACAAACATTACTTAAACGAACGACACGCATGAAATCAGGGCAGTTGGTTGATGGCGGTAGCTGTGCACACATAAACTACGAGAAGTGCCTACATTAGGTTTCTCTACTTGGAAACAGTGAAGTGCCTACTTTAGGTTTCACTACCATCAGTTGTTTTACCGCGATTGAGGAGAAGTGCCTACGCCAGGTTTCTCCAGGAATCATCGAGAGAAGGGCCTACTCAGGTCTCTCTACTGCTTGGCTTGGCTTACCGCGATTTATAAGAAGTGCCTACGCAAGGTTTCTCCAGGAATCAAGAGAAGTGCCTACTCAGGTCTCTCTACCGTCTTTTTATTTTCCCGTGATCTATGAGAAGTGCCTACTCCAGCTTTCTCTGTGATTATTGTTGAGGACGATAAAAATAGTGTGTAGATTACATAATGATATTTAAATTAAATTTTTTAACTAAACTTTAAAACTAAATAAAGAATCTCTTTAATTAAAAAAAAAAAAAAACCTAGAACAACTCGTTTTTTTTCACTCTATATCCATGCAAATATAAATTTCTGCAGCGACCCTGACCCCCGTGAGCTATACCCCAGCAACCGGAGGAAAACTCGTCGTTACAAAATTTCAAAATAGATTTTCAATATTTTATATAGAACAACAAATTTCATTTTAAAATTTCGTATTTTCTAATACAAAATCCGATTTTAATTGAAAATTTTGTAAATAAAAATAAACGCCTTTACTATTTAAATCTTCCAAATGTATATTTTTCTTAAATTCGACTTAAGTTAAAATTTTGGGTGGCAGTATGCTTTGACCAAGTTTATTTTTGGAGCATTCTGATTGGTTAATTTATTTTTAACCAATCAAAATGTTTGAAAATATAAATCTTTCTTTAGGATTTTTATACACAAAATAAACAACACCGTATGTTTAACGAGTAAAAAGGTTAAAGTCGGGCATGCCGACAATACAATACCCTACACCAGTCTGGTTACCAATATTATATTGTTTATACGCTGCAGGTCGCAAATATTAAGATATTTGGATTAAACTAGGTACACAGTCTTATGTTGGCCCAAGGGCATAGCCTACTGAATTTGGTGAACATCGGTCCATGTTTAGACCTAGTGCCCATATAAAGGCCCCCCAAAATTATATTGTTTATACGCTGCAGGTCGCAAATATTAAGATATTTTGATGAAATTTGGTACACCGACCTATAGCAGCCCAAGGACGAAGCCTATTGATTTTGGTCAACACCGGTCCATGTTTAGACCTAGTGCCCATATAAGGGTCCCCCAAAATTGGCTTGGTTACAAACTGCAGGTCTCAAATATTAAGATTTTTTAATGAAATTTGGTTCGCTGACTCACATTATAGAAAATTTTAACACAAGTCCCATTTTAACCCATTCGAATTTCGGATCCAAACATTAGCTCGCTTTTAGCCAGACTGGCTTTTACTCGGCATGCCCGACTTTAACCTTTTTACTCGTTTAGTTTTTATTTATTTATTCATCTACAGAATGCAATACAATTCTTACAGAATTTATATGTGTACATTAGACTGACCCTTAAAATAGCGATTTGTCGATTTTCGTTCATTACACTCCCCAGTTTTGTTGGAAATGGTCCCAAATGGAACAAATCGATTTTTTTAACGTTAACCCTTGCCGAAAGTTGGACGAAAATGGCCCATTTTGTAAAAAAGTATATTAATATTAAAAATTCCCAAAATTCTAAATTTCGAAAAAATTAATTTTGTATTTCACTTATTCATTTAATATAGTCAAAATTATTCAGATATGGAATTTTTAATTCATCGGATATCATTAACCCACTTTTGCCTGAAATCAAGAATGACCCCGAATTTGATAAAAATGCAAAAACGTGTTTTTTTTTTAATTAATTTTAAAGATTTTTTAAAATGCCCAATTTGGAGATGTCGATTGATATTTGTACCATGCAATAGTTGATATTAAAGAAAAAAAATAAGTTGGAAAAATTATAATTCGAGTTTGTGTTTGGAGCGACTGCTTTCCAGGACATTTTATAAAAATTGCTCATTTTATCAAAAATTTAACAAAATTTTAATGTTTTCATCAAATTTTACACAGTTTTCGGAAAAACATCACTTAAATTTGGTTAGACTATAATTATCTTTATATTTGTTTACAAAATCTTTAACCCTTAGTGGCTTGGGGTCAGAAAAGAGCCATGAAACTTAATATTAATTATGACTACGAGATTGTAAAGCTATCAAACTGATTAAAAAAAAAATCTCAACTGGATAAAAATAATTATTTTATGTAATGTGATCCATATGGGGTTAATTTTTATACTTTTGGCCAAAAACGACACACTAGGAAATTTACAGAATAACACCTTTCATAATTTTCGGAAAAATATCACTTCCAATGGATCAAAAAAATCTTTTTCCCACTTGATAAAAATTATTATTTTGTGTAACTTGATCCATATAGGGTTAATGTTTTCACTTTTAGGCAACAAATACCCACTTGGAAATTTACAGAAATGATGGCTTTATAATCTCATAGTTATAATTAATATTAAGTTTCATGGGCCTTTTCTGACCCCAGGTCACTAAGGGTTATTTTTATGCAGATGTAAAGATAATTATAGTCTAACTAAATTTAAGTGATAGTTTTGCGAAAACTATGTAAAATTTGATGAAAACATTAAAATTTTTAAGTTTTTGACAAATTAAGTAATTTTTGTAAAATGTCCTGGAAAGCAGTCGCTCCAAACACAAACTCGAATTATCATTTTTCCAATTTATTTATTTTTCTTTAGTATCAACTATTATGTGGTACAAATAGCAATCGACATCTCCAAATTGGGCATTTTAAAAAATCTTTAAAATGAATTTAAAAAAAACACGTTTTTGCATTTTTATCAAATTTATGGGTCATTTTGGATTCCAGACTAAAGTGGGTTAATGATATCCGATGAAGTTAAAATTCCATATCTGAATCATTTCGGCTATATTAAAGGAATAAACGAAATAAAAAAAATTTTTTTTCGAGATTTAGAGTTTTGGGAATTTTTAATAGTAATACACTTATTTCCACAATGGGCCATTTTTGTCCAACCTTTGGCACGGATTAACGTTTAAAAAAAAAAAATTGATTTCTTCCATTTTGGACCATTTCCAATAAAACTGGGGGATGGAAAAATCGGCACGGTAGGCGTGGTTAAAGAAAGAAAAATTTAGTAATTGTTCTATACGATTTTTTCAGTACACATTTTATTAGCATATGTGACAGCGCATAGAGAAAGGGACCTAAGGGTAAAAAAATCAATTTTTTTTTGTTTTGTGGACAACATCTGAGCATCTAATGAGACCGATCCCATGCTCTCCTGACCTTAGGTCCCTTTCTATCCTTAGGTCCCTTTCTATTTTGCGCGTCACATATAGTGTAAGACTAATTGTAACGGTGGTATCGGTGACATCTGAGCCTTCCTGGATATTTTAAAGGTATTTTTGGTGGGATTTTTCCTAATATTTCGGATAATGGGTCGTATTTCAGCCTCATTAAGTTTCATGGGCATACCAGATTAATGCTGATTTTGAAAGTTTGTAAACTTTTTATTCTTAATAATTTTTACCAGTATATTGTGGATTCTGTCAGTAACTAAATAAATTTCATAAAATTTTTTCCAATTTTATAATATGTTTGCACAAGTTCAAGGACATTCAAGGAGGTTTATCGACCCATTTTGAAAATAAAGTCACTTATACAAAAAAAGAATGATTTGTACCGACCACGAGCAAAATAAGAAAATTAATTATTTATTAATATTCCTTAGAATGCCCCTTCAGGAAATGAAGGGTCGATTGATCCAAAGTGACAAATTTGTGATAGGTGAATAAGGGACATGCTACAAACCACGGGATATGCTACAAACGGTATATCAGAAAGAGGTAATTCAACCTTGTGAGTATTGAAATGGATGCAAAACATTAATTGGTTCATCTTGGATATATCATATACCTGGAGAAAAAGTATCATAACATAAAATTGACAAAAGTAACTAGTACCGTTACAGTTGAAGTAGTGATATAACACAGAACAGGTGTAGTATAATTAGATATAATTAAATATTTGTGGATATAATTAGATATTTGTGGATAAATTTAGATCTAATTTGATCCGAAAAATGGCGGATCGAATTAGATCCAGCTATATATTTGTGGATAAACTTAGATCTAATTTGATCTCAATTTTGGCAGATCGAATTAGATCCAGCAATATATTTGTGGATAAAAGTAGATCTAATTTGATCCGAAAAAGTGGCAGATCGAATTATATCCAGCAATATATTTGTGGATAAATTTAGATCTAATTTCATCCGAAAAATGGCAGATCGAATTAGATCCAGCAATATATTTGGGGATTAAGATCTAAATTTATCCAAAAAATGACAGATCAAATTAGATCCAGTAATATATTTCGGGATTGCGTAAGATCTTAACTTTTCCGATAAATTGCAGATGGAATTAAATCCAGTGATATATTTGGGGATTTGGCAGGATCTTAATTAATACCATAAATTGCAGATTGAATTAGATCCAGCAATTTATTTCGGTATTAAAATGGCAGATCGAATTAGAAACAGCAATATATTTGAGGATTGACATCTAAAACTATCCAGAAAAATGACAGATAAAATTAGATCCCGCATTATATTTGGGTACTACGTAAGATCTCCATTTATTTGGGATTAAATCAGATCCCAGACAAATATTGACAACAGTTCAAAAAATAATACACTGGCAGAGCACTGATTTTATAAAAATTACAATATTTTGTTAAAATAAGGTTTAAACTCAGAAGGTCTCAAGTTCGATACCGTTCACGGCTATGCATTTTTTTTATAAAATGAATTTCTTTTTATAAATTATAATTATATTTTTTTTTATTAAATTGAATTTTTTTTAAAAAATAATTTTATTTACATCTTTTTAACGCTCTACACCATTTCCAATTGTATCAATTGTTTTTACGATTTAACAATTGTATTTCAGAAATAATCGATTGAATTTCAGTTTTATCAATTGTATTTCAGAACTTATCAATTATTTTTCAGATTTATGAATTGTATTTCAGAACTAGTCAATTGGATTTCAGTTTTATCAATTGTATTTCAGAAATTATTAATTGTATTTCCGTAATTCACAATTGTGTTTCAGAAATCATCAAACTGTATTTCAGAAATTATCAATTGTATTTCAGAAATTATGAAATGTATTTCAGAAATTTTTCTCTATTAATTTTGAAATACAATCAACAAGTTCTGAAATAGATTTGATTATTTCTGAAATACAATTAATAATTTCTGTAATACAGTTGATAATTTCTGAAATAGGAACATTTAAAATTTCTGAAATACACTTAATAGCTTCTGAAACACAGTTAATATTGTAGTTGCTGATGAGTTACCATATATGACCATATATTGTTTAAATGGCACCATATATGACAATATATTGTTTAAATGGCACCATATATGGTATCTGTTCCCTATTAAAAAAAAATAATATGGAGCTTTATATGGTAATATACAACTTAGAGTGATCCATGTACCATTTGATCCGGAAAATGGCCAGATAAAATTGTATCAGTTGTTTATCAGTTTTTATCTAATTGCATTAGTTTAGATCAGACCTGATTAAATTATGTGTTAATCAGATGAAATTGTATCTCGTTGGCTTAGTCGGCAAACCTGTCAAGTCCAATTTTTATGCAAATTGAGTTTTTGATGTAGTATGCTAGTGTAACTCAAAACACATCATTTACAAAAAAAAAAAAAAATGCCATTATGTTGTTTTTTCTTGTTGTTATGCAGTGGTAAGCAATTCTGTCAAGTCCAAAAAAACAAACACAACATCGAAAACCACATGCTAAGTCCAGCTGAAAACAACACACATTTTGTTTCAACAAATTACTTCAATAGAATTAAATGCGACTTTTGTTTATCTAAAGATTAACTAAATAATTATTTAGTTATTTTAACTTTTAAGGTACCCGGTGTACAATTGGAGTCCGAAAAGACTCATAAAAGAGCCCTTAGACCTTTTGAAATAATAGATATATGAGGGTGTTTTTCTTCACCGATGAAGCCTCTTTTGAGCGCACTTTTATGGCTCATAAAAGACTCCAAATTATGAGCATTGCTGGAAAACTTTGAATTTTCTGAGCCATTTATGAGTCATTTGTGACAAATTTTTGAGTAATTTATGAGCATTGAAAAAATTTTGAATACGCTCATAAATAAGAGTCTATTATGTTTCATTTATGACTCTAAGATTTGAGCACTCTGAAAATGTTCGTCTTTCAGAGTCTTTTATGAGTCATATTTCTGAGCACTCAGAAAAATATTGGCTGGGTAACTATTACCCTACGGGAAATTTTAACAAACTGTCACCGAACTGGCCCCTTTATATGAAATAGACTGGTCACTTTTACATGGCGTTGTCATAGGAGGGGGAAATTGACCCCTTGTGACATGTCACAAGACAAATCCTAGGACAGGTTACTGAACTCTCACAAAAAACAAAGTTCAGGGACCTGTCCTGGGATTTGTCTTGTGACATGTCACAAGGAGTCAATTTCCCCCTCCTATGACAACGCCATGTAAAAGTGACCAGTCTATTTCATATAAAAGGGCCAGTTCGGTGAAAGTTTGTTAAAATTTCCCGTAGGGTACTTATAAATTTTTTCAGGAAAAACATTGTTAATTTATAAATTTTATTAGGCGATTGTCATGAATTCTGCTGACATAAATAAAAATAAAATAAAATAAAAAAAAGAAAATAAAATCTGCTAAGTCCACAAAGTTGAAAGAAAATCTGGTAAGTCCACATTTAAAATAGAAAATTATAAGGAGCAAATCTGCTAAGTCCAAAAAGAGCCTATAAGTCTGCAAACTTTTATTTTGGAATTCTATGATTTTTTGTGGTTAAACAAGATGAACTAAAGAAGAAAACTGCGTTTACAGATTTAAAAAAAGTTAACCCAAAAAAGTTAGACAGTTTTTTGTCTTTCCTGAAATATTCCCGCCCGGGAATTCCCGCCCGGGATTTCCCGGGCGGGAATTCCCGGGAAATCCCGGGAAAAGTTTGTGGGGAATTCCCGGGAAAATAATATATTTTTCCCGGGAAAACGGGAAATTTTAAAAATATTAAATTTTTTAAATTGTTTTTGTTTCGAATAGGATTTTTTAATTTTAGTGATAAAAAACATTTTAAATACCAAAACAAAAATGTCAAAAATAAATAATATATTTTTCCCGGGAAAACGGGAAATTTTAAAAATATTAAATTTTTTAAATTGTTTTTGTTTCGAATAGGATTTTTTAATTTTAGTCATAAAAAACATTTTAAATACCAAAACAAAAATGTCATTGTTAAAAATCTTTTAAAAGGGAATACACTTATTTGACACACAAATAAAATCTTTGCCAAGTAATTAGGAGCATTTCAACTAATAAAGATTTTTCGCATAACTTATTCAAAATTTAAGTAGTAAAGCCTAAAAACTTGGTAAAATGTTTAAAAAAAATATGAAAATAAACTTTGTTTTTTACAAATAATAATAGGTAAAGTCGACTTTAGTTAAAATATTGGGTGGCAGTATACCTTGACTTGGTTTATTTTTGGAGCATTCTGATTGGTTAATTTAGTTTCAACCAATCAAAATATTTGAAAATATAAATATTTTTGTAAGGTTTTCATACACAAAATGAACAAAACCGTTTGACTAAAAATAAAGTCGACTTTAATTTTAAAATACGCCTTTATATTAAGGGGCAATAATTTTATAAGTAACGTTTCCATTAATAAATGTGAAAAGAGAAGAAAATCCGACATCTAAATTTGGTTCACAAAAAAAAAAAAAAAAATTGATGGTCATGCAACTTCTCTTGAAGAAAACAACAACAAGAATAACGTTTCAGCTAAAATTAGCAAAGTACCCGAAGAAAAAAGTAAGCTGAATAGGCATTAAAGGTTTTATTGTAGGGCAAACATTTCCTGAAATGGTATCCAAATTAGCCGCAGTCAATCCGCACCATAACTAGATCTTCGTTTATTCGAGAAAGTTTTTATAATAAAAACCTGGCATTGCAAAAAAAAATGAAACCGATGTAAAGAACATTATATTAAAGTACTACAATCATGTAAAAGATATCATGATAAAAGAAATATCGAGCAATATTTCTAACAATAGGAGATTTACTATAATCTTAGATGAATGGACAAGAATATCACAAAAGAGATATTTGAACATATGTATAAACGGAAATAATTCATTTTATAACCTGGGGTTGGTTTATATATCAGGAAGATATAATGCTGATGAAATAAGAAGAATTGTAGAAATAAGATTAGAAGAGTTTTATTTGTCTTTGGAAAATAACATTGTGGCCACCATATCTAATGGGCCAAGTGTGATGAAACGGTTTGTTTCAGACAGTCCAGAAGTAGGTGCTTTCTGCTGGAATCATGCAATTCATTTGGCAGTGCTGCGAGTAATTTATGTGAAATTAAATGTTCAACATTCTGATATTTTTTACTTTGAATTCTCACTACACAGACTGCATTTGTACTGAAATAGTGTTTTTTTTTAACAAAAATTACTTATATAGGTGGTTTTCATTAACAATTATGTTCAAAAGTATTTCCCGGGATTCCCGGGAATCAAATTTTTTCATTCCCGTTTCCCGGGAAATACAAAAGTCCGGGAAATCCCAAACCCGAGGCACTATACATATTTTCTTATATTATCATATCTGGAACTGTATTAAAAATTTTGATCATGAGGTACCATATATGACCATACATTGTTTAAATGGCAACATATATAATAATATATGGTTTAAATGGCACCACATATGCTAATATATTGCTTAAATAACACCATATATAAATATATATGGCACTATATATAGTAGCATATATTATCATATCTGCAACTGTATTAAAAATTTTGTTCATGAGATACCATATATGACCATATATTGTTTAAATGCCACCATATATGATAATATCTAGTTTAACTGGCACCATATATAGTTATATATTGTTTAAATGATACCATATATAATTATATATTGCTAAAATGCCACCATATATATTAAGATATAGCTCTATATACAACTATATATGCAATAAGATCAGCCATGCTATGTAATATATAATCATATATACCATATCCAATATTATAAAGGCCGGTATCTAATTAGATGAAATTATATATGGCATAATATAAGGAAAATTTTTGGAAAAAGACGTCATATATAATTATATATGGATATACATAACGACATGTCTAATTATATATTGTAATATATGCCATATATGATTATATATAATTTTTTTTACACGGGTATGTATGAAAAAATGGCAATCGGTGCCGTAAAACCCTATCCCGTGACTGTTGCTCAAAAAACTGTTCAGTGATAGACTGAAAGGCGGTACAACCCTGTTGGATTTATTCACAAACACTTAGGGGATTTTATATCTAAAAAGAATTTTTTATTGAATATTTTGATTGTCGGTTCTTTTCTCCAATCGTTGGTGAAATTTGATTAAAATATTCGTAAGTGTTAACAGAATAAATCAAAAGAAAATTTTTTATAATACCGATAAATCCATTATGAAATAGGGGCAAGCATTTCAAAAAAAATCACTAGAGAAACTTAAATCACTAAGGTGTCAAAATTACCGATTCGACCAAAATAGGTACATCACATCAGTATTTGCAAAAATTAATTAAAGAGAAGATTAAATTTAGGTTTTTTTTTAATAGATTAATAGAACAGCTTTTCAAATATGCTATTCTCAATTTTATAAAAATAACTAAAAACTAGCACAAAAAGCCCAAAATTACCGAAAACCAGTTTAGTTTTGAACACAGGAATTGTATTTTTAAAGTTCATACTAATTTTTTTACATGTAAACTTAAGAGGGTTTTACTTAAAACCTGTGCCCAGATTCTATAAAACAGGTTTGTTCCACGTAATTCTGGGTAAAGTCTGGTAAAATGAGAGTAAACAAAAAATGTTGGTTTTTAATTTTTATTTAAAAAATAAAAATTGTTTTTTCGACCTTTTTAATTGATTAATTAGAAATTTATTAATGAGTGTGAGTAAAACCTTAATTTACTCACGTGAACGGGAGTGTGAGTAGAAAAAATTCGGTCGCGATTGAGTGTGAGTGAGTCATTTTTGCATGAGTGAATTTGCGTGAGTCGAATTTTACCGACATTGTTTTTCTAGGCTTTTAATAAATATTTTGTTTAATAGTTAAGTGTCAAAATTACATATGCATAGCAATTTTAAGTTTAAAATTTAAAATTTTTCTTAATTGGCATTTTACTTTTTCCGGTAAGATTTTATTTCGTGAATTTGCTTGATTCACGTGAATCACGCGTGATCACGCGGGAGTGTGAATAAAATTTGAATTTACTCACGTGAGCATAAGTGAGTGTCAGTAGAAAAAAAGTTCGGGAGTAATTGTGCATGATTGAAATTTTTCTCTTGTAAGCGTGAGTGAGTGTGAGTCAAAATTCACTCACATGCCCATCTCTAATTTAATTTAGCCACGCTCATCGATGTCCCGGCCATGGTGTATCTCGTTAAGAGTAAATGCTACGGGTCGTAGCCTGTGTAGAAGGTTGCTGGGTTGATTCCCGGTCATGGCATACACAAAAAGTTTGTCATATAAATAAAATAATTAAATAATAAAATAAATAATAAATAACAATAGAGACAATTTAACAATTAAAAATACTTTGATGAATTGGCCATAAACTTCTTTCTGTAAATGAACTTTAAAGAATTGTATTTCATATTCGTAACGTATATAGAATTGTTCAGAATTTATGCAGAAATCCTGAAAAGAAGCTTGAAATTTTTAGGGACCTTTAAACTCTAAACTTGCAGAAATTTGGTACAAAAGTTGCTGCATTCTATCCGTATATATAAGTTAACACCAAATATGTTTAAAAACATAAAAAAAAAATAAATATGTCACACGCTCACAAAGCTGACGTTGTGTCTACGATTTCAACATTCCAACAGCAACGTAGCTTTGTTCCCATCAGAAATGCTGACACAGCGTCTGACTATTGCACATGCCAACACAACAAAGTGGCGTGATGAGCTAATGGACAAAACCAGTGGTTGTTTGTTAGGGTAGATTTTAAGAATAATAATAATTAAAAAACCACTTGTAAACTTGCATTCGCTAAATAAAGAACGTTGTGTGCTCTGATACGGCGCACAACAATTTTTTAAAAATTAAAATAAAATTATAATATTTTAATTGGTGCTCGCGCAGGCAGGGACTTACCGACGCGAAAAAGTCCCCCGCGCGAATACGATTAGTGACAAGTCAAGACTTGGCATTGGCCCCGTAGTATTCAGTAAAAGGAAAAAAAGGATCGAGCGCTAAGCCGAAGCCAGCTAAGCCAGGTTTGGACTAGCCTCCCCTGAGAAACAAAATAGTAAAATAAAAAAAAATCAATAATTAAGGAATAGAATTAATTAGTGAATAAGTGAACTTTAAACAAAAAAAATCAATAACAATTAAAAAAATAGAGTGTAAAATCTTATTGAAAAACACACCTAAGAACTGTGCTAAAACATTGCAAAAATTAAATCAAGTAAACAGAACTAATTAAAGAATAGAAACAATTGAAGAATAAGTGAATACTAAGCAAAAACATCAATAATAATTATAAAAAATAATTAAATAATTAACTGCTGCGAAACTCACGGGTACCTCTATCAGTACAAAGAAAAAAGAGGAGCAAATAATTGTAAGAAGTGCACATTTACAAAAACTTTTTAATAACTGTGCTAAAATCTTATAAAATTATTAAAAATCAAGTGAAGAGAATTAATTAAAGAATACAAAAAAAGCATATTCGAACACTTAATGGAACAAGCAAACATTTAAGGTGAAATATATAATAACAAGTGACAAAGGCAAATTTCCAAACAACACAATACGTACATCAAGAGGACCAAGAACCAGGCACCGTAACGGTTATAAGTGATATCAAAAAAGTTCTTTTATAACAGTTATTTTGTGACTTAAAAAATAAAAAACCCATCTAAAACCGTTATTTTGCAACGTAAAAATAAAAGGTCGGATAAAACTCTTAAAAAGAGAGTTTTATTTTCCCGTCATAAAATAAAACTCATTTGAAGAGTTTTATTTTCCCGTCATAAAATAAAACTCATTTGAGGAGTTTTATTTGTCCTGTCAAAAATTTAAAACTCATTTCATGTAAATTGACACCCTCATCAAAAATTAAACTAAACATGCTAAAAAATGACTTTGAATATTGTGCACCAATTGCTTCCAAACTGCTCATCTGCTCACTCACTGCTTAAATATCATCATTCGAACATAATTTTTTTGTTTTAACTGGGTCACAAAAGAAATTGTTATTAAATATTATTGTAGTATAACGTGTCAACTTTACGGCAATACCCAATTTATACAGTGGTGACGATTTTTTTATTCAAAATTTTACAAATGACAATTGACGATTTTTGAATAAAACGATTTAGGACAATTGCTGACTTTTTAACGAATTTTAAGCAAAACTATAAAGAAAAGCTAGATTTATAAGAGGTTTCCTCACGGGCTATTTTTGGTCAATAATTGTGTTTATTTGTAAGCGTTTAAAAAACCGCAAATTGTTCTTTTCGAATCGTATTTTTGGTAATTTAAGAACAGAGTTCGAAATCATGAATTTAAAGTCAATATAAATTATTTATAATGATTTTAACCGCAGAACACATGATGAGGTGTTTTATCTGTAATTAATCGTTCACGTGTGCTCTAGAATTGGGTTTTGACAAAAAAAAATTCCCACAAAAAGTGAGTATGGGGTTTGAAAACACTATATTTATGGCAAATAAAAATCGCATTTTTAAAAAAATCCTAGGACGAATTTAAAAGTTATGACCATTTAAAGTTTTTGGTTTTAAAAAATTTGGCGCCTTTGGCAAACTATTGGAAAAACAACTGCTCAAAATAAATATTTTTTAAAAAGAAGGGTTTATAATACGTTAAATTTCCTTCCAAAAAGTACACAAAAAATTAGCAAATACGAAAAAAGAATTGTTGAGTTTAATTTAGTTTACATTTAAAGCAATTACGCCTTCTTAAACCACTTTTCGCGTACTGGTAATTTTTTTTTTATTTTGGATCAAAAGATTCAAATCCATAATTGTTTTACTACAATATAATCTGAATTCAACTTGATCTGATATTTTACTGTTTCAATTAAAAGTTCCGATAAAATTGAGTTTATTTAAGCATATGTATTTTTATGTCTATGCTTGAGTATATAAAAAAACGAATTCTCACGAAAAATACAGAAAAATGTTATGCGCTATTTGTATGGGCAAAACAAAAGAACTCCGTAAGATATCTCTTCAAATGTCACAAGATATAAAATTTTTAACTACAATAATGTTGAACGCCCTAAGCCGTCTATCAGAGGTAAAGATTGTATGTGTTACATTTGCTCAAATGCACAGTGTACAGATTTTAAGTTAAATAAAATTAAATCGTCGTCCGTCAAACAAAAAGTAGGAAGAACTTCGAAAAAACTCACACCATAGTGCTTTGCACTAGCTGCTGAAGCCCATTGTGTAGAGGAAAATCCCACAAATGCAATAAACAAACTAAATTTAGAAACATTCTAAGTGTGACTGGAGCGAAAATGCTGGAACAAATATCCTCTAAAACGATAACAGAAAAATCATTAGCTAGCAATAGCTCATTAAAAGTATCTTTAGAGAATAATCGTGGAAGACGTTCTCTAAAAGTCTCTCTTGCTAGCACTTCTGAAAATTCTGAAGTTGGTAAACAATTAACTGCACACGATATTTCAGTTTTAAAATCTACACATAATTTAAATAATAAAAAAAACCTTAAAAATTACATCACTTTTAAGAAAAACTGTAGGTAATAAATCTATTGAAACAAATATTTTAAATACAAAGCTTTTGATTTTGTAAAAAAAGACAAAAAGCTCGGAATTATAAAACTCCCAACTACTGTTGCATATTGTAGTATGTAGAAGGATTTATAAATAAAATAAAGCAAGAAAGATGCTATCAAAATGAATATCTTCAGTTTAAAGTTGGTGCTGATGGCGGTGGAGGTTTTTTAAAAATATGTTTAAATATTTATAAAGATACTAAAAATCAACAATCAAAATAAGAGTTTCTTGATACTGGCGTTAAAAAGTTGCTTATTTTAGCCATTGCTCCCGATGTTCAGGAAAATTATGAAAATATGGCAATTCTATTTGAAAAGTTAAATTTGCAGACGATTTAAAATTAGGTAATATAGTTTTGGGTCTAATGAGCCACGCATCCCGCTAACACGCGTGTGGAAAGCTAAGGACGTTTGGAAGCATTCGTAAAATTTGTGAAGGCTGGTGTGAAAGTGGTAAGGATCAAGAAGATGCCAAATATTTTAAAAATTGTGTAAACAATCCAATCACATCTGAGCTAGACGAAACATTAGTTTTGGACAAATTTCCACCACCTGAGCTGCACCTATTATTAGGTGTAGTAAATAAAGTCTTCGAGTGTTTGGAAAGAATGTTTCCCGAAATCTCACTTGAAAGTTTTGTAAGGTTCAAAAAGAGTTAATGCATGGTGGAACTTTTAATGGTAATTCTTGAAGAAAACTCTTAAAAAATGTGTCATTTCTTGAAGAAAATCTACCATTAAAGTTTTTACTCTTTGCTGAGGTTTTCAACAGTTTTAATATTGTGGTAAGCTCATGTTTTGTTAAAACATTAGATGAAAATGCAGCGCAACATATTGAAACATTTAAAAATAATTACCTTCAACTTTGTTCACTGACTAACCAAAAATTGTGAGTAACTCCCAAAGTGCATGCAGTATTTCACCATATACTGCATTTTTGTACTAAATCAGACACCGGATTAGAACCTTGGAGTGAACAGGCTTCCGAATCTGTTCACTCAGACTTCAAGATGGTTTGGAATAGGTTTAAACGAACAACTAGTGATCCACATTACGGAAAATGGCTACAAAGAGCAGTTTGTGAGTATAATTCGAATCATATTTAAATTTTATTATATGTACAGTGTGTTTTAAATAAAATAAAATCAAAAATAAATAAAAAAAATTTTAAAATGTGTGTATCAATTTAATAAGTTTAAATGTTTAGTAGTTGGTTTAATTTGAGATTTGGCCGACACTTTCATGCAGATTTTATCTCCGAAGAATATTTTCTACCTAACAAAACATTTTTTAATTGTGTTTATTTAATTGAAAATTGCTTGCTTTTACTACAGTATTATTTTTAATTTTCATTTTTTGAAAAATATTTATTTTAGTAGTTGTTTTTCCAAGAGTTGCCAAAGGCGCCAATTTTTTAAAACCAAAAACTTTAAATGGTCATAACTTTTAAATTCGTCCTAGGATTTTTTTAAGAATGCGTTTTTTTTTAATCCTAAATATAGTGTTTTAAAACCCCATACTCACTTTTTGTGGGAAATTCTTTTTGTCAAAACCCAATTCTAGAGCACCCGTGCGTAGCATAAATACCACCTTTTTAAAGATGAAGCGAAAAATAACGTCCAGTTATTATATAATTCGAATTTATAAAAGCTGTGTTATATACATATAATTCGAATTTATAAAATCTTAAGAGCTGTAATATAGAGATAAGCAGTTAAGATGAAATTTGAATAAAAAAAATTAAACTAGTGTTTTTGTGATATTTAACTGATTTCTTGACGACATTTCATAAAATTCTTGACGATTTTGACGATATATTTTTACATTTTTGACGATTTTTGACCAAAAAGGTCTGACACCACAGAATTTATATCAGAAATCCAAATTGTGCAAAAACCATTTTTGATCAGGGACTCAATAACATTCCCACTGTGCGCTGCACAATGGGTTGAAGAGTCTCAAAACTGAGGATTAATTCAAAAGTTGAAGTTAGCATATTGTAATACATTTTTGTACCCGGTTACAGAAGATAAAAACAATCATCAATAGCTGTCAAAATCATTGTTCTACGTTGTTTACTTTTTTGAGTATATTCTCTCAAAGTTCAATAATAATAATTTTTTTCAACTTTTTTTCTAAAATACTGGATTTTTATATATTCAATAAAAGATTCAATAAAAAAAGACTGCAAAAATTAATAGAATAAACGAAATGAGTTTTATTTTAGACGTAAAAAATATAACTTCTCAAAAGAGTTTTATTTTATGAAGGTTTATTTTATGACTACAAAAAATAAGAAAATAAACCAGGTGAGTTTTATTTTAGACGGAAAAAATAAAACTCCTCAAAAGAGTTTTATTTGAGACGGAAAAAATAAAACTCCTCAAAAGAGTTTTATTTTAGACGGAAAAAATAAAACTCCTAAAAAGAGTTTTATTTTAGACGGAAAAAATAAAACTATTGAAAAGAGTTTTATTTTATGACGGCAAAATAAAACTATCTTTTTAACAGTTTCATCCGATATTTTATTTTTTCGTTGAAAAATAACTGTTAACTGTGGAACTGAGATTGTTTTTTTAAGATCACCATAGATTCGGAATGAGCTCTTCAATACGAATTAATTGGTACACTCAAAAAAATAAGTTAGTAGAAAAATTAGTAAAACGTCTTGTATATCAAGTGTACTAGTTTTCAGCAATTTTTTTTGCTAAAATTCCGTTTTCAGCAAAAATTTTAGTTAAATTTTTTAGCACTAAACTAATTTTACTAATTTATTTTGCTACAAAAATTGTGCTGATAACAGCATTCATAGTGTGGACGACAACCAGATAGACTAGATGTAGATGTCGCACCTTGTCTGGAAACGGAAATGACAAAAAAAGGAAAACAACTCTACACATATTCTATATTTAAATTTTCAGCAAATAAATTAACTAAAGTAAAATTTCGCTACAAGTTTTTTGAGTTTTTTTCAGTCTACTAATATTCAGCAAAAAGTTTAGTGATTTTAACAAGGATTTTTTTCATTTGCAGTCGACTAAGTGTTAGCAAAACTTTTGCTGAAGATTACTATTTTTTTTTAGTAAAAATCAGCTCGCTGATTTTCAGCAAACCTTTTGCTGAAATTACCAACTTTTTTGCAAGCACGCTCCTGACTAAAAATTTGCTGACACAGCAACATTTTTTGCTGACTTCACTGACTTTTTTTTTTGAGTGTATATAACAGTATAGGTCTCCGTTGACTCTAACATGAAGAGTTTTTGAGTTAAAATTTTATAGATAACTGTTATTCACGGTCCCTGCCAAGAACCAGCTATAACCAGTAGTTCTAATGTAAGCTATTTAAGTTTATTAATAATTATATTGTTCTATTTAATTTAAAAAATTATTAAGTCATAATAATTCTACTGAATTTATTAAATTTCCACTCGATTCGAATTCACCAAAACTATAAAAAAAATTTTGTAATTTGAAAGGAAAACTGGAGCCCATTGATAGGTTTACCAGTCCACATTTCGCGTAAATTTTTAATATCCTTTCGAAAATATCTGAAACTTAAACTTTTTCCCTTTCTGAACTAAGTTTTTTTTCCAATCCTCTTATTTCGAACTTCTAATGCCTGACGAGACAGTTGAACAATTAACAAAGACTAAATAGATCCTTGACAATGACGCAACCGACCGGGGCTGCGGCGGCTTTTACCCCGCAACAGAGGGAACAAATAGGCCACATGATAAGAGAGGCACTCCGAACACCGTCAGACCAGCTGACGGATGACGGAGCCGACCATTCTGTTGGGACGCTCACTACCAGACTAGAGGAAGTAGCCCAGGACGAACAACTCGATGACGTCCAGGTAGCCGTCAATTTTTTAGATTAAACTGTTCCTCACTTCGCTATTTCAAGGCGAAGACGAGGAACGGGAAGATACTGACATTTCTATTGGACACTGGAAGTAACAGAAATTATATAAAACCCGAATTAGTAGCCAAACCAAACCAGAACGAGAGAATATTTTACACGAAATCCGTAGCGGGAGATATCAAAATTTCCTATCATACTTTCCTTAATATGTTTAATATTAACGAAATCCCGATTAAGTTTTTTCTTTTGCCTGGATTGAAGGCATTCGATGGTATCTTGGGTAACGACAGCCAAAAGGAGTTGTCTGCCGTTATTCATACGGCCGAAGACTATTTTACTGTTAGGGGTGGACAAAGGATTACTATTAAACAACGCGTTTCACAGAGCGTAAACAACATAGAATCAAGGACACAACATCTGAATGAAAACCAGAAGTCATCTCTTGAAGAAATTGTGAAACAACATGCCCGATTATTCGCTGAACCAGATGAGAAACTAACATATTCCACTGTAGTTGTAGGTGATATAAGAACGGAGAATTTGCCGATATACGCGAAAAGTTACCTATATCCTATGGCATTGAAGGATGTCGTAGAGGAAGAAATTCAATCGACTCCTACATGATGATATTATAAGGCCATCTCGATCCCCATATAATTCTCCTATATGGATAGTACCGAAGAGGGACGAAAAAAAGAAATTCAGGTTGGTTGTGGATTTTAGAAGACTGAACGCGGTAACAATAGCAGATAAATACCCCATCCCGGACATTAATGACGTCCTCTCTAATCTGGGTGGAAATGAATATTTTACTGTTGTGGATCTTAAGAGTGGATTCCACCAAATCCCAGTTAGGGAGGAGGATAGAGAATAAACAGCTTTTTCGATTAATAATGGCAAATATGAAGTCAACAGATTGCCTTTCGGGCTAAAAAACGCCCCATCGATCTTTCAAAGGGCACTTGACGATATACTTCGACAGTTCATTGGTAAGATATGTTATGTTTATGTGGATGATATTATCATCTTCAGCAAAGATGAAAAATCCCATTTGAAACACGTAAACGAAGTATTCAACACGTTGGAACAGGCTCATATGAAGATTCAACTGGATAAGTGCACATTTTTTAAACGGGAAGTAGAATTCCTAGGATTTATCGTATCAAAAGAGGGAATAGAAACGAACCCAAAGAAAGTCGAATCCATATTAAAATTCAATTACCCTAAAACTCTAAAGGAACTCCGTTAATTCCTCGGTCTGTCGGAATATTATAGACGTTTTATTAAGGGTTATGCAGATATAGCCAAACTTCTTATAATTTTACTAAGAGGAGAAGAGGGACGCATATCGAAATCCGCATCTAGTCAGATCAAAATCGAACTGGATGATATGGCAAAAAGGGCTTTCGATTCTTTAAAGAACGCATTGGTATCACGGGAAGTGATATTGGCATACCCCTTGAGAAGGAATTTCAACTAACAACAGACGCTTCGAACTTCGCAATCGGAGCGGTACTAAGCCAAGACGACAAGCCAATAAAATTTATTTCTGGGACACTTAACAAAACTGAAGAGAGCTACGCAGCCAATGAGAAGGAGATGCTTGCAATAATATGGGCATTAGGCTCTTTTAGAAATTATCTTTACGGGTCGAGGAAGGTAATTATCTACACGGATCATCAGCCCCTTACCTACGCTCTTAGTAACAACAATACCAATTCTAAAATGAAAAGGTGGAAGTGTATCTTGGAAGAATATAATTACGAATTAAAGCAGTCAGATTCCTCTACTATGAATCAACATAGCGCAGAAAGTTCCTCTGAGAACCTGATACCTAGCGTCGAAATTCCAGTAAATGTATTTAGGAACCAATTGTTCATAAATATTGACACTACACCTTCATATAAATTTAAAATTATCTTTCCAGGATTTCATCGACACTTAATAACGGAACCCGAATATGACGAACAAAAACTCATAGGGATACTTAAAAGATATCTTAATCCATCTGTGATAAACGGAATCAAAACGACAGAACCTATTATGGGAAAAATCCAGAACGTGTATGCGGACCATTTTTTGAACTATAAGTGCAGATTCACTCAATTAACGGTTGAAGATATAACATCCGAGAATGACCAAGAGAACATAATCTCGGAAGAACACACTAGGGCACACCGTAATTACAGGGAGAACAAGGCACAAATTATGGAAAAATATTATTTTCCGGGAACGGCAAGGAAGATAAGGAGAATTATAAAATTATGTTCAACATGCAAACGGAACAAATACGAAAGACATTCTAATACGCCTGAAATGGGGGAAACACCGATACCTACGCAGAGCTTTGAAGAATTAATTCCTTAATTCAATTTTTCAATTCTGAATTAAAAATTCGAAGAATTAATTCACTAAGCACCATATATTGAATGGAATTAATTCATATTTGCTTTCGTTCGATTTATTTTGTTACGAATTAATTCAATTGCAATAGTTCTTTTTATTAAATCAAATGAATTAGTTCACCGGTGAACAAGTTCAATTTTATAAATCGAACGGAAAAAAGTGAATTAATTCCTTACTGAATGAATTCACTACTGAATTCGTTAAATTTCATTTTCGTTCAGTGAATTAAAAAAAATAAGATTACGTTCAGTGAATTAAAAAAAAAAAAGAAATAAGTTCACTGAATTGAAAAAAAATAAGTTCACTGAATTGAAAAAAAAAAATAAAATAAGTTCACTGAATTCAAAGCCTGTTTTCTGCCGTTCAGTAGAAGAAAACAATAATGTACAATAGACCGTACCTTAAAAAAAAAAGTTCGCGATACACCCTCCAATATGATGTATTTTGGAAGGCGATTTCAAAAAAAAAAATTTTTTTTTTGCCGACCGTAGGGGTCGCCTTTTTCAATTTTTCGTTATAGCCTCGGCATTTAAAATCGGATTTAAAAGTGTGATATATCGTTTAATGATTTTTTGCGAGCTTTAATTTTCTGACATTTGGGTTGCACATTAGGGTGGTAGCAACTGAGATCTGGTGGGTAACTACTAGAACGGGATACTTGAGCAAAACACTGGTAGTAAAAGGCTTTATTTTTTAATCATGTAGGTTGATAGACAGCATCCGGTTTCTAATTTGTTTATTTTAACTAGCACACGCTGTAAAATTGCTTATATAAAAATTTTATTTGTACATTATTGTTTTCTTCTACTGAGCGGCACAAAACAGGCTTTGAATTCAGTGAACTTATTTTATTTTTTTTTTTTCAATTCAGTGAACTTATTTTATTTTTTTTTCAATTCAGTGAACTTTTTTTTTTTTTTAATTCACTGAACGTAATTTTATTTTTTTTAATTCACTGAACGAAATGAAATTGAACGAATTCAGTAGTGAATTAATTCAGTAAGGAATTAATTCACTTTTTTCCGTTCGATTTATAAAATTGAACGCGTTCACCGGTGAATTAATTCATTTGATTTAATAAAAAGAACTATTGCAATTGAATTAATTCTTTGAATTTGTTGTTTGATGAACGCGTTCAGTTGAACGAATTCAGTGAATTACATAAGAAAAGGAATTCATCCAATTCTAGAGAAAATTTAATTCGATTGGTAGTGAATTCATTCAAAAAGGAATTAATTCTTCAAAGCTCTGTGCCTACGTACCCTGATCACACAATTCACATCGACATATTCTCAACCGATAGGAAACTGGTATTGACTTCAATTGACAAATTTTCAAAATACGTACAGGTTAGACAACTTAATGGTAGATCGATCGAAGATGTCAGAAAACCACTTAGGGAACTTCTATTTTCCTATGGGGTACCGAAGAATGTCGTCATGGACAACGAACCCTCATTGAATTCGGCCTATATTTTGTTTATGATGAGAGAGGACTTGAGAATAAATATTTTTACTACGCCCGCCTATAAAAGTGAACCAAATTGACAAATAGAACACTTCCACTCCACTTTGGCAGAAATAATGAGATGCCTTAAAGATGAGGGGACATCGAGGAATTTTGAAGAACTACTGGAAAGGTCCGTCAACGAGTATAATCACTCAATACACTCTACCACCAATAGGAACCCCGTGGATCTATTCTTCGGAAGAACCGTTGATTTTTCTCCCCAAGATTATGAGACCACAAGGCTATGAAATGTTGAACGACTAAGGCGCAAACAGGAAAAGGACATTGCGTACCACAATAGAAAGAAAACGCCGGTTAAGGAATACATTCCTGGCCAACTAATCTACGTAAAGACTAATAGGAGACTCGGTACTAAATTAAGTAACCGTTTTAAGGAGGAAAGAGTCAAGGAGAATCGCGGCACAACCGTCGCGTCATACATAAGAGTCATATAAGGAATTGGGCTTCTGTATATCTAATTTTTCCCCTATTTTTATTCTCTTCCACTTTCTTTCCACATTATTTTTGGCGACTGTACTGGCAGACTTCAATGAACTTGACTACTCTAACTCCCGACTAATAACCATTCAGACTGGCATGGCCAGGAGACAAAATGGCACATTTAAGGTTATACAATTAATCGACCTCGACCAATACCTAGGCCTCGTAAACGACCTCGAATCTATTTTGGACACAAACGTTACATACAGTTATTCCCTCCGTCCGTTTTTGACACAGCAGACACTTGATATAAGAGAACTCATCAAGCGTCTGGGTCCGAATAAGATCAAAAGATCGATTGATGTAATCGGTACTGCATGGAAGTGGATTGCCGGTACGCCGGACAATCACGATTTCGAGATTCTGACTCAGAAGATGGGGAACCTCCTGGAGAATAATAATAGACAGATGATCGTAAACGAACTGACTATCAATAGGATTCAGGAAATTTCCAATATCACTAATGAGATATTGAGGTTTAGAAAAGAAGATTGGAATAATGATTTAATGGCTAGACTGGAACATAAACTAAATTTAATCGAAAAAGAACTACAGAATATCGAATATGACATACAATGGGCAAAAGTTAATATTGTAAACTCTTTCATTTTATCGAAAACCGAAATCTTAAATAATGTATTAGCAAATTATAATATACCAATATTCAGTTTACACGAATTATTAACCTTTGCAAACGTCAAAATTGTAACGAATAATAAAGAAATTTTCTATATCTTAAGCATTCCAATTAAACAAATAGTTTTTAAAACGTATTTGGCAAAACCTGTAAAACTTGGCAATTTAATAGATAAAATTGAATTCGACAAAATTTTGAAGTGTAATAATGTTTTATTTGCCATAAAAAATAACTGTAAAAATTATAATGACTTAACTATATGTAACAAAAATAACTTATTAGAATTAAGAGATTATTGTATAACAAACCTTTTTAAGAACAGAATAGGAAGCTGCACCCAGGTCAACAACGATCACGTGCCCACTATTGAAGAAATCGGAAGCGACATTATACTGCTGAATCAATATGATGGGAAGATTACAGTGAACGATGAGGGAATGAAATTGAATGGAACATACTTAGTGAAATATTTCAACACAACAATAATAATTGATGGGCAAGAATACTTTTCGAGAGCAATATGCAACAGCAAACCCCTCCCGGCCGCACTACAACCAAAAGCGGTTGGCGAGAAAACAGAGGAAGTCCTATCGCTAGAAAGACTGAGGAAAATAAATATAGAAAATGTAAAACGTTTAGAGATGTTAGAAAATAAAAACAACGTGCTGACAATAATTGGTACATTCGTTATAATCTCCACTCTGGGAATTATAATATGTGTTAAAGTATGGAAGAAATGCAGTCACCAAAGAGGAGAGGTAAAAGAAACCGAAAAAAATTTTACGGAAAAGGCCCAAGAATTACCAGTCACTGAGAAAAAACAAACCAGCATCTCCAACCTGCACAGTTTCTGAACAATCGAGACGATTGTATTTAAAGGGGGAGGAGTTAACACCAAATATGTTTAAAAACATAAAAATAAAATAAATATGTCACACGCTCACAAAGCTAACGTTGTGTCTACGATTTCAACATTCCAACAGCAACGTAGCTTTGTTCCCATCAGAAATGCTGACACACAGCGTCTGGCTTTGCACATGCCAACACAACAAAGTGGCGTGATCAGCTAATGGACAAAACCTGTGGTTGTTTGTTGGGGTAGATTTTAAGAATAATAACACTGTGAGACAAATGGTAGGGGTCAGTGATCGGGAAGGGTTCAAACTACCGGGGAAAGTTATATCGGTAAAAAAGAAGTTATAAGTGTCCCGGCGTTTCGCTGGGTCAAGCCTCGGAATCGAGATATATCGATTTGACCTTTGGTGGTCTTTTTTTTGACATAACTCGAGAACCACTAGTCCGATTTTGCTCAAACAATTTTAAAAAAATTAAAAATTACAATTCCTTTAATCTGTTCAGTTTTGCCGGTAAAAATAAATGTATGAAGAAAAAAATATTTTTTGCCTAAAATATTAAAAACGAGTAAAAAGGTTAAAGTCGGGCATGCCGACTATAGAATACCCTAGTCTGTGTAAAAGCCAACTAATGTTTGGATCCGAAATTCGAATGGGTTAAAATGGGGCTTGTGTCAAAATTTTCTATAATGTGAGTCAGCGCACCAAATTTCATTAAAATATCTTAATATTTGCGATCTGTAGTTTGTAACCAAGCCAATTTTGGGGGGACCCTTATATGGGCACTAGTTCTAAACATGGACCGATGTTCACCAAAATCAATAGGCTTCGTCCTTGGGCCAACGTAGGTCTGTGTACCAAATTTCATCAAAATATCTTAATATTTGCGACCTGCAGCGTATAAACAATATAATTTTGGTAGGACCCTTATATGGGCACTAGGTCTAAACATGGACCGATGTTCACCAAAATCAATAGGCGTCGTCCTTGAACCGACATAAGTCAGTATACCAAGTTTCATAAATATATCTTAATATTTGCGACCTGTAGAGTGCGCACAAGAATGCATGGACAGACAGACAGACGGACGGACGGACGGTAGCGGTAACAAACATTTATTTTTACCGGCAAAACTGTTGAGTATATAGAAAAACGTTATATGAACAGATTAAAGGAATTGTAATTTTTAATTTTTTTAAAATTGTTTGAGGAAAATCGGACTAGTGGTTCTCGAGTTATGTCAAAAAAAGATATATCTCGATTCCTAGGGGTGACCCAGCGAAACGCCGGGACAGGTATAACTTGTTTTTGACAGATATAACATTTCCCGTTGGTTTCATCCCATCCCGATTTTGACTGTCGCATAGTGTAATAATTAAAAACCACTTGTAAACTTGCATTCGCTAAATAAAGAACGTTGTGTGCTCTGAACGGCGCACAACAATTTTTTAAAAATTAAAATAAAATTATATTTTAATTATATACGATTTGCTGCGTACGCGCAAAAATACATGGACAGAGAGACAGACGCACGCACGGCAATATCATATTGGATGGAATTTGGAATTGAGGTAGAACAATATCCTAACTAAATATAGAGCAATTCCATATGAAAGCGATCACCTTTTGGACGACCCCTCTCCGATTCTAAAATAAATAGTCTCAATCGATTGCCCAGCAAAAAATAATGTACCTACATATTTTTTTTTTTTTTATAGTGACTGGTTTAGTGGTGGTGTACACCACTGTTATGTGACAAAATTGAAGAATTCTTCATAAGGGACCTCATTGAAAGTTGTTTTAAAAAAAACTACTAAAGCGATCGCAACGAGTGATAGCTCGTTGGAAAGGTATTGAATCAGGCTTTAAATGAAAAATAAAATTTTCCTAATTTTTCTCAGAAATTTACCTTTTTTCCCATGAAAATTAAATTTTCCGATTTTCCACAGAAGCTCCTAAATTTTCCGGCTAATTTTTTTTTTTTTTGGATTCCTCATAATTTTTGCTTTAAGAATCAGCAATAAAAAAAATGGGCCCCGACTCCTTGTTTGGACAGGAGAGGAGCATTTAAGAGACCACCTTGTTCTCATTGTTTTTATATTTTTTATAATTGAATTATTTGTAATTATTTAACATTGTTTTATTTTATTATTAAAAATACATTTTAAAAATTATTTTACAGTTAAAAATACATTTATGAAGAAAAAATCTTTCTTATTTTGCTGCTTATACTTAATTACAATATTTATTAAAAATTTCAATTGTCTTGGCATCATTATAAAATTAAAGTAACTTTAAATTTAGCACGTCGGCAGACGAAGAGTACCGCTTTACATTAATTGACATATCAGAAATATTTGGTATGAAGCAATGAAACTTTTGCGTTCCAGTTATAGTTTTGACATTATTATATCTGTTTTGAATTCGTCGCTCCATGGCATCGTGTTCTTTTTGAGTGCATAAAACTGTGTTAATGGCAATTTCCTTGCTTTGAATCCACGAAAACAAATGTTTTACATTTAAGATCTGGTCAGTATATGGCCTTTGCAAACTTGCCTTAGTCGCCATGCGTTTTAGGGTTCCCCCTAACGCATCGCATGGGCCCTTACCGTGGGACGTCGCAAAAAAGTGCCACTCGACCTTGCAGTTTTGTTCTTCTTCAATTATGCAAAGATTGTAAAAATTTTTTTTATTCTTGTACTGAGAAGCCGCGCCGTCTGAGAAAAACGTTACTTTGTCGATTGCATCGAATTTTGATCTTAAGAATTCAAACAGTTTCATTTGAAATAAATAAACGGACACATAATTATGAGCTAAACTCTCCGCGACAACAACAAGGCTTACGGTCTGTAGTTCGTTATCTTCGTTATTGAAATAAATGCAAAAAGGATGCACCGTGCACTGGTCGTTTGCCCAGTGATAAGCCTGAATTTCATCCTGAACGAGAAAAGTGTAATTCTCGGCAAAGTCGCTTATCACAATGAATTCATTTTGGGCTAATTTCTCCTTACTTTCCTTTAGAAATTTCGATTGCATATCGGATATGAAATGGTGCGCCTTCAGTTCATTTAACTTGAATCCGAATTCCTCGATGAATTCCGGAATCTGCTTTACCACGGTTTCAAGGGAACATCAGCCGCTGCTAATTATCCACTGTTTGAAATGCACCTCCTGAATTAACAGCTGTTCAAACTTTTCCGCCAAATATTGCTCTAGCTCGTCAATCTTCGGACAATTGTCGCATTTGGACAGATGACAATTTTCCGTGGGGAATGCGCACAACGACTTCGACAGGAGGTCCCTATATGTTTCAATTTCACCGTGAAATACTTTCAATTTCTTGCATGGAAAGAACATTAATTTGATGTTTTGATTAAACATGCAAACGCAGACTGAATGCGTTCCGTGCCTGTCTAATGCCAGCACGCATTCTTTTGGTCGTAGGATGGCAAACTTAGAAAATCCCACTTTTTCTGCTGGGTATTTCTCTTTGAACTGATGGTATGCTTCGGATAGATTACATAATAATCTGCGTTGCTTGTGTACTTTTTCTCCATCTTCACGTGTGATAACATAGTCACGTGTACCTGGGCAGGCGCGGCTGTTGTCATCATTGCAGTAAAAATCTTGAATCAATTTCACCGTTGCTTCGCTGAGGGTCCTTGAGCCAAATTTCTTGGTGGGAGTCGCCAATATGCCCTTCTGTCGAACTAATTCTTTGCTTCTTCTCGCGATGTAAAAAGATGTTTGAAACTGTTCAGAAATCTTGCGTATAGACCATGATTGAGGCAGCACAGATAAAATGAGATATTTCTCCGGAAAAGTGGTCGCTAAATTGAATTTTCTTTTCAACTGCTCAATCATTTGTTTGCCGTCATCAACGTCATCTGCTTGACTGCATTCGTTATCAGAGCCTTCATCAAATATTGTCGCGATTGCACTCATAACCTTGCCTTTTTTCTCTTTCCTGTATTTTTCACTTCGCAACTTTCTTTTTGTAATAGGCGATTCACCTAAAGTGGTAATAGCCTCATTCAAAGGACTCAAAGACATATTGACCATCGGAATGTCTGCCTCAGTATCAGATGAAACATTTTGTTCAATTGTCATTTCACTCTCGGATTGTGGTTGCATTTGTTTCAATGCATTTGCTTGTTGAGACAAATTGATTTTACACTTGGGGCAAATGAATTCTGCTTCTTCACCGTATTGTATATTTAATTCATTCATGTATCGCTTCGAAACACCAGTTAATTTTAATTCTTTTATCTTTTTCGAACGATGTCCACTCTTGTTAAACGGATTGCAGCAAAATTTATTCATTTTACTTTAAATTGTCTTTACAGCTTCACTCTTTACTTTACAAAAAAAACACTTTAACACTTTCACGTTTAGTATTCAACTAAAATTTGACTCAGAGTGTGTGAAGTATTTATATTTATTTTTTGGTAAAAAATAGGTAAAAAAAAATAAGCGATATTTGCTTTTCTTTAATAGGAAAATTTGCGTGAACTACTGGTCATAAAATGTTTTTTAAAGAGGGACTTAATTGGTTACTGCCAATAAGCCGACCACAGGTTATAAAATGTTTTGTAAATTTTTTAAATTACCAGGTAATAAATATTTCGCCATATTTATGGAAAATCCGTGTTTTATGACTTGTTTCTGCAAAAAAAATAAAAAAAAAAGCTGTGTTCTTCTTTTCATTGAAAGCCTCTTCGGTTTTTTCTTCCGAAAGTGAGCCAATATCACTTTCAGACAAACTTTCATCAGCATTGGCAACTTTTAAAGCTGATGTAGAAGTTCCTGCAACCGTGTCAATTTCAAAATCTTCGAAATTGTTTTCGTTTTTCTTTTTCTTTATCAATGACTTCGCTTGATCTAATAGAGCCATTCTACATGAAGCATAGATATATTGACCATGCAAATATTGTGGAAAACGCTCCCTAAGATTTTGCGAAACTTTACGAACACATTTTATTTTGTTTGTTTTATGCTTGAGTTTTCGGAAAGGATTACAACAAACTTTTCCAAAAGGCATTTTAAGCAAATTAAAAATCTGTGAACAAATGTGTACTGCTTGAAATAAAATAGTTTTTGAAAATTATTATCAGAGAATAAAACTACTACGATGTTGACTTGTCAAAAATCTATAAACAATTAAAAAGCTACTCAACAACGCAAAGACATTAAAGAGATCTAAATCGTTTTCATCGTTTTGTTTTTGAAATAACGGAACTTCTTAAGCATCAGCAAAAACAATTTTCAATGAATACAAACAATGCTTCCAATGAATTGCATACAAGCAAACTTAACTTATTAACTCAGTGGCACGTAGCAACTAGTAAAAGAGAGTATTTCTTATAAACATACCAGTACATTTTTTAATATATCTCAAAAAGTAGGAGGCATTCCACTCTGAAATTTTTAGGATGTTTAGAACACATATGTGGCATTTTGTGCAAAAAATATAAAAATTTTAAAAAATGGGTTTTTTTCAAAAAATAAATTTAAATTTTTTTTTTTTTTTTAATTTTAAAAATTTAAAAAAAAAATAATAATAAATTTCTTAAACCTAAAAACTTCACTAATCCCACGCAAAAAGAATTTTTTCAATATCTTGCTCACAACAAAAGTTATGAAATTTTAAGTGTAGTGCCTACCCTGCAATTTTCAGTATTTCAAAGCTACAGGGTTGCCACAGTTTTCGAAAACAAAAAAATTAAAAATCGTTTTGTGAACATACATACACTACTACACACATTCACCAAGTTTTATCAAAATCGGACACTACCGAAAAAATTTTTGTTGAAATAAAATGGAATTGCTCACATGTGATTTACTAGTCATCGTTACAATATCTTTTTTTAGACTTAATGTATTAGCCGCAACGGTCTCCAATTCAGTAACTCTTTCTTTAACGTCATTAATTTCTTTTTTAAATTCTTCCAATGATTGTTCAAATATTTTCATTGTCTGGTTTATTCTTTGTTCTATTTTATTTAAGAGAATTTCTTCATTCTCGCGAAACATGCCTTGTATAAATGTTTGTAATTTTTCGGTAAGATCTGCACTTAATTTATCAAAACGTTTGTCGATTGTTGTAATTATTCTTAGTGGAGATTCAATGTTAGTTAAGCGAGGTGCTCTTGCTATACTTTCACTAAAAGAATTTTGTAGGACATTTCTTAATATTTTATTTGGGGGATTATTAGCACTATTGTCATTACTGTATTATCATAACTGTTGAACCGTGTTCAACCTTATGGTTTTGTATATATATATATATTTATATTTTTTCTCTTAAAAAACCAGTATTTGTTTTTTAACTCACTTATTGAACTTAATACTCATTTACGTTCTCCTTTTTTTTGTAAATACTTTTTGTAAATAATAAAAGTTAAGTTAGTCTAAGAATACTCATCAATAAAGCAAGAAGCTTTAATTTTATTAGAAAAAAAACTTGGAGTTTTTTTTATCAACATTGGCTTGGAAAGGGAGTCACCCTGCCCAACATATTGGTCCTTCGAAGAAGTCCTAGAATAGGCTAGGACAGGAAGAATTAGTGACTTGGAGTCTACTAATTGGAAAATTGGCAGTTGTCCCCCCTAGTGGCAACTTCAACATCAACAACGAAAACAGACAAGGGAGTCTGTGTTAATAAAAAAGGTACTTCATCGTGCATTCCGGCAGAAGGAAGTCTTTAGATCAAGGTGATACAACATCGGGCATTACGTTCATAAGTGCATATATCTACAACAACAAAGGTCTACAAGGCAAAAGAGTTGGCAGAATAAAACAAATCAGAAAAGGTATGTATGTACTGTGTTTTTTAGTGATTTTGTGCGACATTTTTTTTTTCTCGTCAAAAAGAACGAAGAGGCTTAAATTGAAAAGCAACAAACAAAAAACAATTTGCAAAAAATTAAATGAGACAGCCATTTTACGAAAAAAAATTCTAACCTCAACGCAATTGAAACAAAAAAGAAAATAAGAAAGTTCATCTCAAATGAAATCCCACTAAAGTTGTGCTTAAAATACCCATCACTCATAAAATAATCCAACCAACAAACTCACCACTAGTAAAACTATGTAACAAACATGAAAAAGAGGAACAACAATTAAAACAATCACAAAACGAAACAAATAAACGAAAACTAGAAGTGTATGTGACCGGTTTATTGTAAAAAAAAATAAAGAACTATTAAAGTGAAAATAAATTAAAAGTCAAAACAAATTCAATTAGAGAAACATGAAATATAGTTGTGTAGTGCAGTGACATTAACCGAAAAAAAATAAATATTTCCAAAATATTTAAAAGAAATAAAATCATACATAAAATCTAAAATACAAATAGAAAATATAAAAGGACAAGTTTAAAGAAAAAAAAAACAAAACAAAAAGTGGCAGTGAAAAAAAAAGGTTTTCTAATAAATAAGTTGATTTATGCAAATTTATGAACACAAAAAACGTGAAAACGTAAACGAAAATTCAACTATTAAAATAAAGAAAATTACAAATTAAAATAAAAAACAAAATTTGTGAATTTGAAAATAACATAATATATTATACAACAAAAGAAACTAAATAAATCATACTCCATGTATTAGAAATACATAAAGGAAAAAACAACAAAAAAAACCCAATCAGTAAAACAATAGTGTTTCAGTTTCGAAAAGAACAAAAAAAAAAAAACGGTGACGTCACTTTCAACTCAGAGGAAAGAAATAAACAAGTGTGGAAAGGTTGCCCAAATTTCAAACCACAAAGTTACCGGGGAAAATTGTGTACTAAAGGTGAGTCAGAAAATAAATAAAAATTTAATATGGTCAAATTTTCATGGCCTTGGTGGACAAATTAGAGGGTAATAAAACCGGAAAATTTTGAAAACTTTGTTGGGAGAATAAAAATAGGGCGGCGCGAAATCTGGAATTACCCTAAAAATCTTTCTTGTAGAAAATTTTCGAGACGGAGTAGGCTAACAAACCTCGAATATCGAAAATAAATTATTTATGGTACAAAATTTTGGAAATTAGAGTGGCACGAAAACTACAATTGTCGCAAATTAAGGTGGCCTGAACGTATGATTAATTAGATAAAAAATTTTTATTGGATAAAAATTTTGCAAATTAGAGTGGTGCGTTTTTTTGAATTATCGACAATTTTTATATTGAAGAGAAAATTTTACTTTTAGTAATTTTTCGTGGAGAAATTTATTGGAACAAAATCTTTGGTGAGATTTTTTGAACAATAGGGTGGTACGATTTAACGATTTACAAAATAATTTCTTGGAGAAATTTATTCCAGTTAAATCATTTGGTTATTCTTTACGAAACCAATAAGGGGTTGCGATAGACAAATAATTCGGATAAAATTCCTCAAGTTTGATTTTAGTCAATACCGGTATTTTCAGTCTAAGCATTAAAAATGTCAGCGCCAAAAAGAAGATGTAAATTTGACCTTACACAATTGGTAATGCACGAACTTTGAAAGATCCTGTCCCGAACACTGTACGTTAGCTTTTCTTGAAGTCAAAGGCCAAGAGTTAGAAAGGAGATGGGCCGAGTTAGTAATATCCTACAAAGAATATATAATGGAAAATAAAGGGGCTCAAGAGGGTCAAAAAGATGAAATGTCTATAGGATATGAGGAGGCCAGTGATTTATATCAGGCCTTGAAGATTAAAATTTTGGAAAAAACCAAATCGGTTACTGTTCAGACGAATCAACCCATTAGTAACAGATCTTCATTAAAATTGCCAGCGTGCGAAATACAAACTTTTGACGACGGTTACTCTAAGTGGCCAGCCTTTAGAGATATGTTTCAGGCGGTCATTGGAAGAGATCCATCAGTGGCTCCAGCCCAAAAATTATATTATTTACGTAGCAAAGTGAGGGGGGAGGCCTAATAAGCTATAAAGGATTTTGACTTGGTAGATGATAATTTTGAACTGGCCTGGGAAAAGTTGAAAAATAGATTCGAAAATAAAAGGCTTTTGGTGCAGGATCAGATGAAAAAAATTCATGCGGTCTCTCCAGCTCAAAACGAAAACGTCAAATCTCTTAGATTGATTCAAAATGCGGTTAATGATTGTTTGGCAATTTTGAAAAATCACAAAATCGAATTGCCTGATTATGATCCATTCATGATTCATGTAGTTGTTTCAAAACTTTAAATGAAACCATGAAAGAATGGGAAATGTCTTTAAAAAATGATCGTGAGCTGCCCACATGGACACAATTAAATGAATTTCTCTCGGAGAGAATTGAAATTTTAGAAACGATGACTGATAGGAAAAAGCCTCCGCTTAAAGAAAGCCAGTCTTTAAGAACCCAAGCATTTCACGCCCGGGCTGAGCAAAATTATAGCTGCAAAAAATGTGAACAAAATCACCCTTTAAGAGTTTGCAAATCTTTCAAGGCCATGTCGCCAAACGAACGTCAGAAATTTGTTTTTGCAAATAAATATTGTGTTAACTGTCTCTCGCCTACACATTTCAAATCAAAATGTCTGAGTACCGGTTCGTGTATTAAATGTCACAAAAAACATCACACAATGTTGCATATTAAAAACCCTGAAAATTCAAAAAGGGATAGTGTGCCAAAGGGGCATTCACAGTCAAATCCCCAAGATAACGAAAGGGCTTCAACATCAGGCGCTCAAAACGAAACCCACACTTTCAATACTCAAGTCGAAAATTTATCTTCTTCTGTAAATGTACCAGAAGATAATATCCAGGCTTATTTTGTTCGACGAGAAGGAACTACAGTGTTACCAACCGCGCTGATTCATATAGAAAATTCTGGAGAATTATTTACTATTCGGGCTCTGTTAGATGCAGCAGCAGAAAGAAGTTTTATTACTACACGTATTCAGCAAAAGCTTGCAATACCCCTCGAAAAACATTGTCATCAAATATCAGGTTTTGGTGGAATTGTAGTGGGTAGTTCTAAAGGTAAATGCTATGTTACTGTAAAATCGAGAATTTCTGATTTTAGAATAAAAATCTTAGCCGTTGTCGCACCCAAAATAGCTAATGTTTTGCCCTCCCGTCCCATTAAACTTCGAAATTATGCGGAAATCAAAAATTTAACACTAGCCGCCCACATTTCTATCAACCTGCCGCTATTGATATGATAATAGGAAGCGATTTTTTACCTTTTATTAACCTTAAGGGAGTGCGACAAAATATATCAGAAAACTTGGAGGCCAGAGAGTCACATTTTGGTTGGTACTTGTCAGGCCCAGATAATATAAGTGAAATAAATGCCTTTTCTACTACCGTTTCTACTTCGGATGATCTTCTTCACGATCAAATAAAAAAGTTCTGGGAACTTGAAGAGGTCGAAAAAGACCGTGCCACAACTGAAGCTGATAACTTTTGCGAAAATCTTTTCAAAACATCTACTATTAGGCAGTCGGATGGGCGTTATGTGGTACGTTTACCTTTTAAAGAAGAGTATCCAAGTGAAATATTTTTGGGTCAATCAAAAAATAGCGCTCTGGGTCAATATTTTCGAATGGAAAAAACTCTCGAAAAGACTCCAGATTTAAAAGAATTATATCGGCAAGTTCTTCAAGAATACATCGACCTGGATCAAATGGAACCAGTGACTCACCATGAAAATAATGCTGAAAAACAATTTTCGTTTTTTCTACCACACCACGCGGTTATTCGACCCGAAAGTAAATCGACGAAAGTTAGGGTAGTCTTCAATGCCTCTAAGAAAACGAATAGTGGATTTTCATTGAACGACGTTCTTCATCAAGGCCCAACTCTTCAGACCGATTTAATGCAAATAGTGCTTAGTTGGCGCTATTACAAATACGTTTTCACGGGCGACATTGAAAAAATGTTTCGCCAAATAATAATTCACGAAGCTGATCGGCCATATCAGCAAATTTTGTTCCGTAATGAAACGGACGAACTCTACTGCAGTTAAGTGATGACTGTAAAAATTTATATCCAAAGGCATCCACGATTTTGAAGAGCGAAATTTATGTGGATGACATTTTGTCTGGGGGACATACTCTTGAAGAGGCAAAAATGAAACAAAGTCAAATAACTCAGGCTTTAAATTCTGCAGGCTTCCCCATGAAGAAAATGACAGCCAATGACAGTTTTTTACTGAAACACTTGGCGCGGGAGGATCTTCTTGACGAAGATTTTTTGAAGTTTGACGATTCCAGCACCATCAAAACCTTGGGGATTCGCTGGAATGCGAAATCAGACTTTTTTTATTATGTTGTAGAACCGAAACAAATTTCGCCCTCCTCTACAAAAAGGCAGATTTTATCGGTTATAGCAAAATTATTTGGCCCTCTAGGCTGGCTGGGACCAGTTGTGGTAATAGCAAAACTTTTGATGCAAGAGTTATGGGAACTTAAAGCGGACTGGGACCGCATATACTCCAAAATTGGAACACATTTTTAGAAAATTTACCACAAATTTCATCGTTAAAAATTCCTAGATGGGTACATTTTACACCGACTCATCAAATACAAATTCACGGTTTCTGCGATTCATCAGAAAAGGCCTATTGTGGTGCAGTCTACATGCGAACTTCTACATCTGATGGAGAAATCAACTGCAATTTGCTAGTGGCAAAAACCAAGGTTGCACCGATAAAACAGATTACAATCCCGAAACTTGAATTGTGTGGAGCGGTTTTACTCTCAAAATTAGTAAAAGGTCTCATGGAAAATGCAAAGTTCTCCTACGAACTATATTTGTGGACGGACTCCTCTATAGTCCTTGGTTAGCTACAAAAACCACCACAAACTTTGGAAACCTTTGTTGCAAATCGTGTAACAAAAATTATTAGTATTGCCAGTAATAATCACTGGAAACATGTAAAAACGGACGACAACCCACCTTATTTAGGTACCCGTGGTTGTACTCCTCAGGAACTCATAGAGAGTAAATTGTGGTGGCATGGACCCACCTGGCTAACTCAGCCTACCGAAAGTTGGCCGAAACCACGAACTTTCGATCCAACAGATTTAGAAACCAAAAAGGTATCAGCTTTTCATCTAAAAACTACCCCAGTAGACACAACCAGCAAAAATACACATTTTCAGGCAGATGACGTTTGCGACATATTGGAAAACTTTTCATCTTTCGCTCGAGCTCTAAGGGTCGTAAGTTATTGTTTCCGTTTCATCAATCGCATCCGAAAACGTCCATTTAAAACTGAGCAATTTGTAACTACAGAGGAAATTCGATTCACGAAAAACCGCCAAATTTCGATTGCTCAGAAGAACTACTTCTACAGGGAGTATAAATGCCTGCAAGAAAAACGCCATATAAGCAAAAAGAGCAGACTTCTTACTTTGAGTCCTTTTCTCGACGAAAGTAATCTATTACGTGTTGGAGGTCGACTTAATAACTCTGGATTAAGTTTTGAAGAACGCCATCCCATAATAATTCCTGAAAAATCCCGCATTGCTACTCTTTTCGTCGAATACACTCATACAATTCTGCTTCATGCTGAACATCACATCATGCTACGGGCTATAAGGCAAGGGTTTTATATCCCTCGACTTAAAAATCTAGTACGAAAATGTATTCGAAATTGTAAAACGTGCACTATTTACAAGAATAAAGTTCAAAATCAAATAATGGCCGCACTCCCCCCTGAAAGAGTAAATTTTTCGCTGCCCTTTACATACACCGGTATTGATTTCGCTGGCCCGTTCAACATAAAATCATCAAATTTAAGAAACGCCAAATTGATTAAAGGTTATGCAGCCGTATTTGTATGATTCTCCACAAGAGCAGTTCATTTGGAAGCCTGCTCAGATCTTTCTACGGACGAATTTCTATCTTGCTTTGACAGATTTACCGGGCGTAGGGGTTTCCCAAAAACTATGTTTTCTGATAATGGTTGAAACTTTCTTGGAGCTAGTCTCGCCTTACTTAAAACTCATAACGAATTTTTGAAAACAACGGAGAGGGCCTTAGTAGAAAAATATAGTGCCCACGGATTCACATGGTCGTTTATCCCACCTTATGCACCCCACATGGGCGGCCTCTGGGAGGCTGCTGTAAAAAGCATGAAATCTCATCTGAAAAAGGTAGCTGGTAATCTCAACTTTACATTTGAAGAATTTTCAACAATGTTAATCAGAATTGAAGCTGTATTGAATTCCCGTCCAATGTCCTCATTGACTGAAAACCCATCTGAATTACTTCCTTTGACTCCAGGTCATCTCTTGAGAGGTGCACCACTTATCGCTCCGCCTGAAGCCCCTGAAGAACCCCCATTAGAAAATTTAAGTTTCATTAAACGCTGGAACCGTCTAAAGGCTCTTCAACATATCTTGTTTTTTTTTTTTTTTTTTTTAAAGAGAAGCAACACTCAGGAAATTCTTCCTATTAATTAACGTGTTGCTTCCTTTGGAAAGGGGATAGAGAAGAAGTGAAAGGTGGTGAAAGATGAAGGGCTTCAAATATGGCAACACTGTAATTGCGCGAGATATTGAATTTTAGAACAGTTGTTGCGCGCCATCTGACGGTGAGTTGGTGAACTTTGTTGAAGCTTTTTATTTTAGTTCATAGCCCTGTTATATTATTTTACTTCGGTGGGGTTAAGTGCTATGGGAACACCGAAGGAGGACGCTGCGATATGTATGAGGGATAGAAAAAACTCATACAAAGAGTCAAATGGAAAATTGAACAACACAACATAAAACCAAACGACTTCGTCATCGTGAAAGATGATTTACTACCACCTACCGAGTGGCGTCTGGGACGCATTACCAAAGTCATATATGGAAAAGACAGCAAAGTACGAGTAGCAGAGATCAAAACACAAAATGGAACTATAATGCGCTCGATTGCCAAACTGTGTCTTTTGCCCATATCTAATACCACACCCGAACAAACCCCACAAAAATCCCCAAATTAATCCACCGGATTGAAAATTGAAAGCCATGTTAAAACAAGAGAAAAAGTCGCTAAACAAAATTTCTAATAACAGGGTATATATATATTTTCTTTTCATCCTCTCTAGCCATCATCATGCCAGGATGCAATTTGTGCATTTATTTATCAGGGTGAAGAAATGGAACGTTTTTCTAAGTCACCCCCGAGCAGCACCGCTACTATGGCGACTTCCATTGCGGGATGACGCAATCACAGTCCCACCACCTATCAAAAATGCAATTAGTTCAACATTTTGAAACGATGCTACCCCACGCACACCCTGGCATTGTCACTTGCCGTACAATCGATGTAGTAGTCCGACGCTTACTTCTCTTATAAAGAATTCGATGATTCATCCCAAGGAAACCATCCCGAAGATGCAACGATCAATTTTGAATGAGTCCAATATGGAGTATGAAACGTCTACTGTTGTCACCAACATCTTCGCGCGGGAGGATGTTGAACCGTGTTCAACCTTATGGTTTTGTATATATATATATTTATATTTTTTCTCTTAAAAAACCAGTATTTGTTTTCTAACTCACTTATTGATCTTAATACTCATTTACGTTCTCCTTGAACTGAATTTAATCCGCTACTTGAATAGCGCCTTTTCTTGTAAATACTTTTTGTAAATAATAAAAGTTAAGTTAGTCTAAGAATACTCATCAATAAAGCAAGAAGCTTTAATTTTATTACAAAAAAAACTTTGAGTTTTTTTTTATCAACATTGGCTTGGAAAGGGAGTCACCCTGCCCAACAATAACTATTTGTAGATGTGTTGTTATCAATTTCCATTATTGGTGCACTTTCTTGTTGTTTTTTTTTTTAGAATTTCCCATATTTAAGATATTTATTATTTATATTTTTATTTTTACTTTTGGGTAAATCGGGCTTTAATTTCCGTATAGCTAACACTGCCTTAAATGTTCTGTTTCTTTTTATATTCACTAAGAGAGAATGAGTAGTTGTTTATGTTTAAATTTTCATTTTGTTTTGTTATTTGGTGAACTAGCTTGCTTTATAGCTATTTCTTTTAATATTTATTTTGTTTTGTTTTTACTTTATTAATACAAAACTATTAGAAACTTTGTATAATTAAACACTGTTTTTTTTTTTAAATATTGTGTTTAGGTTTTGGGGTTCGGGAATTCCCGGGCGGGAATTCCCGGGAAATCCCGGGAAAAGTTCGCCGGGAATTCCCGGGAAAATTATATATTTTTCCCGGGAAAACGGGAAATTTTAAAAATAATAAATTTTTTAAATTGTTTTTGTTTCGAATAGGATTTTTTAATTTTAGTCATAAAAAACACCAAAACAAAAATGTCATTGTTAAAATCTTTTAAAAGGGAATACATTTATTTGACACAATAAAATCTTTGCAAAGTAATTAGGAGCATTTCAACTAATAAAGATTTTTCGCATAACTTATTCAAAATTTAAGTAGTAAAACCTAAAAACTTGGTAAAATGTTTAAAAGAAATATGAAAAAAAAGTTCTGTTTCTTACAAATAACCACCCTTACTATCTAAATTTTTCAAATGTATATTTTAGTTAAAGTCGACTTTAATTAAAATATTGGGTGGCAGTATACCTTGACTTGGTTTATTTTTGGAGCATTCTGAAATTTATTTTCAACCAATCAAAATGTTTGAAAATATAAATATTTTTGTAAGGTTTTCATACACAAAATGAACAAAACCGTTTGATTAAAAATAAAGTCGACTTTAAATTTAAAATACTGCTTTATATTAAGAGTCAATAATTTTTTAAGTAACGTTTTCATTAATAAATGTGAAAAGAAAAGACTAGTGGTTAACGGTGGTATCTAAATTTGGTTATCCGACATCTAAATTTGGTTCACAAAAAAAAAGAACATTATATTAAATTACTACAATCATGTAAAAGATATCAGATAAAAGAAATATCGAGCAATATTTCTAACAATAGGAGATTTACTATAATCTTAGATGAATGGACAAGAATATCACAAAAGAGATATTTGAACATATGTATGTATAAACAGAAATAATTCATTTTATAACCTGGGGTTGGTTTATATATCAGAAAGATGTAATGCTGATGAAATAAGAAGAATTGTAGAAATAAGACTAGAAGAGTTTTATTTGTATTTGGAAAATAACATTGTGGCCACCATATCTAATGGGCCAAATGTGATGAAACGGTTTGTTTCCGACAGTGCAGTAGTAGGTGCTTTCTGCTGGAATCATGCAATTCATTTGGCAGTGCTGCGAGTAATTTATGTGAAATCAAATGTTCAACATTCTGATATTTTTTACTTTGAATTCTCACTACACAGACTGCATTTGTACTGAAATAGTGTTTTTTTTTTAACAAAAATTACTTATATAGGTGGTTTTCATTAACAATTTTGTTTAAAAATATTTACCGGGATTCCCGGATTGCCTTTCCTTGACATCCACTTTGACGAATTTATATCACATGTGGTCGCAGATAGATGTGTTTTTGTGTTTTTTGGGGTGCCAAAAAAATAATTGAAAGCCACTACATTTTGCAATAACTTCCTCAAATCGTGTGATAAAAAAATACTTTTTCATTATGTGAGACCTATGATCCTAAGCTTTCAGAAAATAATAATTTGATTTTAATAAATGCTTAAAAAGTGTGAAAAAATATTAATTTTATGTTAGTGCCTGCGTCTGGGGCACAATCACCAGATGGCCCCTGGAGCTACGAACAGTTGGTGCTTCCCTGCCTAAAATGCTCTATAAGACTTTTATAGATGTTTAAAATATGTTCAATAGTAAATTAGTACAATCGCGTTTATTCTTAAATTTATATTAATTACTCAGTTTTTTGTAATTTTGAAGAATCATTATAGTATAGTTTTAAATTATTTTTTTTAATGTAGTGGAGATTTATTGATTAAAAAGAATAATATACCTTAAAGAACTTATTCTAAATTATTTATTTCAGTCATTAAAACATTGAATTTGCCGTATTAACAATATTTTTTTGTTGAAATTGTATATAGCTCTTTTGGCGAATATCCCCCAGGTTTGGGGCAGTTACGCCGATTTGGGTTACTTGGGAAATCATAAAAAAAGTAATAGAAAATATGCAAATAATTAGAATAAAAATCATTGAAATTAAAGCCAAGATATGTAGATCTTCAATTTGAAAGTAATTTTTGATAAATAATTAGGGGTTAGCAAATCACAGTGCTTTGATAAAAAAGTGGCGAAGGATCCCCCCTCTACCCTACGTTTAATATATTAAAAAAGTCAATTTAACTTATATATTTTTTAATAAATTAGCGGAGATCTTATAAAACACGCCCGACTCTCTCAAGTTCAAGTTCTTTCCTGATCCTAAGACCATGAAATTTCAAAAATTAATTAAGAAGTTCAAGAGATTTTAATAGTAGTGCACTTAAATTTCATAACAAAAAAAAACTTTAGTTTTAACTTTAAATATATAATGGCCAGTTCTATAGTCAGAACTAAGCACGATTGTTTTCATAAGTAAGTAATTTCGTTTGAGATCGATCTTTGTTTTGACAATAAAACTGACCCTAAATATTAATTCTTAAGTAAAATTAATCAAAAAATTTGTTAAATTACAAAAAATGGTGAACAGTTTTAATAAGATTTCTATAAAAACAAGCTCATTATAAAAAAAATTTTGAGAATTATCTCTTAAAAAAATTTAGAATATGTCATGTTTTCTGAACAAAGGAATTCCTTCTTGAAACCAAGAATATACACAAAATCTCAAAATTTAAAATGCTTGTTTAATGTGAAATTTTTTTTTGGGCCTCAAGAGGGGGCTTCAGCCCCGATAGCCCCCCCTCCTTGTATCCGCGCCTAGTGCCACTCATATGTTTACCTCGCCCAGTATGGCCACAGTCACCAAAATCCTCCACAGCGATTTCATTCTCAAATGTCAGATATATATGTGAAATTCAAAAAATTTTCAAAGAGTTCTGAAAATCAATTCGAAAAAACTGCATTAATATTTGAGTACAGTATGGTAAGGCCTTTAATCGTAGGTATCACTCATATGTGTACCTCGTCCAATATGGCCACAGTATAATAATTTGAGATATGATTATATAATTTGAGATATGATTATATAATTTGAGATATGATTATATAATTTGAGATATGATTATATATGTATAAAACTTAAAAATATATTTAAGTTAGTTATTTTGCAAACAGACACAGAACTCGAAGATTTTCCATTAGTTAATAAGGTTTTTAAGAATGTTTATTTTGATTGAATCAAAATATGAAAACGTATAAATTTATACGTTCAAAAAATTTTCAAAGTTTTCTGAAAATCAATTCGGAAAAAGTGCAATAATATTTGGGTACAGTATGTAGTGTCCGACCGAACTCACTTTTTTAAGGCCGAACCGAAGCCGAAGCCGAACTTCGGCCAAAATTACTAAGTTCGGCCGAAACCGAAGCCGAATACTTTTGTGTTTGAATAAAAATACAATTTCATGCAACTTTTTCAAATTCAAAAATGCGGAAACCAATTACTAAATATTTCTAAATTGTAAAAACATAAAAAAGTTGTATTTTTCGCTCTTTAAGTAAAAATTAAGTTAAATATGTGCATATAAGTTACTATACAAAATTAAAGGGCTAAATGTTGCAAAATATTGATTTATAGAAAAGTTCGGTATTCGGCCAAAATTTAGCCGAACACCGAACTTGGCCGAACATCACTTTTTGGCCGAACTCCGAAGCCGAATACTCGGTCGCACACTAACAGTATGGTAAGGCATTTAATTGTAGGTGCCACTGATATGTGTACCTCGTCCAGTATGGCCACAGTCACCAAAATCCTCCACAGCGAATTCATTCTCAAATGTCAGATATACGTGTGAAATTCAAAAAATTTTCAAAGTTTTCTGAAAATCAATTCTGAAAAAGTGCAATAATATTTGGGTACAGTATGGTAAGGTCTTTAATTGGAGGTGCCATTAATATGTGTACCTCGGCCAGTATGGCCACAGTGACCAAAATCCTCCACAGCGATTTCATTCTCAAATGTCAGTTATATATGTGAAATTCAAAAAATTTTAAAAGAGTTCTGAAAATCAATTCGAAAAAACTGCATTAATATTTGAGTACAGTATGGTAAGGCCTTTAATCGTAGGTATCACTCATATGTGTACCTCGTCCAATATGGCCACAGTATAATAATTTGAGATATGATTATATAATTTGAGATATGATTATATATATATAAAACTTAAAAATATATTTAAGTTAGTTATTTTGCAAACAGACACAGAACTCGAAGATTTTCCATTAGTTAATAAGGTTTTTAAGAATGTTTATTTTGATTGAATCAAAATATGAAAACGTATAAATTTATAAAAATTAAAAATATGCAGAAATATGCATTAAAAAGTACAAAATATGCATTAAAAAGGCACCAAATATGCACTTAAAGTCAAAATATGCAAAAACGTACATTCTTGACAAAATATGAAAAAATGTGCAACTACAAATCGATGCTATTTTGTTCTAATTTGATGATTCGGATAAATATTTAGTCCATAACAATTTTAGACTATCGAGAAAAAACATGCATTTGCGTGGAATTGCTTTCCCTATTAATTACCATTACAGGTAATTGAAATGTAATTATTAACGCCCAGGTCTTATAAAAATCATACTTACAACAACAATAACAATAACTAAAATAATCACTTAAACGAAACAAAACAGAAAAAACAAATTTAAGTTAATGTGTTTCACAAAATCTCAAATATTTTCAAATGGAGCAAAAACGGGCAAGATTTTTATTTGATTATGCAAGCTGAAATACCATTATTTAAGAATATATAAAAAGTTTTGCCCAAGTATTCTCACAAATATTTTGAAAATCAACATTTCTTTAAAAAAAACTCATTTTTTTGACCAATTTTAAAAAAAGTTTAAAAATATTTTTGCAATATTTTTCTTTACAAAAATTTATTAATAAATTATTCAAATACCTGAAGTTGATGGATGCATTTTAAAAAATAGTGTTTTCTAAGAAACAGTTCGCACAAATCGCAATTAAAATATCTTGATTTTCACTTTTTAACAAATTTTGCCAAATTAGCAAATATTATTCAACTTTGAGAGCGTAGAAACGTGAACAATATAGATCCATACACGCTGAAAAAAAACGGCCTGTCCCAAACATATTTTTGCTGGTAATATATACATATTTGGAGAAATTGTTAAACATATTCGCCGTGTTTTTACTAGAAACAATATATATTTGCATGCAAATATATTATGTTTGCCTGTAAATATATAATGTTTGGATGAAATGACGCTATCGACAAATATTATATGTTTGACAGCAAACATATAATATGTGTGTCATAAAAAAATTATGTTTCCATGCAAATACTATATATAAATAATATATTTAGTTATAAAGCAATTATTAATATATGCCAAACAATAGGCGTATTTATCTACTCTCCAAATTTCTCTATATTTTAATGGAAAAACATAAAAAGTAAAATTAATACATCTACTGTTTGGCGATTATTTAATAACTAAATATATTACAAATCACATTGAATTTTACATCTAATACAAATCTTTCATTGAAAAACAATAACTACAATCTCTTCATTTATTTTTTATTTATTTTTATTAACAAATATTAATTAAAAACTCTTATAATAAGTTAATACTTTAATATACACAATTAAATAATGTTTTTTTTTTTCTTTTTAACACAATTTTATGTTTTATTTATACTAATTTATTTTATTTTTCACATCTTTCACAATAAAATTAATAAATAAAGGAAAAATATCACTAAATTTTCTGACTAGATACAGTCCAGCTAAACTAAACCATTATTACCAACTACAAAAGTTATAATGGCTACATACAACTTTATATGTATCAAGAATGGAAATTCGCCGTTTTTCCAAATATATGTTAATTGTATCCCACAAATATAATTATTACCAGGAAATATATGTATAGTAACTATAAAAACAATATAATTGGAAGCATACTCCAAATACATATATGGTAGTTTGTAAATATAATATAATTACCTCCAAACATAAACAAAAACGTCTTTTTCCTCCGTGTAATTTTTACAGTTATTAGCAGGGCAAAGACTTTCATGCAAATGCATGTTTGTAGTCAGTGGCCCAAAAATAATTTTGACCAAATACTTTTCCGAATCAAAGAATTTGCAAAAAATGGTATCGATTTGTTGTTGCATATTTTTGCATATTTTGTTATAAATGCATATTTTTGCATATTTTGCTTTTAAGTGCATATTTTATTACATATTTTATGATTTTTATTGCATATTTTTGCATATTTTGCACATTATTGCATATTTTTTAATATTTTTAAATATCAAATTCGATTTAACAATTCATACTTTAAAACTAAAAAAAATTCTAAAGAATGAATTATTTGGAAGCTCTGTTGGTAATATAACACCACACTAGAAAGAGAAACACATAGTATACAATTTGTTGTCATCCACTAACACATTTTTTATAGATGTAATTTTAAATTAACGTTTGCGGGTGTTATTGCTCACAATCAGAAAGTTGAAAAATTTTATAAAAATTATTTTAAGGAAACTTGTCCCCGAGCATTCATTTCTGCCACTTTTTTCTCTGAGTTACGAAAGTGAGTACGATTTTATAGTACACATATTTAAGTTCTATTTTATAATAAAGTTTTTTTCAGGTAAAATGCCACACACAAAAATATATTTAACTATGTGTATTTGAAGACATATTCAGTGTGTTCGATTACTCGAATTTCTTACTACTTTTACTACAATTGCAAAGTTTTTTTTTACTTTTTGTATTGAATTTTTCCAGCTGTAGTAAATACAGTAATTTGTACTAAGGAAACGAACAAGCTTATTGAAACCGATACCTAAATTTTTACGTTTATGTTAGTTTTTAATAAATATAGTTAAAAAAACATTTATTTTTAATTGCATATTTTTTGGTTTTTAGTGCATATTTCGTTATAAATGCATATTTAAGTGCATATTTTCCATTTTATAGTGCATATTTTAATCGCATATTTTCGATTTTTTAGTGCATGAAAGTCCTTGCCCTGGTTATTAGTGTTGAATTTTATCCACTTTTATATGGGACCAAAAACTAACTTAATTTTTTTAATTAATCCTCAGTTTTGGTACACGCAAAAAATTTTCGTATGTAATCTCTATATATAAAAGAATAAACCGCTGAAGCTAGGAAGTTGAAATTTGGTACGTAGGTTCCTCTTTCGGCGTAGACGTCCGCTAAGATGGGATTTTTGGAAATTCCTACCGGAACGGGCAAAAAGGGGGAAAGTCTTCCCCTTGACGGCCTGCCAAAACCCCTTTGGCAAGAAGCTGAAATTCAAGATATGCGTTCCTTGGAGTAGGGGCTAACTTTTCTGGAAAGTACTTTCTAGAATTTTGGACAGGGGCGTTGTAAAAATGGGGGTTAAAAAGGGGAAAAAGGCCCCCCTTGCAGGGAAACAAGCCGATCAAAATAATCGGCGGCGGCGGCGCAAGCAAAAAATCGGCGGCGGCGGCGGCGATTAAGGTTGAGCCGGATTAAAATCGGCGGCGGCGGCGCAACCAAATAATCGGCGGCGGCTTGATCGGCTTGATAGAACATTATACACGTAGTTTAAAGATGTTTAAGGTTTTTTCCAAAATATAGCAGTAGAAAATTGTGCAAAAAATTTGAATTATCAAATAAAAAATAATTTTAAGTTAAATTCATCGATAAAAATTACAAATTTAGGATTTTTAGTTTTTGAACGGAGCTAGAAGGAGAGATAGTTGGGCTTACCAAATATATACATATGTTTATATATTCAACAAAATCGTGTGGAAATATTTTCAAATAAAACTGATTTTCTTAATTTTTTCTTATTTTGTTTAATTTTGACATATTTTGTTTAAAAAAAACTAATTTTTATCTAATTTATTCTTTATTCAGGGTAAAATGAAGTTCTACTTTAATCGCTTTAAAATTGTCAAAGTTATATATTTTTTTATAAACATGGAATCTCTGCATTTATAAGAAAAATTTATAGAAAATATGTATTAACCTTAATGATTGTGCAAACAAGAACATCGAGTTGCTGAAATTAAATGTTTAGAAAAATTACGATAACTTTTTCAATTTTCAATTAATTTCAACAAAAGAATCTGATTTTACTAAGAACTAAACCCACTTTCAGAATAAATTACAATAGTAAAGAATTGTTTAATACTGTAAAAAAGCCGTCAAAGTATACAACCCGAGTAAAAAAGTTTTGATATAATCATATATTATTTTATGTACTTACATATAGTAACTTATAGTTAGATATGGCCACATATGCTTTTAAATTGAAGCATATAGACTTTTATATAGTCATATATTAAATATTTTTGCCTCAAAGGTTTTAATATTGAGACATATGTGATTTTATATTATTACATACTGGCCTGCATATAAGTGTATGTGCTATATATAAGTACACAAAGTAATATATAAAAGATATAATTACATATACGTTTATATATAATTTAGTATGACACTATACATAATAATATAAAACTATATATGGAGCCATTTAAGAAATATTATATAATAGGTGTTATATATGATTATATATTGACGCATATGAACCCATATATAACTTAGTATGGTTTCATATCTACAATATTTCATGATTTCTTTTATATATAACGATATAACATTCTTTATAAAATCATCTATAATTACACTGTGAGACAAATGGTAGGGGTCAGTGATCGGGAAGGGTTCAAACTACCGGGGAAAGTTATATCGGTAAAAAAGAAGTTACACGTGTCCCGGCATTTCGCTGGGTCACCCCTAGGAATCGAGATATATCGATTTGACCTTTGGTGGTCTTTTTAACAATTAGTATGAAGTATGAAGAAAAAAATATTTTTTGCCTAAAATATTAAAAAAAAGTAATAAACAAAAGGTTATTGATTTTTATGGTAGCGGTAACAAACATTTATTTTTACCGGCAAAACTGTTGAGTATATAGAAAAACGTTATATGGACAGATTAAAGGAATTGTAATTTTTAATTTTTTTAAAATTGTTTGAGCAAAATCGGACTAGTGGTTCTCGAGTTATGTCAAAAAAAAGATATATCTCGAGTCCTAGAGGTGACCCAGCGAAACGCCGGGACACGTATAACTTGTTTTTGACCGATATAACATTTCCCGTTGGTTTCATCCCATCCCGATTTTGACTGTCGCATAGTGTTATATATTATCCCACATTAGCAATTTTTTCAAAGTGATTTTATATAAAAATATATGTATAAGGTCCTTTAAAACCGTATTGTATTAAATGTGGTTCCATATTAAAAATGATTTTGAACTAGTTTTAGATTTTGTAATTACTAGGGATTGGCGCATGACACGATCGTGAGTGAAGTTATTCACAAGTGATCGTGAGTAATAATTACTATACCAAAGTAATTCGCCCGTTAGAGTGAGAATATATAATTAGTACGTGAGCGTGAGTAAGAATATATAACCCGTGCATGATTCGTGTGTGAGTTTATTTTTTGCATCATATGTTTTTTAGTAATTTTTACTGTTTTGCGTAAGAATTTTCTGATTGTGAGTAAGTTTTTAATATACTCATGTCTGCGTGAGTAAGACACGAAATGCTCGTGCTTGAGTAATTTGTTTTTGTTTAGGAGCGTGAGTTAAAATGGCTAACGCGCCCATAAAATTAACAATACTGAAGCTTTAATATGGAATTCTCTATACTATAACGCACACTTGACTGATCTCTTATATCTTGGTTGTATATCACAATCCTATTAAGTTAAAAATTTCAGTGTTGTTAACCTTATTTTAAAATTACTAAAAACAAAGAAAAATTTGTTCATGTTTAATGCACTGTCATGGTAAATCTGGATAAAAGTAATGGAAGATTTATCGAAATTATAGGATATCCAGTAGACCTGGGGGTTAATCATTACATTTTGTAATTAATTACACGTTCATTTACACAATTACATGTAATTGTAATTGAAAAAAACTCAATTACAATTACAAATTATTTGTAAATGTAATTCAAAATTTGTAATTCAAAAAAACTCAATTACAATTACAAATTATTTGTAATTGTAATTCAAAAAAGAACAATTACAAGTAATTTGTAATTTGAAAAATGTCAATTACATTTTTTGGGAAAATAAATAATGACAAAAAGCACAAGTTAGGGGTAATCCCAACATGACGTATTCTTTTTATACGCATCCATGCCTATGCAACCTATCCCAGTCAGATTTTTATACAAAATTTTAACAAAAAACACTTTTTAATTCTAAATGTAATTGAAATCACTTTCAATTACAATTACTAGTAATTTGTAATTGAAAATTTTCAATTACAATTGCTTGTAATTTCAATTACAACTAATTGTAATTGAAATCCCTCAGGTATGATCTCCAGATATTGTATATCTTTTTTTATTTAAAAATATAATTTTGTATATTGTTAGATATGGTCATATATATTATGGTAAAAATATAGGGTTAATATTTAGGTATAATTGTATCAAACTGTGTCCACTTTTATAACATTTTATATAATTTTATACAAAAAGATATAATTTTATGTATGTTAAAATTTCAGTGTTGTTAACTTTCTTTTAAAATCGCTAAAAACAAAGAAAAATTTGGTCATGTTTAAAGTGCTGCAATTTTAGGTCTGGTGACTATTTGTAGATAAAGATAACGCAAGACTTAAGGAAATTTTATAGGGTTTCCAAAAATATACAGTTTGTATGGAACCGACCAGTACTGCCTAAATTTTACTATGTAATTTGATAAGAGGTTTATATCGCTAATTTTTCGTTAAAAGCCACGCCCACTTAAAACAAGTGACAAAATGAAAAAACAAACATTACGTTAAAATTCTGTACAATTTTCTGAACCATCTCCTTGCCTTTCGTGGCAAATTTAGCCACTATTTTGATCTTTAAAAATAAAGGCAACAACAATAAAAATAGAAGAAAACTTGAATTGACTTAAATGCTTGGCCACAACTGTATATTCAATTTCTAAAGCTGAATTCGGTTTTGTGCGAATTAAGCTAAAATTTAATTAATTCTTTCGAAGCTCTGCCTACAATCTACACTTGGTCATTTGAAAAGTATATATGCATATTTTTTATTTTGTAACACTGTGTAATTTGTATCCAAAACCATGGGTGCTAAAGACGTGTTCATTTGAATTCTCTCCCATATTGCAATGCAAATTTCAGCGAAATCTGTCAGAAGTTTTCAAGCAAAACTTCCAACTTAAGAAATATTTATGACAAAAATCCTTCTTAGCTCTGACTATAAAACTGGTTCTTTTATTTTTTTTTAACTAAAAAAAAATACTCTTGATGGTTCAGGAAATGATGAAGAAGATTTGTTTTAAAAATGACATTTGCTTTTAATTTTTTTATTTTGGAAAATTGATACTTCCAGCCGAAATGAGCCGAAAAAATCGGCGGCGGCGGCAGAGGCAAAAATGACCGGCGGCGGCGGCTTAAACGACTTACGGCGGCTGGCTTGTTTCTCTGCCCCCTTGACGGCCTGCCCAAACCGCTGGAGGAAGGAAGTTGAAATTTGGTATGTAGGTTGCGACGGGAGGGGCAAAAAGGGGACAAAAAAAGTACATTTTTACAAAAAAAAAGTACCTTTATCCAAAAAAAAGTACCTTTTCTAAAAAAATTTACCTTTCCAAAAAAAAGTACCTTTTCAACAAAAAAGTACCTTTTTCCAAAAAACATACCTTTTTCAAAAAAAAGTACAAATAAAGTACTTTGTAAAAACAAAGTATCTTTTTCCAAAAAATTTAGCTTTTTCCAAAAAGTACGATTTAATTTAAATAGCATTTAAAAAAATATAATTTCAAAAAAAGTACGTTTTTCCTCCCCCAAGGATATCTCCACTAAAACAAGGTTTCTTGATATTCGGCATAGACGTGCGCTAAGGCGGGATTTTTGGAAATTCCTACCGGAACGGGCAAAAAGGGGAAAGGTCTCCCCATAAACAGTCTCACAAATTGGAAAAGTGCCTGCCCAAACCACTGGAGGTAAGAAGTTGAAATTTGGTATAAAGGTTCCTCCACTGTAGTAGACATCGACTAAGTTTGTATTTTTGGAATTCCCTACAGGATATCCTAAAAGGAAATTCGGTATGTGAGTTCCTCCTTCTGTGTAGGCGTCCGCTTAGACGGAAATTTTGAAATTCCTATCGGGAGGGCAAATAAGGGGAAAAGTCTCCTCATTGACGGCCTGACCAATCCCTTTTGGCCAACGTAAAATTTTAAATATGTATTCCTTGGAGTAGGACTAACTCACCGGCAACGTAATTTTTCTATTTCGGAACAGGAACATAGTAAAAATGGTGGTTGAAAGGGAAAAATGTCCCTAATAACGGCCTGCCCAAACCGCTGAGGCAATGAAGTTGAAATTTGGTATGAATGTTCCTCATCCATCGCAGATAGCCGCGAAGATGGAATTTTTGTAAATTCCTAAAGGGAGGGGCTAAAAGAAGAAAAGCCTCCCCTTGGTGGCCTGTAAAAACGCCTTCGGCTAGAAACCTGAAATTTAAAATGTGGGTCCCTGGAGTAAGGGCTTACGCATTAGAAAGATATTTTTTTGAATTTTAGACAGGGTCGTTATAAAATGGGGGCTCAAAAAGTGAAAGTGGCCCCTTAACGATCTTTCCAAACTGCTGGAACTAGGAAGCTGAAATTCGGTACTTAGGTTCCTTCTCCAAAGTTGAAATTTGATATTAAAGTTCCTCCTCTATTGTAGACATCCGCTAAGATTAGATTTTTGGAAATTTACACAGGTAGGGTCAAAAACAGGAAAAGTCTACCTCTTAACAGCCTGGCCAAACTGCTGGAACTAGGGAGCTTAAATTAGGTATTTGGGTTCCTTCTCCAACGTAATTCATACCGGGAGGGGTAAAAAGGGAAAAAACTTCCTCCTTGACGGCCTGGCCAAACTGATGGATATACAGACCTAAAATTATGTATGTAGTAGGTTCCTCCTCCAACGCAGACGTCCTCTAGAACGGAATTTTTGGAAATTCCTACCGGGAGGGGTAAAAACGGAATAATTCTCCCCCTTGATAGCCTAACCGTACCCTTCGGCTAGAAACCTGTAATCTATAATATGTTTTCCTTGGAGTATGGGTTACTTATCGACAAGGCATTTTTAGGACTTTGGACAGGAACGTGGTAAAAATGGTGGTTCAAAAGGAGAAAATTGCCCCCCCCCCCTTAACGTCTGCGTCTTTAGCTAGAAACCTAAAACTTAAAGAACAAGTGTATATGGAACACTAAAATTAAGAAACTAAATAGGAAACGATTGGAATTGAAATCGATATAAACGTGGAACAAGTGAAATTGAAATTATACACAATGAAAATAGATTGGAAGACGGAACGAAGTGGAATAGACTATAGAACGAAGTGGAATAGACTATAGAACGAAATGGAATGAGAAGCGAGATGGCATAGAATGGGGAACGATTGGAATTGAAACACTGCAGTTAAAAGAGGAATGGAACGGAGCAAGTGCAAAGAAATGGAATGGAAATAGAAGCGACTGATATCAATATCGATACACAAGACAGTAGGAACGAAATGGAATGAAGCGGGGAACGAGTGGAATTGGAATAACAGATAATGGGAACGAAATGCAATGGAATGATGAACGAAATGGAATCTTGGAAGGAGTTGCATTGGAACACTAAAATTGTTAAACAAAATGGAATGGAATGACTCAAACTGCCGTAGTTTGATACTTGAAATTACGCATACGATTGAGGCAAGATTACATACAGCTATGGACATATAATTGGCACAAATTTAAATTGCGCATAAATTTAAGTATTTTCCAACTAAATATATTTTAAAATGCAAGTATTGTCAACATTATAAGGGAAACATTTGAATCAAAACTTTACTGTTCAGCTCTATTTATCGATATCTCTCAAGCGTTCGATAAAGTTTGGCACAAAGGACTTATTTGGAAAATTACCCACACTTTACCACAAAATACTCACAAGATTCTCGAAAATTACTTGTCGAACCGCTCTTTTGTAATCAAGGTGAAAGAAAACTTCTCAAGTACGCGATTAATAAGTCCCTTTCTATACATATTGTACACTGCAGACATGCCCACCCATAGCCTAACGAAAACGTTCACATTTGCTGATGATACAGCGATTATCAGCACACACTCTAGTCCCACAACTTCATCTAATCATCGTCAAGCCAACATATCTGAACTAGAAAAATGGCTCGAAAACTGGAAAATAAAGATTAATCCATTTAAGTGTGCTCATGTAACCTTTACTCTACGAAAGGAAAATTGCAGTCCCATCAAAATTAACAACGTATTAGTACCTCAACAAAATCACGTAAAATACTTAGGAATTCGCCTTGATCGTCGACTAACTTGGAGTAAACATATCGAATCCAAATTAATTCAAATAAAATTGAAGACATCTCAATTAATGTGGCTTATAAACTCGAGATCCATTCTTAGTTCTCATTTACAACGTAGTAATTAAACCAATTTGGTCCTACGCTATCCAACTGTGGGGAACAGCTTCTGCTTCAAATATCGAAAAACTCCAGAGAAGACAATCTAAGATTCTAAGAATTATAACTGGTGCCCCTTGGTATTTCAAAAATTCAAACCTTCACAGGGATCTCAACATCCCCACTGTTCTCGAAGAGGCAAGAAAAAGCAGTTTAAAATACGTAAACAAATTTATTGAGCATCCAAATCCCCTAGCCCGCAGCATACTTTCTAGCGATGGTCATATGCGTCTGAAGAGAAAAGACACGCTAGACCTGGCATTGGAATGATGTATAACAAAATCTAAAATCATTTAGTTGGAAACTGGCATTGGTCTGGTACAATTAGTATAAGGTAGTATTTAAGATTTGAAAACTTATTGTTATTTTCTTTAAGAGAAAGATTCAATAAATACAAATATATTAAAAAAAAATGCAAGTTTTATCTCTTCTGATTATTGTTGAAAAAAATGTTTGTCTTAATAGTGCTCAAATGTTCCGTTATGTTTTGCTTATTATTTACCGTTATCATTTTTGCGTTAACAATGCTGATTTAAAGTGGACAATTTACTTAAAATAGGGAGTAGTCGTGTAGATTTAATTCAAAGAAATAAATATTTTTCGTAGTTCAAAAATAAATATAAAAAGTTAAAAAATTTTTAAAATGGGATCAGGAAAACATACTGCAGGTGAGGAAAGTCGGATCATATGGAAAATGTATAAAGATGGAAAAAAAAGTAGCGGAAATTGCTGAGATAATGCAAATTTCTCGCAAAAAAGTCTACAATGCAATTAATTCTTGTGTTGAGGATCCCGATATATTGACTAAGGGTAAAATTCGGAAGCCAAGGCCACGAAAAACAGATGTGCGTACGGATGCAGCTATAGTACGAATGGTGAAAATTGATCCATTAAAGTCATCAAGGCAGATAGCATCGGATATTAATGAAAATTTTAACATGGAAATATCAAGCAGTCTTGTCAGAAGAAGACTAAACGAGGCAAATTTGTTTAGGCGCATTTCCAGAAAAAAGCCCCTACTCTCAAAAAAAAATATTTCAAAACGACTAACCTTCGCCAGAACCCATAAGGAAAATGTTATGGAGTGACGAAACAAAAATTAACAGGATAGGACCAGATGGCAGAATCTTTGTTCGTCGTCCTGAAGGCCAAGAGTTTAATCCTCGGTTCACTCAGACGACGGTAAAACATGAAGGTGGCAGTATTAAGGTTTGGGGTGCATTTTCTTAGCATGGCGTAGGTCCGCTTATAAAAATCAATGGAAAAATGGACAAGTTTCAGTATTTAGATATTTTAAAAAACCATATGGAGCCATATGCCTTCAACTCCATGCCAATAAAATGAAAATTCATCCAAGATAATGACCGCAAACACTCTTCCAAACTAGTAAAAAAAATGGTTTTGTGCGGAGAAGATTGATGTTTTGGATTGGCCAGCCCAGAGCCCAGACTTAACTCCAATAGAGAACCTGTGGAATGAAGTCAAGGTTGAAATCGCCAAGAAAAATTACAAAAATATGGACGAACTGTGGTCGGCCGCACAGGAAGCTTGGTTGGCACGCCATCCCCAAAACAAAATGCCAAAAACTAATGGAATGGGTATGGGTCGCAGGTGCGAAGCTGTCATCAGAAACAAAGGCCACAGCACTAAATATTAACGGTAAAATATTTGTACATACCAAAAAATTTAACAAATGCAATATTAAAACCATATTAAAACTTTTTTACGATTGTGCCATTTATGTGTCCAGCTCATTTCAATGGGTTTTTTTTTTTCATAATGATAAGTTTTTATTTACATTAATGAATTTCAATTAAAGTTTATAGCAATATTAAATGTGCATAATAAACATTTGGAAAAAACAAAAACTTGTTGGTTGTTAATAGTATTTATAATATAGTAGCATAAGAAAGAATTCATGGTAAAATGTGCCATTTATATGTCCATATCTGTATATTTGGGATTTTTACTGGGGGGAACAAAAAGGGGTGAAAACCGCCTTTTAATTACCTGTTCAAACACTATCCACGGAATATGAAACTGATGTAGCATTGAAACATACTCTCCAAAAAGTTAAACAAATTTTCTAAAAGAGAAAAAACCTTAGAAAAGGAAGGATATTTAAACTGCAGGTAGCTAAACGCCGGTGGAAGAAACCGACGCAGTAAATTTTCCAACTGAATTTGTGAATTTTCTTGAATTGCCAGGTCTACCTTTACATAAACTGGAATTAAAAAAAAAAACCTTAAGGCACGCTAACAACGTAGCGGGATTTGCCCGCTATCTTTAATATTATAAAATGCTTTCCAATCCTGCTTTACGTTAATTATTTTCATTCAAAACACAAATGAACAAAACTCCTTATGGGTCTATCTACCTAAGTTCGCACTTTACCAAATTATCTTGACGTATATTGCAATTTATAATGGATTCATTACTAACAATCCACTTTCCTGAGAAAAAGTGATCAAATATTTATTTATTTTAAACTCATTGTTGTGTCAGAATTATTTATTTGTGGTGGCTGGCTGAAGGCTTTTATTATAAAAACTGTACTGTAAAAAAGCGAATTTAAAAAAAATTGTGGGGGGGGGGGGGCAACCACGAATACGACCTATCTACGCCGATGGCTTGAACAACAGACAATTAGTTGTTACATGCTCATGTGTTGATATACTAAATTATTTATTTATATAAAAATGAAGAGGCAAAAAATAAGTACAAACACTTAAACATTACAATAAATTTACCTTAACAATTATTTTACCTTAACAACAAATATTGTGTTTTATGTTATCTAAAAGAAATTTAATTCTAAACTTTAAGGCACGCTAACAACGTAGCGGGCTTCGCCCGGTAGTATTATATAATCATTCTTGGTAAAAACGATTTCCTACAGAAAAAAATAGTTTTCATTAGCTTAGTTTAAATCAAACCCTTCAATTTTTATATAAATTACCTAAAAATATAATTTTTTATTGGTACATTATAAATTCTTTTGTACATTATGTTAAATCACTTTCTTTTCTTATCTATTTAAAACATTGTCAACATTTAGTTATATAATGGGAAAATGAAAAAAAAATTTCATGTACGAGACCCAAAATAAACTTAGGAAGTTTTACAATTCATTTATTTGTTGCCAGATGTTTGTAAAATGTGTATAATTCCTAAAAATAGCATTAAAATTGCCAAAGTTGAAAATTGTTATAAAAAAAATAAAGATAAAACAATATGGCGAAAGGTAGATGCCAAAAGTGAAAAAAGTTGGAAAAATGTAAAATAATATAAAATTTTATGCTAAATCTCATATAAAATTGTCGGTGGGTAAAGCTAATGGACAATCTCAAACGGATATGGCTTTATATTCACATAAGACACAACTATCGGTGCGTTTACAAATTTATCGCCCACATTTTCATCAATGGGTTCACCTAAAACTTTTCGGTTAGTAAAAATATTATAAAATCAAAATAAAATAGTTAATAACTTTTATTGTTATTTGCATGCAGTTACAGTTTTTAACAATTTGATGCCATCTGGAAATGGTTGGCCGATTATTCAGAATGTGCTGATTGTTATTTTTCATTGTTGCAGTCACAAGGTAGGGGTAATCAACATGTTTTAGGCTGGAAGACTGTTATTTATGGCCGAGCGATTGAGACAGGAAAAGGAATTAGTATTAAAACAGGACAGGCTGACAATGCTTTGTTTGGAATGGTAACAAATTAAAAAATTAGGTTTTATGTTGTAATTAAATAGTTTTCCAAATTTAATATATTAAAGCAAAAATGAAGATTATATGCTTTAATTTGCATCCAACTATTAATACCAATAATAATTATAAAATAAATAATTAAATAAATTAATCAAATTTAAAAATAAATTGTTTTAATAAGGGAGTAAGAAAGAGCTAAATAATTTAACGTAAATTAATAAATAAAATATAGCGTAAGTTTAACAAATTAGTGCTAACAATTCAAAAAACAGAATAAGAAATACTTACCAAGTTTCGTTTGTATAGTTATTGTTTTCTTAGTTTATACCAAGCATATTATATAAGTTATACCCAAAACTTGGGTAGAGCTATAATACATACTAAAACTAGGTAACTTATACCCTTATTTTATGTGATTTCCCCCTTTTTATTTTTTGCGTGTACTGTTCACCGCAATGTGCATCATTTTATATATCAACTACCCTTTAACCGATTCGTCCAAAATTTGGTGCACATGTAGAAAACTAGACGATATAAATTTTATTCATACAGTAATTTTGACTTAGCTGCACAACCAAATTTTGCAAGAATTTTTGTGCAGGTAAGCCAAAAACGCAGCTAAGTCAAATTGTTTACCTGCCTTAATGTGCAGGTATACCAATACAGACTAAAAACAAACAAAACAAATCAAGCTAATGATGACAACTTTGTGCTTTGCACCAGATCTTGCGATTTTTATGGTTAAAACACGACTAAAGTAGGATATTTTTGTCCCAAAAATGTAGACAACACATTTATTTTATGTGTGTTTTTTTCCTAGAATTGAAAAACAAAGCAAAACACAAGAGGCAGCTAGCGGTGATCTTTTTTATGTAAATAATGTGAGGCAGTTATCTTAAATGCGCAGGTACAAAAATTGCACTTAAAGAACACAATTGGGAACATAATTTTTAGAAACGAAACCAAAAATTTTTGCAGTTATAGCAAATGTGCACTTAAGAAAAAGGCAGTTAAATACAAACTACTGTACACGATTTTTATAAATTTTGCTGTTTTCTTAGCGTAAAATTAATTTTAAACTTTAAACGCGTTTTCCCACAAACATGAGTTCAAAATCGACTGCCACTGTACAGCTAAGGCGGGTTTTTTCTTTCGTAGGCAACAAAAAACTCTAGTCCTTATAGTGGCCCTTTTTTGATTTTCAGTCAAATAAAATTTATATTCCCAAGCAAAATTCTTTTTTCTTGCCTTTTTTGAAATTTTAAAGTTTATGTGGCAACTTTGTTAAAAAAAATTAAAAAATAAAAATCGGGCCACGATAAGACTAGAAAATTTATCTGGGATTAAGAATCACTTTACATTTTTATTTTCTGATAAATAATGGAGTCTGCACGGTGGCAGCCGATTTTGCCTTTTTTTAATACGGCCAGTAATGAAGTTGCAACTCTGGCGGTTTTTCCTGGGGAAATATAAAACAGATATTTTTTAAAAATACTACAATCCCTTTAGAAAAACGTGTAGGCCCACACAATGTAATCGATTTCGTGTACTTCATATTGTGTGTACTTACGGTATGGGATACTTGTGTATAACAATTGTATATGAAACTTAAAATATTTGAAATTTCTCAAAAATTTTGTCTAACTTACATGCCACTATACTTGTGTTTACTTACGAAGCATATTGGCTTGTGGGCCATTACAATGCGGCCATACCCTGGGTAAAGTAAGCCAACTTGTGTGTAGGATAGAAAGCACTAGGGGATTCTAGGAAGTACACACAAATATCTCCGAGTACTTTCAAACCCTACACACAAGCTGGCTTACTTTACCCAGGGTATGGCCGCATTGTAATCGCCCACAAGCCAATATACTGCGTAAGTACACACAAGTATAGTGGCATGTAAGTTAGACAAAATTTTTTAAAAATTTCAAATATTTTGAGTTTTATATACAACTGTTATACACAAGTATCCCATATCGTAAGTACACACAATGTAAAGTACACGAAATCGATTACATTGTGTGGACTTACACGTTTTTCTAAAGGGATAATATGATTTTTAAATAAAAAAATAAAATATTAAAAATATTGTTAATTGAATTTTTGACAACCGTTCAAATATGCCCTTTAAAATGCTGTTGTTACAGTATTTACACCCCTTAAGGGCTTGAACATGTAAATTTATGAAAATAAATTCCATATTTATTATGAAAAAAATATATTTCTCTTTCTAGACTTTTGTACTTTCGATTCATATCTGTGGTCTAACTGTTGATGAACGCAAATGATTATTTTGAGATTTTGAAAATACGATATTTATGTATCAAATCATATACATATACATATAGACCATTTTAGATCCTATTATATTAAATAAGATATAATGATATGGCAAAAGAAAACAACCTTGGGTCTTTAATAATTGTAGGCTGATTGTACCAATAGCTAATATCTAGAATGTACTTAACCCTTTGGCGAGTGGCGTACATTATAATGTACGTCGACTTTATCAACTCGTCACTGATTTGAATTTTAACCAAAACGCTATTCATTTATTTTGTTCTTATTAAAATTTTATGCAGGCTGTGAAATTTCAAAATAACATGAGATCAGTATAGTGCGTTTTGTCTTGTGATCGTCAACGCTGCAGAGAATGTGTTGGAAGTTAGGAGTTAAAAAAAGGCTAAATTTTAGTCTCAAAAATTGTGTAATGAATCAAATTCAAAAACTCAAAGGATTTTATGTAGAGATTAGTAACAGAAAAAATATAAAATTAAAATTTAAAAAAAAATTTTAACCCGCTCGGGGCCGGCAGCATGTTAATGTTTGAACTTTAATTTCAAATATCTCCGCTAGGGGGTGCTGCAAAGCCATAAAAGTAATAAACAATATTTCTTGGGCATAGATCTACATTTCCACGAAATTTGGTCGGAAAATTCCCAGCCATTAAAATTCCCGTGTCAAAGGGTTAAAAAATTTACCTTTAATATATTTTGTTTCTTTATTCCAGTCAACAGAATCAGAGCTTTTGGATGTTGTATTATTTTTCTTTTCCTTTAGATCTGTTGATTTTAGAAAACCACATCTGCCACTGAAATCATTTACCAAAATTGGATGTTTTTTTTGTTGGTTGTCTACTATCCTAGTATTGTCCACCTGAAATTATAAAATAAATTCAAAAGTAAAAAAAATTTGCAAACAAAATGTAGGGCAAGTGCGACACACTTGATCGTTTAAAAAACTTGTTCTCCCCACCCACGCCCCTACTATCAAAGAACGTACATAACATAGAAAAAAAAAATCTTCTATCGATTGGTCCAAATTTTGCACTCGTCACTTTAGACTAATTTTTATTTTATTTTTTTTATTTTTCTTTAACTTCCGGGCACCATCACCTGTATTTTGTAATTTCTGTTATTAAGTGATCTTGCTTAGCAAAGGTTTCTGAAGTTCCTAATTTAAATACAAAAATGTTGGTTATGTAATTTAAAAGACCATTACCTAAGGTGTAATTCCACATTTACAAAAAATTCATTTCCATCTTGTGATTTTTTACTACGACAAAAATAAAAAAATTAGATTTCCTATATACTTTGTAACGACAGAAGTCGCTCCGCTCGTTTCTGTCTACACACGTTGCAATTTATCCCGGGCAATTCCCAAACACCCCTCGCAGTTTTTCTGGATAATTATCAAACGGCCCTCGATACACGCAAGGGTATATAAAGCGCAGCATCACAGAACTCGAGATCAGTTGCTGGCAGCCGCCAAAGGGTTCACAAGGTATTACTAATCATATTCTCTATTTCTAGCTCTTGGATACTTTTCCTGACAAGGACGTGTGCCACATCCACTGAATATCCTTCGAGGTCCTGCGAATATCCTTCGAGGTCCTGCGAATATCTTTCGAGGTCCTGCAAATATCCTTCGAGGTCCTGCGAACATCCTTCGAAGTCATGTGAATATCCTTCGAGGTCCTGCGGATATCCTTCGAGGTCCTGCGAATATCCTTCGAGGTCCTGCGAATATCCTTCGAGGTCCTGCGAATATCCTTCGAGGTCCTGCGTATATCCTTCGAGGTCCTGCGAATATCCTTCGAGGTCCTGCGAATATCCTTCGACACTTCCCACCGTATCCTTGAACATTTACTAGCAGGAGGCGTGCCGTTCGTTGGTCACTTCCCACCGTATCCTTGAACATTTACTAGCAGGAGGTGCGCCGTTCGTTGGTCACTTCCCACCGTATCCTTGAACATTTACTAGCAGGAGGCGTGCCGTTCGTTGGTCACTTCCCACCGTATCCTTGAACATTTACTAGCAGGAAGCGTGCCGTTCGTTGGTCACTTCCCACCGTATCCTTGAACATTTACTAGCAGGAAGCGTGCCGTTCGTTGGTCACTTCCCACCGTATCCTTGAACATTTACTAGCAGGAGGTGTGCCGTTCGTTGGTCACTTCCCACCGTATCCTTGAACATTTACTAGCAGGAGGTGTGCCGTTCGTTGGTCACTTCCCACCGTATCCTTGAACATTTACTAGCAGGAAGCGTGCCGTTCGTTGGTCACTTCCCACCGTATCCTTGAACATCTACTAGCAGGAGGCGTGCCGTTCGTTGGTCACTTCCCACCGTATCCTTGAATATTTACTAGCAGGAGGCGTGCCGTTCGTTGGTCACTTCCCACCGTATCCTTGAACATTTGCTAGCAGGAGGCGTGCCGTTCGTTGGTCACTTCCCACCGTATCTTTGAACATTTGCTAGAAGGAAGCGTGCCGTTCATTGGTCACTTCCCACCGTATCCTTGAACATTTGCTAGCAGGAGGCGTGCCGTTCGTTGGTCACTTCCCACCGTATCTTTGAACATTTGCTAGAAGGAAGCGTGCCGTTCGTTGGTCACTTCCCACCGTATCTTTGAACATTTGCTAGCAGGAGGCGTGCCGTTCGTTGGTCACTTCCCACTGTATCTTTGAACACTTGCTAGAAGGAAGCGTGCCGTTCGTTGGTCACTTCCCACCGTACCTTTGAACATTTGCTAGAAGGAAGCGTGCCGTTCGTTGGTCACTTCCCACCGTATCTTTGAACATTTGCTAGAAGGAAGCGTGCCGTTCGTTGGTCACTTCCCACCGTATCTTTGAACACTTGCTAGAAGGAAGCGTACCGTTCGTTGGTCACTTCCCACCGTACCTTTGAACATTTGCTAGAAGGAAGCGTGCCGCTCGTTGGTCACTTCCCACCGTATCTGTGAACATTTGCTAGAAGGAAGCGTGCCGTTCGTTGGTCACTCCCCACCGTATCTTTGAACATTTGCTGGCAGGAATCATGCCGTTCGTTGGTCACTTCCCACCGTATCTTTGAACATTTTCTAGCAGCAGGCGTACCGTTCGTTAGAAGGACGTAGAATCCCCGTGCACCCAGCAATAATAGATCCAACAAGAGCAAACCGCATCTCTCTCTTTCCACTTTATTAAGTTTAGCATTAGGTGTTTCGTAATTAGATATAAGTGAATCAATAAATTGAATTTTTATAAAGTTTTAACAACGCCTTTTCTCTCTGTCACTGAACAAAATAAATTCCTGTGACGAACCCTACCCCCGCGAGCTTACCCCAGCAAACGGAGGAAAACTCGTCGTTACAACTTGATCCCTTTTTTCCCAGCAAAATCTTTCATTACCAAATAAGTGGTTATATAAGAGAAATTCATAGCTTCGCACAACTCATTTTTTGGCGTCAAAACTCATTATTTTTGTTTGGCGTGGTCGTTTTTATAAGTAGTTACGCTTACTCGCTCGCTTACGAAAAAATGAGAAATAAGTAGTTATGAGATTGATTAAAGTGATTTTCTAATCAATTTTTAGACAATTGAAATGCAAATTTCGAAAAAGTAACGATTTTAAAATATGCATGTTCAAAAATGTACTTTATTTCTTTTTGCCATAGTAAAATATAAAATTTATTTGAAATAAAAAAGATGTAAAATGTGTATTTCAGATTAAATTTTCTGCAAATCTTGATGCAGAAGTTGTGATTCTTTTGATAAAAAGAATTTAGTGGAATATGAATTTACATCATACGTAAAGATTTTGCAAAACCGATTAAGGGATTTTATTAAATTTGCAAAATAGGAAAATAACCCAAGTAAAAAAGTTTATATATATTTCGATATAATTTAAAATGATTTAATATAATTATATGTTTCAATGTATACATATATATAGCCATGTAAACGTACATGTCAAAGCATATATACTTATATATAGCTTTGCGTTGGTTCAAAAAATTTGATATGGAGGCATATATAGTAATATATTATTTCATATTGTCTTACATATAATTGTACTTAATATACCTAATTGTCTATAACTATATGAACAACATAGAATAATATATGAGTTCATTTATAATTGAACATATAATTATATATAACTACATGTGAGCCAATATTAAAAATATTTTTTTATAATTTTTGATAAAGTCTCATCTTGCTCCATATAAAACTATATACAAATATATGAGGTCGCATTTCCTGAATATTTTTAAATTAAATTCTGATATCATTATATCTGGTCCATTAAAAAGACACATATAATTATGTGTGGTGTCATCAACAATAATTTCTAAGTGATTTTCTATATATTTATATAAGATCCGGAGTTAAGATTTCGGAATTAACATGACAAATTTTAAGTTTTGTACACAAGAATGACTCGAGGTCGTACACGTCCCCTATCTATGTATTTTTATAGAAATATAGGGCTTTTCTGGCAATATATTTTTTTTATTTACGCTAGTTTTGCTCCAATAAGTGGAACATATATGGAAAAAAGAAACTCCTCATTAGAAAATATATAAAAACGAGTAAAAAGGTTAAAGTCGGGCATGCCGACTATACAATACCCTACACCAGTCTGGTTAAAAGCCAACTAATGTTTGGATCCGAAATTCGAATGGGTTAAAATGGGGCTTGTGTCAAAAGTTTCTATAATGTGAGTCAGCGCACCAAATTTCATTAAAATATCTTAATATTTGCGACCTGCAGTTTGTAACCAAGCCAATTTTGGGAAGGACCCTTATATGGGCACTAGGTCTAAACATGGACCGGTGTTAACCAAAATTAATAGGCTTCATCCTTGGGCTGACATAGGCCGGTGTACCAAATTTCATCAAAATATCTTAATATTTGCGACCTGCAGCGTATGAACAGTATAATTTTGGTAGGACCCTTATATGGGCACTAGGTGTAAACATGGAACGATCTAAAATTGGACCGATGTTCAGCAAAATCAATAGGCTGCGTTATTGGGACAACATAGGTCTGTGTACCAAATTTCATCAAAATATCTTAATATTTGCGACCTGCAGCGTATAAAGAGTATAATTTTGGTAGCACCCTTATATGGGCACTAGGTCTAAACATGGACCGATGTTCACCAAAATCAATAGGCTACGTTATTGGGTCAATATAGGTCTGTGTACCAAATTTCATCAAAATATCTTAATATTTGCGACCTGCAGCGTATAAACCATATAATTTCAGTAGGACCCTTATATGGGCACTAGGTCTAATCATCGACCGATGTTCACCAAAATCAATAGGCTTCGTTCTTGGGCCAACGTAGGTCTATGTACCAAATTTCATCAAAATATCTTAATATTTGCGACCTGCAGCGTATAAACCATATAATTTTAGTAGGACCCTTATATGGGCACTAGGTCTAAACATGGACCGATGTTCACCAAAATCAATGGTTCAATTTTCCCCTTTTGAACCACCTTTTTTACCACGTTCCTGTCCAAAGTCCTAGAAATGCCTTGTCGATAAGTTAGCCCATACTCCAAGGAAAACATATTATATATTACAGGTTTCTAGCCGAAAGGTTCGGTTAGGCCATCAAGGGGGAGAATTATTCCGTTTTTACCCCTCCCGGTAGGAATTTCCAAAAAAATTCCGTCTTATAGGACGTCTGCGTTGGAGGAGGAACCTACTACATACATAATTTTAGGTCTCTATATCCAGCAGTTTGGCCAGGCCGTCAAGGGGGAAGTTTTTTCCCTTTTTACCCCTCCCGGTATGAATTTCCAAAAGTACCATCTTACGGGACGTCAACGTTGGAGAAGGAACCCAAATACCGAATTTAAGCTCCCTAGATCCAGCAGTTTGGCCAGGCCGTTAAGGGGGAGACTTTTCCTGTTTTTGACCCTACCTGTGGAAATTTCCAAAAATCTCATCTTAGCGGATGTCTACAATAGAGGAGGAACTTAAATACCAAATTTCAACTTCCTACCTCCAGCGGTTTGGGCAGGCCTTTAAGCGGCACTTTTCGCTTCATTAATCCCCATTTTTGCAATGTTCCTGTCCAAAAAGCACCTTCCCGGTAAGTGAGCCCATACTCCAAGTAACATATGTTTTACATTTCAGGTTTCTAGCCAACTTTTACTATTTGTGCCCCTCTGGGTAGGAATTTCCGAAAATCCATCGACAGGGAATTTCAGCTTCCTAGCAGAGAAACAAGCCAGCCGCCGTAAGCCGTTTTAGCCGCCGCCGCCGGCTCATTTCGGCTGAAAGTATCAATTTTCCAAAATAACAAAATTAAAAGCAAATGTCATTTTTAAAACAAATTTTCTACTTCATCATTTCCTGAACCATCAAGAGTATTTTTTTTTTTAGTTCAAAAGAAATAAAAGAACCACCCAGCCAGAAATTGATAATGGTTCAAAAAACTAAGTACTCTCAAAGCATTGTTTATACCAAAAATAAAACGTTTTGAGAACGTTTGGAAAATACCATCTTTAAAATGCTTTTTGCCTTTTTTTTAATCACTGGATTTATTTTTGGATTTATTTTATTTTGTTAAACAATTCATATTTTGTTTTTTAATTTTCAAAATTTATAATTTTTATCAAAATCTAATACTTATTCGCCAATATAATGTGCAAGAAAATCATAAAATTTTGTAAAAATGTGAACATAGGAATTGATATAAGCTAAATCGAAAATGGATTTAAAAAATAATTAAATCCGTTTTGGATTTAGCTTAATTTTATTCCAGAAATTTCATTTTCGCAAAATTTAAATTTTTTCTTTCACGTTATATTAGGGAATAAGTGTTAGATTTGGACAAAAATATAAAATTTTGAAAATTAAAAAACAAAATGTAGATTTTTTTACAAAATAAAATAAATCCAAAAATAAATCCGGTGATTAAAAAAAAGGCCTATTGATAACGATTTTTAACAAATTTTACAACTGTTGATTAAAAGAAAGATTCTATGTGTTTTAGTACTAAAAATTATTTTTATTACTTTTGTAATATTTTGTTGCAATTATTTATGTAAAAGGGAAAAGCAATTGATTCGTTATAAAATGTTGTAAGAATGCATTTAGCTTCCATCATATGTATACCAATTTCAGTGTTGTTTTCATCTAAATTTGTTACATTATATAATCCGATCTCCTTTGATTAGATCGGGTAGTTAAAAAACTTTCTAGTTTCCTTGAAATTGTTCCTTTCAAATGCATATCACTGTATTTGTGTTTCGTACGTTTTGTACTAAAAATTTCTTTCACAATCATAATGTTCCCATTGTGTAATAAACATACATATATTATCAGGATAAATAGATGTAATTCGAAATCCATAAATGTTTACGAAAGAAAAAACTCTAGATTCAGAAGTGTGTAAAGGTTTCCCCAGAGAAGAGTTGCTGCTCTTATTGAAAGGATATACTAGTGGAATATTATTTGGGGAATTGGTATTAAAAACATACAATTTCCTTTGTATATGGGAAATCGGATTAGTTAGAAATTTTACAATTTTTACAAAACCTAAGCTATTTTCAAAATCAAATGCTGAAAATTGTGATATAGGCGCCCCCATATTATTTACGTCATTTGAAATATGTATTAGATTATAAATATTCATGGTCACTGAGCTTGAGCCATAAAAATGTGGCATAAGTTCCACAAATTTTCTTAAAATCTTAAATTAATAAAAATTTGATTACTTAATGAAGTTTGAGACTAAAAAAATATTTATACCTTGGCTTCCAAAACAAGTTCTTCCAAAACAAGTTCTGCACTTGTGTGCAGCAGGTCAATTCTGTTTTTATCTATTAAATATTACATGTCGATATACCTCAGATGGTAGAGCTATTGACTGGCAATCTGTAGACCCAGGTTCGAATCACGCACCAGCAAAAAATACAATAAAATATATTTTTTTTTATATAATTTATTTTTTTGAAAATCTATTTTTAGACTCATTATTTTTGTCAATACTGGTAAGCACATAGGTAACGATATATTTTTTGATTTTTTGTATGCTGGTGTGTAACCATAACTCATTATTTTTCGCGACATCGCCATATAAAGGTAATAAGAAATGTAATAACAAAAGTAACTAGTTAACATTACCAAGTATGTAGTTACATAACCACATATCTGGTAATGATTTTCTTCACTGGGAAGATTAGACTTTATTCCGAAATATTGAAAATTTCCCAAAGTATCGTCTAAACCTAGCATCACTTTAGAATCGCCGCTCAAAGTAGATGTTCCTAATAAAGTTTTAGAACATTTCGGAAGAGATGTATGTATAACCTTCAAATCTCAGTACCATTAATATTTCGTCTATAGAGGTTTGTGATTTTCCCTACAACCCAATTTTTCAGTTTTGAACACATCTACATTTCTCTTAATATCCTATAATTTTTTAACATAATCATTTAAAACTAATTTAAGTTCTAATAAAATATATAAAAAAAATAAATGTTTTTTAATTACTAAGAAATTACTTTATTTTTTGTATTTAGAGTACTGGAAAATTGCTCTACTTTTCGTTTTTAAATTTCTCGGAAGACACTCCACTCTTGTATTAATACAATTTAAAATCACTTTATTTTTAGTTTTTCTAATGTTTTGAAAACGTTCTATAAACAAAAATTATAACGCTTTAAAATCACTTTATTTTTTGATTTTGCAACGTTTCTAAAATACTCTAAATACAAACATGAGACCGTAAATCATGGTTATAATTTTAGTGTTCTGAGAACATTATAAAACCCAAAAATATGTTGCTTTGATAACGGTTCAACCACCATACAAAGTGCTTTCATAACGCTTTTATGTTTGTCAATTTCTGGCTGGGCAGTTTTATAGTCAGAGCTAAGAAGGATTTTTGTCAAAAATGTTTCTTAAGTTGGAAGTTTTGCTTGAAAACTTCTGACAGATTTCGCTGAAATTTGGATATTCAATAGAGGAGAGAATCCAAATGAACACGTCTTTAGCACCCATAGTTTTGGATACAAATTACACAGTGTTGCAAAATAAAATATAATATTTTTCAAATGACCAAGTGTAGATTGTAGGCAGAGCTACGAAAGAATTAATTCAATTTTAGCTTAATTCGCACAAAACCGAATTCAGCTTTAGAAATTGAATATATATCATTCCATCAAACCATTCCTTTATAATTAATTCATAGGTTTCATTCCCAAAGTTTAATATTAAATAGAATGCATTCTTATGTTGAATACATTCCTTATAGAATTACAATCAATTTAAATAATTAATTTTTTCATTAATTCTAATCTTTTACAAAATGGCTTATTAAAATTGTCATTTTATTCAATCAGTAAAATATCTAAGGTATGAATATACTAATGATTCTGACAACACTTTAGTTTATAATTACAAATCCCTTATTTTAGGGATTTAATATTGATATCATATACAAAACCCATAAAAATAATTAAAAACTCAACATTTGTTTTAATCTTGTACAAACCGAATGAAACATGAGAGATGATTATAAAAAGAATGAATTCATGAAAGAATTCATTCATTATGCATGAAAATTAAAAGAATGAAGCTAGTGAATGAATTCATAAGGAATAGTATAAACGAATGATACATTAGTAAATTTTAGTTAAATTCCAAAAGTGAATTAAAGAATTAATTCATTCGAATTTATGGTCGTAGGTTTGGTTAAGTAGATCACATCACATTTTTCAGAAATTTTAGTACACCTGAAATAATTATCAAAACACACATTTTTAAGACATTGCGGACGAAAAAAATGTTAAGTTATTTCTCGGTCGACTTATAAAATTGGGGAGATATTTACAATAATCGACGCTGTTCTGAGTTCCGAATCCACAAAAAAATTCTAAAGTGAAACATTCCGAATTTTTTTGTTGTTCCGTGATCCACGTCGGAGTTATTTTTTTCGTTTTATTGCGTGTAGAAAAAGCTTGATGATAGTGAAACGAATATATATTTTTTAACGACAATTATTATATAATAATTTATTTTAAAATTAGTCTATGAATATTAAAATTTGGTAGAAACAACAAATTTTCTAAATTTTTAATTCCGTGTGATTTTACAAATCAACTCTAATTAAAAAGTTTCGGAAATAAGAACAGGGGTGAATATCTGAATTTTTTAACTTTTCTTCTAAGTTTTTCAACTTTGACTACTTTTCGAGCATAATTTTTTCGAGCTATATTTTTTTCTAGTTTATTCTAAAAACACATTTAATTTTGAGTGAAAATAGAGTTTGTTTATTTCAAAGTTCCGAATCCACATAAAAAATTCTAAAGTGAAACATTCTGATTTTTTTGCTGTTCTGTGATCCACATCCGAAATATTTTCTTCGTTTTATTTCGTGTTGGAAAAGCTGGGTGAAAGTAAAACGAATATTTTGTTGCAAAAATTAATATTTTAAAATTTATTTCAAAATTTGTCAGTATGCTAAAATTTGTTCGAAACAGTAAATTTCCGACATTTTGAATTTTAAAAAAATTAAAAAGTTTCGGAATTCAGAACAGGGGTGATAGTGTCATTGTGGGTGAAATTCAGCAATATTTCAACCGATTTTGAATCTTGTAACGTTTTTGAAAAGACAAAAAATTTAGCTTTCCAAATATATATAGAATTATTTATTTGTAACTGAAATATGTTGACAGTTTTTTTCTTTTAAATATTAAAATTAATTCTTTTTTTTAATTTGTATACTTTGACGGCTTTTTTACAGTATTAAACAATTCTTTACTATTGTAATTTATTCTGAAAGTGGGTTTAGTTCTTAGTAAAATCAGATTCTTTTGTTTGAATTAATTGAAAATAGAAAAAGTTATCGTAATTTTTCTAAACATTTAATTCCAGCTATTATAAGACAACTCGATGTTCTTGTTTGCACACTCATTAAGGCTAATATTTTCAATTTTCTTATAAATACAAAGATTCCATGTTTATAAAAAAATGTATAACTTAAAGTAGAACTTCATTTTACCCTGAATTAAGAATAAATTAGATAAAAATTAGTTTTTTTATACAAAATATTGCAATTAAAAGCCGTCAAAATTAAACAAAATAAGAAAAAATTACGAAAATCAGTTTTATTTGAAAATATTTCCACACAATTTTGTTGAATATATAAACATATGTATATATTTGGAAAGCCCAATTATCTCTCCTTGTAGCTCCGTTCAAAAACTAAAAATCCTAAATTTGTAATTTTTATCGATGAATTTAACTTAAAATTATTTTTTATTTGATAATTCCAAATTTTTTGTACAATTTTCTACTGCTATATTTTGGAAAAAACCTTAAACATCTTTAAATTACGTGTAAAATTTTCTATCAAGCCGATTAAGCCGCCGCTGATTATTTGGTTGCGCCGCCGCCGCCGATTTTTATCCGGCTCAACCTTAATCGCCGCCGCCGATTTTTTGCTTGCGCCGCCGCCGCCGATTATTTTGATCGGCTTGTTTCCCTGCTTCCTAGTTCCAGCAGGTTGTGCAGGCTGTCAAGGGGGACACTTTTTCTTTTTTTGTCCCTTCCGGTTGGAATTAGGCTGGAAGAGGAACCTTTTTTTTTTTTTTTTTTTTTTTAATATATTTGTATTTATTGAATCTTTCTCTTAAAGAAAATAACAATAAGTTTTCAAATCTTAAATACTACCTTATACTAATTGTACCAGACCAATGCCAGTTTCCAACTAAATGATTTTAGATTTTGTTATACATCATTCCAATGCCAGGTCTAGCGTGTTTTTTCTCTTCAGACGCATATGACCATCGCTAGAAAGTATGCTGCGGGCTAGGGGATTTGGATGCTCAATAAGTTTGTTTACGTATTTTAAACTGCTTTTTCTTGCCTCTTCGAGAACAGTGGGGATGTTGAGATCCTTGTGAAGGTTTGAATTTTTGAAATACCAAGGGGCACCAGTTATAATTCTTACAATCTTAGATTGTCTTCTCTGGAGTTTTTCGATATTTGAAGCAGAAGCTGTTCCCCACAGTTGGATACCGTAGGACCAAATTGGTTTAATTACTACGTTGTAAATGAGAACTTTGTATTCTAGACTAAGAGTGGATCTCGAGTTTATAAGCCACATCAATTGAGATGTCTTCAATTTTATTTGAATTAATTTGGATTCGATATGTTTACTCCAAGTTAGTCGACGATCAAGGTGAATTCCTAAGTATTTTACGTGATTTTGTTGAGGTACTAATACGTTGTTAATTTTGATGGGGCTGCAATTTTCCCTTCGTAGAGTAAAGGTTACATGAGCACACTTAAATGGATTAATCTTTATTTTCCAGTTTTCGAGCCATTTTTCTAGTTCAGATATGTGGGCTTGATGATTAGATGAAGTTGTGGGACTAGAGTGTGTGCTGATAATCGCTGTATCATCAGCAAATGTGAACGTTTTCGTTAGGCTATGGGTGGGCATGTCTGCAGTGTACAATAGGTATAGAAAGGGACCCAATATACTACCCTGTGGAACGTCTGCACTTATTAATCGCGTACTTGAGGAGTTTTCTTTCACCTTGATTACAAAAGAGCGGTTCGACAAGTAATTTTCGAGAATCTTGTGAGTATTTTGTGGTAAAGTGTGGGTAATTTTCCAAATAAGTCCTTTGTGCCAAACTTTATCGAACGCTTGAGAGATATCGATAAATAGAGCTGAACAGGAAAGGTTTGATTCAAATGTTTCCCTTATAATGTTGACAATTCGATGCACTTGTTCTATTGTACTATGGCTTTTTCGAAAACCGAACTGATGCTGAGGTATAATACCATGATCGTTAGTATAAGGTATAATAACATTAAGGAGTAGTTTTTCATACACTTTTGATAATATTGACAGCAGGCTGATTGGTCTATATGATGATGTTTGCGTAATGTTTTTGCCGGGTTTCGGGATCATAATTATTTGTGACTGTTTCCAGTTTAGGGGAAAGTGCCCTAATCTATTTATGGCGTTAAATACAAACATCAGTGTTCTAACTGCATATTCGGGAAGTTCTTTAATCATTTTTCCCGATATTTAATCGTGTCCTGGAGACTTTTTTACGTCAAGATCTCCAATAATATTCATCACTTCTGGGAGTCTGAATTTAATTGGATTTATAGGAGTACTACAAAATGTTTGCAGATCGCAATTTATGTTTGGAAAGACGTTTGGTGTGAATACTTGTTCCAAGTGCTTTGCGAAGGCGTTAGCTTTTTCCAGGTTATTCCTAGCCCAATCGCCATTGGGAAGTCGAATTGGTGACTCTAGTATTATAGGGCATTTAAATTGCTTTGTAGCTCGCCAAATGCTATGATTTGTTCTATCGGTTGGGTCAAGATTCGATAGATAGTCTTTGAGAGAAGATTCACGGAAGCCTTTTAAAGCGGCACGTAATTGTCTGCTGCATGATGCAAGTTGTTTCTTTAGAGTAGGTGATCTATGTATTTGCCATTGCCTGCGAATTTCTCTTTTCTGTTTAATTAGATTATCGATGCTAATTGGATATTTATATCTGAAATTGCTGCTTGTCGGTTTTTCAGGGGAAGCTATTTTTGCAGCTGAGAATAAAATCTCCGTAAAGACAGCAACTGCTGAGTCGATCTCGTTACTACTTTTCAACGAAATATTTTGGGGTAGATGAGAACTTATATACTTTTTGTATTTCAACCAGTTGGTATTTTTATTAGGAATAGTAGCTTTGACAGGAGAAATGTGTTTTATGCTGCGCATGTTTATTAAAACCGGGGAGTGATCAGACGATAGGTCATAAAGCGGGGTGGCTAATATTTGTTCACGTTTAATGCCTCTTGTAACTCCGAAATCTATTAGGTCGGGAATTTTTTCCCGATCTGTAGGCCAGTAAGTGGGGTGGCCAGATGAAATAACATCAAGTTTAGCAGTCGAAACTGCATTAAGTAATTGACGGCCCCTTGGCGAGATGAGTCTAGAGCCCCAATGGGTGTGTTTCGCATTAAAGTCTCCTGCGACTAAAAATTTTGTACCCAGTGTGGAAAAGAAATCGAGAAACTGTTGTTCTGAGACTGAAAACCCGGGTCGACAATACACCGAAGATATATTTAATTTATCCATGCGGCTATCACAACAGATAGTTGTAGCTTGAAGATAGTCTGTTGAGTAGTTTTGCAGGCATAGTGCTTAAAATTTGCTTTGACAATAATGGGCGTGCCGCCGATTGTTCGACCGCTGGGGTGTTTAGTGTCATACACAGTATAACCTCGGATTCTAAAGCAGTTCTTTGATGTGTTCAACCTCTTTCGAGTGTAGAAAATATTCTACTTCGTTTTTATGATGGCTTAGGCCGTTCGCATTCCAATGACATATTGTTATGGGATTCATTTTTGGGCTAGAGATTGGATAAGTATAGATTGAGTTCTCATCATTTCCTGCATCATACCTGTCATTCTGTCCATAAAAGTGTGCATTGAATCAACTAAAAGTTTTATAGAGCCCTCCAAAGTAGACTGTTGGGGTTCAGAAGCATTTCTAAGTACTTGAGAATAAGACTGTTGGTTTGGGGCGATCTGACTGAAATATGCGTTGTTAGGGAGTGGGGTGTTTGTTCGAGTAGGAACTTCATTACCAGTGCGTGTTCTGTTTGCCTTCTGAGGCGGTCGCTGTTTCATATAAACAAAGACTGGGCAGCCTCTATAATTTGCGGTATGGTTGGCTCCACAGTTACTACATTTTTTTATTCTGGGATCATTTTTTGGACTTTTGCATTCAAGAGTTTTGTGCAGTTCTCCGCAAATTACGCAAACTGGCGGGAGTTTGCAGTTACTTTTTGTGTAGCCATACTCTTGGCAGTTTTGACATTGAACCGGGTCTTTCCGTTTATGTGGTTGTTCGACCGTTATTTTACGGTGTAGGAGGTATCTCATGGAGTAGATTGGGTGGGTTTCATTCTTTTTGATCTTATTTTTGTCAAAGGCAATTTCAACTCTAAAGAGTGGTTGGGGAATTTTATTCTTATTGATCACATTTTGGATCGACCTGACTTCATATCCTGCTGATTGAAGAGCATCTTTAATTTCGCTAGTGGGCACTGAACTTTCAATGCCTTTTATTACTACTATCAAACCTTTTGCGCTTTTTAAGTGATAAGTGTAGTAATTTTTCTTTTTCTCATCGAAATTGTTAGTGACTTTCCTAAAGTCTTTTTCAGAATACACCTGCACTTTTGTTTCATAAACATTTCCTTTTCGTATGAAGACAACATGGAAATTGTTGGAGCCGATAAGGGCAGCTAAATTATTTACTAATAAGTTCCCGAGTAAAAAAAATTATATATAATCATATATGGCATATATTACAATATATAATTAGACATGTGGTTATGTATATTCATATATAATTATATATGAGGTTTTTTTCCGAAAAATTTTCCTTATATTATGCCATATATAATTTCATCTAATTAGATATCGGCCTTCATAATATTAGATATGGCATATATAATTATATATTACATAACATGGTTGATCTTATTGCATATATAGTTATATATAGAACTATATCTTAATATATATGGTGACATTTTAGCAATATATAATTATATATGGTATCATTTAAACAATATATAATTATATATGGTGACAGTTAAACTAGATATTATCATATATGGTGCCATTTAAACATTATATGGTCATATATGGTACCTCATAAACCAAATCTTTAATTCAGTTCCAGATATGATAATATATGGTACTATATATAGTGCGATATATATTTATATATGGTGTTATTTAAGCTATATATTATCATATATGGTGCCATTCAAACCATATATTATCATATATGGTGCCATTCAAACCACATATTATCATATATGGTACCATTTAAACCATATATTATCATATATGGTGCAATTTCAACAATATATGCCCAAATATGGTACCTCATGAACAATATTTTTAATACAGTTCCACATATGATATGATAGTTCCACAATATATAATTATATATGGTATCATTTAAACAATATATAATTATATATGGTGACAGTTAAACTAGATATTATCATATATGGTGCCATTTAAACAATATATGGTCATATATGGTACCTCATAAACCAAATCTTTAATTCAGTTCCAGATATGATAATATATGGTACTATATATAGTGCGATATATATTTATATATGGTGTTATTTAAGCTATATATTATCATATATGGTGCCATTCAAACCATATATTATCATATATGGTGCCATTTAAACCATATATTGTCATATATGGTGCCATTTCAACAATATATGCTCATATATGGTACCTGATGAACGACATTTTTAATACAGATGCAGATATGATAATATATGCTACCATATATAGTCCCATATATATTGATATATGGTGTCATTTAAACAATATTAATATATAGACATATATGGTATCATTTAAACAATATATTGTCATATATGGCACAATTTAAACAATATATGGTCAAATTTGGTACCACATCAACATTTTGAATACAATTCCATATATGGTTTAATTTGAATAATGTAAAACTATGTATGGCGCTATAAAAAATATTATCAGATAAGTTACTTCATTAACAATATTTATAATACAGTGTAATATATTGTAATATATGTATATCATTCAATATATATTGATGTATGGTAATGGTACAATAATTCCAATATCAGTTGAGATACAATTTGTGGGTCCATATCAACAATTTGTTCACGTACATTTAACATATATATATGTACATTTAAGTTATAATTTATAAACACTTTATAAAGTTAAATAGTTCCATAAACCTCGTCTAAGTGTATAGAATGTTTATGAATATACGATTTAATATATAATAATTACAACTACAAATTGGTGCCATTATCTAAAATTTAATTTAATGTTAACTTATAATAAAATAAAAATGTATTTCCTAAAAATAAAAATATAGTGTTAATTAATGGTAATATACAATAGGTTTAAGTTTAACATCCCAGACAGAAAAATATAATCGGCACAATGCTGGCAAACCGTTGGCGATGGTCGGTTATGCGTTGGCAGAACGTTGCATGAACTATCTTGGCAAAAAAATAGATTTAAAAAACATTTTTGAAAAAATTGAGAAAACTTTTTTTAATATTTGCTTTTAAAAACATGAAATTTAACCCAGTCCACCAGATTGTCAGCCAAGACCTCTACACTCTAATCTAACGAGACTTGTTATAGATGTGTGATAGCTACAAATTAAATGAATGATAAAAGCATTTCGAGCTAACTTATAAGCATCGAAAAAAGGTATTCCAGAAATTATTAAATGTATTTTATAAAATTTTAATTGTATATCACAAAATATTATTTGCACTTCAGAAACTACAATATTACGCAAATTTAATTATTTATTTTCTTAGTTGTGTCCAGAAATAATGAAATCTATTTCAGAATAGCTAATAGAGAAAAATTTCTCAAATACATTTCATAATTTCGGAAATACGATTGACAATTTCTGAAATACAGTTTGATAATTTCTGAAATACAGTTGTGAATTTCGGAAATACAATTAATAATTTCTGAAAAACAATTGATAAAACTGAACTTCAATTGACTAGTTCTGAAATACAATTCATAAATGTGAAAAATAATTGATGAGTTCTGAAATACAATTGATAAAACTGAAATTCTATTGATTATTTCTGAAATACAATTGATAAATTTTAAAACAATTAATACAATTGGAAATGGTGTAGAGCGTCAAAAAGATGTAAATAAAATTATTTTATTCAAAGATTTCAATTTAATAAAAAAATAAATATATAATTTTATAAAAAAATTTATAGAAAAAAATTTTAATTTTATAAAAAGAAATTGATTTTGTAAAAGAAATGCATATTGAACTCGAGCCCTTCAGAGTTTAAACCTTATTTTAACAAAATATTGTAATTTTTATACAATCAGTGCTCTGCCAGTCTATTATTTTTTGAACAGTTGGCAATATATGTCTGGGATCTTATTTAATCCCAAATAAATGGAGATCTTACGTAGTACCCAAATATAATGCGGCATCTAATTTTATCTGTCATTTTTATGGATACTTTTAGATGTCAATCCCCAAATATATTGCTGTTTCTAATTCGATCTGCCATTTTAATACCGAAATAAATTGCTGGATCTAATTCGATCTGCCATTTTTCTGATAAATTTAGATCCAAGTTTATCCCCAAATATATTGCTGGATCTAATTTGATCTGCCATTTTTCGGTTAAATTTAGATCCAAGTTTATCCCCATATATATTGTTGGATCTAATTCGATTAGGAATTTTTCGGATAAATTTAGATCTAAGTTTATCCACATATATATTGCTGGATCTAATTCGATGTGCCATTTTTCGGATCAAATTAGATCTAAGTTTATCCCCAAATATATAGCTAGATCTAATTCGATCTGCCACTTTTTCGGATCAAATTAGATATACGTTTATCCACAAATATATTGCGGGATCTAATTTGATCTGCCAAAATTGAGATCAAATTAGATCTAAGTTTATCCCCAAATATATAGCTGGATCTAATTGGATCCGCCATTTTTCGGATCAAATTAGATCTAAAAATATCCGCAAATATATAGCTGGATCCGCCAATTTTCGGATCAAAATAGATCTAGGTTTATCCCCAAAGATATCACTGGACCTCCCAATTTTGAGATATAACTTGATCTTAGTTTATCCCCATATATACAATGGGATCTAATACGATAGGATTGGATACACCCAATTTTGAGATCTAATTGGATCAGCTAGATATTACAGCAGATCTTAAACAATATCAAATTGGATATAATTAGATATTGCGCGAGATCAATTTTTTTTACTCGGGTTGTTACTTTGTTCGCGGACATAAATTGGAGGAGGTTTTTGTTCCTTAATAGGGGTGGTAGCGACTTCAGCATTGTCCTCTTTTGCAAGAATGGCATAATAATTTGTAGAAGTTGGGTTTTGGGTTTTCTGTTGTTTAGATTGCGGAATATGTTTTGTGGAGTTTGGGCTTCGTGGCCTTTTCAAAATTTCAAAATAAAGATTCATTCCGGTTTGGATGGTTTTCTTCGGCGGGGTATTTAGAATCCCATTTTCGTTATCCACGTTTTCAGGTTTTGGAGGGCTACCTGGCATCCCTTCTATTAAATGCAAAAGCTTTTATTTTGAGCTTTTAGTAAAGCTTCAATTTGAAAGCTCTAACATTGAGAGTAGCTTTAAAAGCTTTTTTTTTATGAACACAGGGTGATACTTAAATTTTTGCAGCTTTTTATTTATTTTGAGGAAGAGGAACCTAAGTACCGAATTTCAGCTTCCTAGTTCCAGCAGTTTGGACAGGTCGTTAAGGGGCAACTTTTCCTTTTTGAGCCCCCATTTTATAACGACCCTGTCCAAAATTCAAAAAAGTATTTTTCTAATAAGTTAGCCCTTACTCCAGGGACCCACATTTTAAGCTTCAGGTTTCTAGCCGAAGGGGTTTTTACAGGCCCCCAAGGTGAGGCTTTTCTTCTTCTTGCCCCTCCCTTTAGGAATTTACAAAAATTCCATCTTCGCGGCTATCTGCGATGGATGAGGAACATTCATACCAAATTTCAACTGCATTGCCTAAGCGGTTTGGGCAGGCCGTTAGTGGGGACATTTTTCCCTTTCAACCACCATTTTTACTATGTTCCTGTTCCAAAAAACACAAAAATGATGAAAGTAATGAAGATATGACTTTTTACAGTGTACCGTACATTCCCAGATTAACAGAGTCAAAAACATTTAAACATATGATCAACGACGGAAAAACAACAATAGCACACAAGTCAAACAAAACACTTAGACAACTTTTTACGCAACACAAAACAAAACAAGACACACTTAAAATTGACAATGTGGTTTATGAAATTAAATGCGAAGGCAACGAGAGGGAGCAATGTAACAAAGTTTATGTTGGAACAACAAAGAGAATGCTAGGAACAAGAATATTAGAACACAGAGCGGATATAAGTAAGGAGAAAGAAACCACTGCATTAGCGCAGCATGTTAAAGAATGCAATCACGTAATGAATTTCGAAGAAGTTAAAATATTAGATAAGGAGAAAAGGACAAATAAACGGTATACATTAGAAAGTCTACGAATACAAGAGAGAATACATTATGCAATGAACACGAGAGAGGATAAGGACAACACAAAGCTCCAATATTCTGTAGCAATAATTTAGAAATAACTTAAGTTCTGTGATACTATAGCTAAGATCAACCTGTGATTTTCTGTGTACTGTGTTGTAAACATTTATTTAATCATTTATTTATTTAAAATTCTGTGTAGTGATGTCCAGTTTTTTAATTATGAATAAATTACACAAAAAAAAAAAATTTTTGACGATGTAACAAAAAATTGAAAGTTGAACTGTGATATAGTGTTTTAAGTTATTTTACTGAAAATTATAAATAAATTTAATTTGTATTTGTCGCCAGATTTTAAGCAAATTTACGCTCCTGAAGAAGTTTGAATAAAACAAACGAAACGTTGAGCAAAAATATGAAAAAATTGATTTTTATTTACAAATAAACACAATTATTGACCAAAAATAGCCCGTGAGGAAACCCCTTATAAATCTAATTTTAACAATAACATTGGTCACAACAAAAAACTTGTAAGAAAAATTACGTTGCCGGTGAGTTAGTCCTACTCCAAGGAATACATATTTAAAATTTTAGGTAGGCCAAAAGGGATTGGGCAAGCCGTCATGAGGAGACTTTTACCTTATTTCCCCTCCCGATAGGAATTTCAAAAATTCCGTCTATGCGGACGCCTACACAGAAGGAGGAACTCACATACCGAGTTTCCTTTTGGGATATCCAGTAGGGAATTCCAAAAATACAAACTTAGTCGATGTCTACTACAGTGGAGGAACCTTTATACCAAATTTCAACTTCTTACCTCCAGTGGTTTGGGCAGGCACTTTTCTAATTTGTGAGACTGTTTATGGGGAGACTTTTCCCCTTTTTGCCCGTTCCGGCAGGAATTTCCAAAAATCCCGTCTTAGCGCACGTCTATGCCGAATATCAAGAAACCTTGTTTCAGTGGAGATATCCGTCGGGGGAGGAAAAAAAAGTAGTTTTTTGAAATTATATATTATTTTAAATGGTACTTTTTGAAAAAACGAAATTTTTTGGAAAAAGATACTTTGTTTTTACAAAGTACTTTATTTGAAAAAGGTATTTTTTTGTTAAAAGGTCTTTTTTTTGGAAAACTGTATGTATTTGGAAAAATGTACTTTTTTTGGAAAGGGTACTTCTTTTGGAAAAAGAACATTTTTTTAGAAAAGGTACATTTTTTTAGAAAAAGGTACATTTTTTGGAAAAAGGTCCTTTTTTAGAAAAAGGTACTTTTTTTGGAAAAAGGTACGTTTTTTGGAGAAAGGTACTTTTTTTGGAAAAACGTACTTTTTTTGGAAAAAGGTACTTTTTTTTGGAAAAAGGCACTTTTTTGGAAAAACGTACTTTTTTGGAAAAAGGTACTTTTTTTGTAAAAAAGTACTTTTTTTGGAAAAAGGTACTTTTTTGGAAAAAGGTACTTTTTTTGGAAAAAGGTACTTTTTTTGGAAAAAGGTACTTTTTTTGGGAAAAGGTACTTTTTTGGAAAAAGGTACTTTTTTTGTCCCCTTTTTGCCCCTCCCGATAAGAATTTCCAAAAATGCCGTCTCAACGGACGTCTACACCGGTCGAGGAACCTACATACCAAATTTCAACTTCATAGCTCCAGTAGTTTGAGCAGGCCGGCAAGGGGGAAACTTTTTCCCCTTTTTGCCCGTCCCTGTAAAAATTTCCAAAACTCCCGTCTTGGTGGATGTCTACGATAGTGGAGGAACCTTTATACCAAATTTCAACTTCCTACCTCCAGCGGTTTGGGCAGGCCGTCAAGGGGGTCTTTTTCCCTTTTTTAACCCCCATTTTTACAACGTCCCTGTCCAAAATTCCAGAAAGTACTTTCCAGAAAAGTTAGCCCATACTCCAAGGAACACATATCTTAAATTTCAGCTTTCTAGCCAAAGGGGTTTTGGCAGGCCGCCAAGGGGGAGACTTTTCCCCTTTTTGCCCGTTCCGGTAGGAATTTCCAAAAATCCCGTCTTAGCGGACGTCTACGCCGAAAGAGGAACCTACATACCAAATTTCAACTTCCTAGCTTCAGCGGTTTTGGCTGGGCGATGTTGAGTCAGTCAGTCACGTTATTCTTTTATATATAGAGATTTGCGACCTGCAGCGTATAACCAACATAATTTTGGTAGGACCCTTATATGGGCACTAGGTCTAAACATGGACCGATGTTCACCAAAATCAATAGGCGTCGTCCTTGCGCCGACATAAGTCGGTGTACCAAGTTTCATCAAAATATCTTAATATTTGCGACCTGTAGAGTGCGCACAAGAATGCATGGACAGACAGACAGACAGACGGACGGACAGACGGACAGAGTTAAATAGAAATAAAAAAAAATTCTAAGCTGATCGGTATACTATAAGGTGGGTCTAGGACCAATATTTTTTGGTGTTACAAACATCAGCACAAACTTATAATACCCTGACCAGATAGTGGTGTAGGGTATAAATACTATCTATTGCGGTGGGTTCCCTCCGATTTTAATGAAATTTGGATTTGTGATAGAGGAGAAAAAATGAAAGAAACGTATTGTTTTTAGCAGCCCAATCCCACATTTAGGGGTTAAGAAGTGTAGTCAAATATAAATTTTTCGATTTTAAAGTAGGGCATACACGTTCAATATTATTGATAAATTTTTCAAAAATCAACCAATCAGAACATTTTATTTTTAAATACTTTGTTCTGATTGGTTTATTTTAAAAACATTGATCAATAATAAGGTTTTTTGAAGACGAACGTCCAAGTATGTCCAATACTATCTGTTTTGAAAAAAAAGATTTTAGCGAATAGCACATTTGTATATGAAATTGGTGTTTTATTGAATTAAAATTTACATAAGATTATGGAATTCACAGTTCGTACTACTTTAAGTAGTAAATTAGCATTTATCGTAAATTTGACAACTTGGGAATAAATCGGTATAGCTTCCTTGTGAGTACTGCAGAATTAAATGCTTAACATAAATTTCAATCGTGAGATTCTGCAAATTATGGTAGAATAATTTTGAAACCGTATTAAGAATCAGTGACTCGAAATTCACTAACTGCCAAACCTCAATTAAAAATTACATATTACATATTAAAAAGTACATATTATTGGGGTTTAAGAAATATGAAATTAAAGTATTTCTGTGCACAAAACGCCAAATTTTAAACTCATAAAAAAATTCCCATATTCCCACCAGCTTCAGCCGGTTAGCCGTTTGCAACCGATAATGACCGGCGGCGGCGCGGCTGAGGGAAGTGATCGGCGGCAGATCGACTGACCGGCGAAAATTGGATGGCTTACATCACTGGTCTAGTGGCAACTAAAAGCTACTTAATAATTTTGCAGTAACAAATAAATAGCAAGTTTGTATTTGCAATGGCTTCATGTACTACCCTTCAAAAAGCCATTGATTTAGTAACCAAAGCCACAGAAGAGGATCGCAATAAAAATTATGTTGAGGCTTTACGTTTGTAAGAACACGGTGGCTAAAGATTCAATAAGAGCCAAGTGCTTGCAGTATTTAGATCGTGCCGAAAAACTTAAAAAATATTTGAAAAAGGGTAAGAAGCCAGTCAAGGAAGGTGAATATAGTTCCAAAGACGACAAAGATAAAAAAGTGATAGTGACTCAGATGGTGAAGATCCGCAAAAGAAAAAATTACGAAGTAAACTTGAGGGGGCCATTGTTATTGAAAAACCAAAAGTAAAAAGGTCAGATGTTGCTGGTTTAGATGCTGCCAAGGAAGGGAATTTTACTTTTCGGTCCTCCTGGTACCGGTAAATCATATTTAGCCAAAGCTGTGGCCACCGAAGCCAACAATTCCACTTTCTTCTCAGTTTCCAGTTCAGTTCTCATGTCTAAATGGTTGGTTGAATTTGAGAAATTAGTAAAGAATCTTTTTGAATTGGCTCGCCAACATAAACCATCGGATATTTTCATTGACGAAATTGTTCAATGATACCGATGGGATTTCATTATTGGGAGCTGCGAATATAAGTACATTGGGTTTTGGATTCGGCTATTCGTCGTCGTTTTGAAAAGCGTATTTATATACCAGAAGCACATGCTTGTTTGGTTATGTTTAAGATACATTTGGACAATACAACGCTTTTATTGACGGAATAAAATTTAAAGGAATTGGCTGGAAAAACAGAGGGTTACTCACTCTGGTGCCGATATATCAATTATTGTCCGAGATGCTCTTATGGAACCAGTACGTGAAGTATAAACTGCTACACATTTTAAAAAAAGTGACAGATCGATAGCTACTTTATACAGATGTGATATGCGATGATTTATTAGTACCATCTTCTCCTGGTGATGATGGAACTACAGAAATGAACTGGATGGATGTGCCAGGTGACAAACTATTCGAACAACCTGTTACAATACGTGATATGTTAAAATTATTGTTGCGTACAAAGCCTACAGTTAACGATGATGATGATTTAATTAAACTGCGTAAATTTACAGAGGATATTGGGCAAGAAGACTAATGTAAATAAACGTATAGAACAAATTAAAATTATAATAAAAAAAATTAATGATATGTAAGCTCCAAACGAGTGGTTCAAAATTATAGTATTAGTATTTTGATTTAAATTAATTACTAAGCTTGTTTTTTAAGATGTTAGCTACTTTTTACCAAAAATGTTCACAAATTTGTTTTCAAACTTTGAGAAAATACCAATCTGTTCTTAATTTCCAAATAAAAAAATAACATTTTTTGCAAAATTAAAAATTTGAAAAAGTTTTGTAAACTGATTTTTATTAATTTGATATCAGATCATCTTCACGGTTCATATACTAATAGATTTGTTATTAAATTTCATGTAAAATATCGTGATGTATCTGGCTGAAATTTAAACCTCAAATGAGTTCGGAAGTACATATCCGATAAGTAAACCATGAACACCAAAATAAAGGTCTCTGAAATATCTTTTTCTTGAGGCTTTAGAATGATATTTCCAGCACTAAATTAATACCTTATATTAAGGCTGTACAATTGAACGTTTGAAATCAAAAATTAATTTTATTGAAAACCGCATATGGCCCATATTGAATGTAAGGCTTCCATAAAAGCCTTTTCATCATTTTATGAAATTACGTATAATTTTATAAACATTTTTGTGAAAAATGGGAACTTGTTGTATGAACTTTTATCCAATAACATCGAATTATAACTAAATCAATATAATTATATATAATACACACAATTTTGTATGGGGACAAAATTCGGATGAAATTGTATCTAATATAGGGTAGAGGGGGGATCCTTCGCCACTTTTTTTTTCAAAGCACTGTCATTTCTTAACCCCTAATTATTTTTCAAAAATTACTTTCAAATTGAAGATTTATATATCTTGGCTTTAATTTCTATTATTTTTATTCTAATTATTTGCATATTTTCTATTACTTTTTTAATGATTTTCAAAGTAACCCAAATCGGTGTAACTGCCCCAAACTGGGGGGATATTCGCCAAAAGAGCTAGATACAATTTCAACAAAAAAATATTGGCAAAGTCAATGTTTTAATGACTGAAATAAATAATTTAGAATAAGTTCTTTAAGGTATATGATTCTTTTTAATCAATAAATCTCCACACATTAAAAAAAAAAATAATTTAAAACTATAATATAATGATTCTTCAAAATTATAAAAAACAGAATAATTAATATAAATTTAAGAATGAACACGATTGTTCTAATTTACTATTAAACATAATTTAAACAAATAGAAAAGTCTTATAGAGCATTTTAGGCAGGGATGCAACAACTCTTCGTAGCTCTAGAGGCCATCTGGCACTAACATAAAATTAATATTTTTCAGACTTTTTGAGCATTTATTAAAATCAAGTTACTATTTTCTGAAAGCCTAGGATCATAGGTCTAACATAATGAAAAATTATTTTTTTATCACACGATTTGAGGAAGTTATTGCAAAATGTAATTGCTTTCAATTATTTTTTTGGCACCCCAAAAAACACAAAAACACGTCTGTCTGCGACCACATGTGATATAAATTCGTCAAAGTGGATGTCAAGGAAAGGCAATTGAAAAATGCACAAAATATATTTTTTCCAATTTTTTATCTCCTTTAACATCGGAAAAAAACGCGATTAGTGTATGTGCCCCACTGGCGAAGGATCCCCCCTCTACCCTACATCAAATTGTACAACATTGTATCCAATCGCATCGAATTAGATTTAATTCGATACACATGTATCAAATTCTATACAATTTGATGTATTTTAGATACAATTATATGTTCTCATTTTTCGGAGCAATTTGCATCTCGTCGTCTGTCTAATTTATATAGAATTTAATACAATTTCATATTGCCCCATATTAATTTTTTACTTGGGAAGTGAAGTTTTCACTTTAATCGCAATTATATCCTAGATCCTTTACCTAATCAAAATAAGTTGATATGTTTCTAATAGCCCAAAGTCTATATTTTTAAACCATATTAAAAATTATTCGTGGTTTAGTCAAGTATATGAATAAATAAGAAATCTTAACAAAAAAACTGTCTTTTTGCTAAAAGTTAAATTTGCAAATATTTCAAAAACTAGAGCTAATTTTGAAATTTGGTGTTTACATTCGTGATATTTATCCTAAAATCTATCATAATTGATATGTCGCATGCCCGATGCATTTTTAGTGTTGTACTGTGTAATTGCTTAACAATAGTAGAGTTAAATTGTTATTTATATTAAAAAAAATCTACATATGCTACGAAAAATAAACAATGTATGATGTTTTTAGTCGACTAAAATTAAGAAAAATTTGTTGCTGATTTTAGCATGTTAGTAATTTTCAATAACTAAAACATAGCTAGAGTTTTGTTCTTGCTGTTTTTATCTTACTAGTATTTAGCAAACCAATTCTGCTAGTTTTGGCAGTTTCTTCTGCGGGGCCCCTTTTAAAGTTTTTTTTTTTTTTTTTTTTTTTAATTTTACGAGATAAACCACCAAACATCATGTAAAAACTTATTCTCAGAGAAAAGGTGCTAAATTAGAGGCGTTAATGATATATTTTTGAGAAGGAATAGTCGTTTCGGAACTTAAAAATCTTCTAAGAACAATAAGTTATGATCTCAAAATGTGAAGGATATAAAAATTATAATATCATAATTTATGTGCGCTTAGAAATATTTTACTGATTAAAGCCTATTATCTTGTTCACTATATCCAAAAAAAAATCGGTTATTTCCCCCCGAGTCTGCTAAATTTTTCAATAAAATTTAGTTTTGCTTCCTACAAAATAGAAAATTTGAAAATCAACTAATTTTCAAATGTTTTCAAAAATTTAAGAAACCATTCAAGGACTACAATTTTTTGCCAACAGATTGGTTTGGTTGTATCTGCCGATATACTTGTTTGTGGTAACAGAAATTCAGTGAATACAATAGAACTTCGGTTGAAGCAATATATTTTATTTATGTCAGGATACATTTGATTGCGACGGCCAAATAATTCGGTTACTACCACCAAACCATTAAGTTGGCAAGAAATTCGGTTGTCACAATGAATCCGTTTTTTTGTGTATAATAAATTACAGCAGAACTTCGAACTTTTTTTAATGAAAAATCAAATTCACTTTATTTGAATTGGAACTGTCGGAGTTAGTTTTACTTTATTCAATTACTCTCAAAAAATTGTATGAACTAAAATTAAGGCTTCACTTTACTAAAACAATGTATATGAGTTATTAATAAAAATAAGTTAAATTTCTTTCCAATAAGTAAAATTGCTTTCAAATAATGCAAATTTTATTTGATTTTAGTTTATCCAAAATTCGTATTAACTCAAAAATAATAAAACATTTTCCTTAAATTTATTTTCTTGAATTAGGTTAAAATTTCTTAAAACTGTTGAAAAATGTATGTATTTTTAGTTAATAATCTTAAATGTGAAGAATTTGGTTGAACTAAAAATTACGAAATTTAAAATTGTATGAAAAACTAAATTCAAATAATGAACTTCCTTAAATTTAGTTTAAACATTTTAACTTCTTTAAACCAAGTATAAACTTCTTAAATTCTAGTAAAGATTTTCTTTCACATTCCTGAAAATATTTTATAACCTATGGAATTCTTATTTGGTTTGTAGTTTGTATTATATAAGTATTTTAGTGTTGTGAAGAAAATTTAAGCAATAAATTTTACACAAATTTATATTATCGGAAAAAATATTAAAATTATGTTCGTTAATACTTTCATAAAAAAAATATATGAAATTGATTACTTAGATTTTTGGTAGTGAAACTAAAATACTTATATATTTGAATATTTATACCTAATGAGAATTAAAAATTAATAAATAATACCTGCAGTTTTTTGCATGTTTTTTTTTGGATTTTCTTACTTAATACGAGCATAACATATGAACTAAAAATAAGTTTATTCTGCGTTAGCACAAGTTCAAAGCATCTTTAAATTTAAGAACAATTGACTTGATTTTAAGACATGTTTACTAAATTTAAAAACAAGTTTATACTAAATTTAAGTAAAATACATATTAATTTTAGTAAAAATTTCAGAAAAATTAAAACAGTATTTACCAAATTTCAGATAAAATTTACTTAATTGAAGTTAATTGTTTTAACTTGTTTTTAAGAAAATTGTGTACTCGATTTAAGTTAAAATTTCCTTGGAGCCAAATCATTCCCAAATTTCTTTAAATTTAGTTCAAATGACCTAGTATTTGGGAAACAATTTTTTCGGTGTAACTAAAAAATCTGAAAATATCATTTATCCAATTCATGCATTGAATTCTTTTTTAATTGTGTAATTTATCCGATTACCCAAAAACTACGCATGAAAGCAATTACCCGTGCTCTATCCACGAAGGCAAAAATTACCCGCGATTTGGGTAATTACCCGTATTTTGGCATTTTTTTTTTCATTTAAAATTCCTCAAATATCTGTATTAAAAATGCATGTGTTTTTTAGTTTAAAAATTAATAACATAAACCCTTTTTCTTTTTTTTTAATAAAATAAAAACATTTAGATAAAAAAAAATTAATTAAAATCAAGGTTGGTTACCGAAACGAATAACGGTAAGGGTAACGGTAATGGTATTAAATTTTATTTGTTTCGGTAACGGTAAAGGTAATGGTATTTAATACTGTTTCGGTAACGGTATACCGTTATCCAAACAGCAATACCGGTACGTACCGGTATTATAAATTATGTTAAAAATATATAAAAATAAGTAAAAACTTAACATATATTTAATTTTACGTGTTAAAAATACATATTATAAGCTTTATCTTTAAAAAATTTGCATTTTATATGAATTAATAAATACCGGTAAAATACCGGTAACTACCATTAAAAATAACGGTATCGGTAACGATAACGGTATTTGGAAAAACTTTTAGAGGTATTGGTAACGGTAACGGTATTCAATTTGAAACGGTATTTTAGCGATAACGGTATTATAACGATAACGGTAACCAACCTTGATTAAAATATAAACAATTATTTTTATTAAAAAAGCTTGAAAATTTTACTAACATAACATGGATGTTTTAATTTTTGTGGCGTTATTGGCTGTACATCTAAAAATGACTTTAGTGTAGTTAAGTCTTGTTTCAGAAAAAAGCAAGTCAAAAGGACGTAACTAACATAAAAACTTAAATACAGAGTTTCGAACGACTGCTAATAGCAGTCGTAATTTAGTTAAATTTTCATATTTTGTAAGCAACGTGCTTAAAAAAAAGCACTCGCTTTCATTTTATATTATGAACTTGCTTATTTCAGTCTAACTGTGTAAGTAAATTTCAAAACACACACAGTCATCATTTACATTTTTTAAGTTTTCAAACTAAGCGCAGCGTAACTGTGTGAGTTCAGCAACAAAACAAGTTGTGTTTCTTCTGCTTGCTGCGTTTTGAGTTACTGGTTAATGTGTTTTTACTTGACTGAGTAACGAAAAAAAAAACTGCGTAGTAGACTTCGAATAGCAGACTGGATAGTAGACTGGGGTCAGCAAACTATGTAGTTGGAACTTAAAGAGTTTTGTATATGCAAACAAAAGAAAAAAGAAACACTAGCAGCTTTAAAAAGAAAATACAATTAAACTTATCATATTTCCTATTTTATTTATTATTTTGTTAATTATATAATTTATTTATTAATTAATTTCACACTTTATCGTAAATATGTATGTACGTATAATACTTTATTGTGATCAATTGTGGTACATAGTACATATGATTTGATTTTTTTAAATTGTCATTAATATGACACTAACTTACAACAATTGATTTTTTGGACAAATTACTACACCCAAAAAATACATGGTAGTTGATCATTATTTTTTCAATTGTGTCATATGTTGGCTGAACAGAAAAATTTGTTATTTTAACAAAATTTATTCCTGTTTTTCAGCTTAAAATAAAATCTGTTAATTTTAAAACATTTTTTGTTAAATTTAAAAAATCTAAATTTAAGTAAACTTTATTTTTTTATTACTATTCTTTTGTTTTTGTTAATTAATTCATATATTAATTAATTTAACACTTTATCGTAAATATATACATTTCTGCATTGATTCAATTGGTACATATAATTTGCAGGTTTTTTTTAATTAATCCACTCTGATATATGTATGTAGGTATATGTAAAAAATATGTCGTTTAGGTAACACTACCTTACAACAATTAATTTTTTGGAGAAATTACTACACCTAAAAAAATACATAGTTGTTGATCACTATTCAGTTATGTCATATGTACTACATATTTTTTTTTTCAAGGTCGGTTACCGTTATCGTTATAACACCTTTATCGATAAAATACCGTTTTAAATTGAATACCGTTATCAATACCTCTAAAAAAAATTGGAAATACCGTTATCGTTACCGATATCGTTATTTTTATAGGTAGTTCCCGGTATTTATTAATTTATGTAAAAAATGCCAGTTTTTGAAATTTTTTATTTTATAATCTTGAGTTTTTTATAAAAAAATGTATAGATAACAATTTTACTTATTAAAAGTACCAGCATTGAATTCATAGCTCATAATCTGTATTTTTAACAACTAAAATTAAAAATATGCTATATTGAATGAGGGGTATGTATTGTTGATCTTTTATTTGGTAAAGCACCGTAAGTTGTTTGAGTTTCACGTGAAAAAACTGTTATACTCCATATAAAAAAAATGATTTTTCACGACAATTAGTTTACGTGAAAATTGTGTAGAGTTTGTTTTCACGCAAATTTAATGTACAAGATTATTATTTATCTTGGGAAAATGTGACATTTTATGTTTATTTTGATTGTGTCTTTGTTATAAAATTAAAAAATTGTTCATTTGTTTAAATTAAATTGCAATTTGAGGCATTTAAATTTCGAGTGAAATTTTTCCACGTGAAAAACAACTTACGGTGCTTAAATGAATGTTTTTTTTTTTTAGTTTGACTCTAGATCATAAATTAATAGCTCTTTCTGTTTAAATTATATTTCAAATTAAAGAAAGATGATACAATTTTCACAAGTAAATTACAAAGAATAAATTTTTTTAATACCGGTACGTTACCGAAATAGTCTTAAATGCCATTACCTTTACCGTTGCCGAAACAAACAAAATTTGATACCGTTACACTTAACGTTATTCGATTCGGTAAGCAAACTTGCTTTTTTGTTTGTCATCATGCTAACTCATGCATTTTCCCGATAAAATTTTATGGAATTTAATACCAGAGATGGGCCAAAATAAATTTTCATTTGCATTGCGACAAGAAATGATCATACGTGGGCTTTTTTAATTTGCATTGTATTTTAATTTGCATTCTCCATTTATTACAACACTCATAGAAATAAATCCGTAAAAATAGCAGAAAAAGTTACTAAAAATTAGTTAAAAATGATGCTGCAGAAAAAACTGCTAAAATTAGCAGATTTTTTTACTAAATACTAGTAAAATGAGAACAGCAAAATTAAAACTGCTAAATTTACAGAATTTTAGTTATATTTAGGCTAACTTTTAGTTAATTGAAAATAGGAAATTGTACTGTAAAATCTGCAGAAAATTTTGCTAAATATTTGTAGACTAAAAATAGCAAAAATAAACTGTTAAATCTACAAAATTTTTGCTATTTAGTTGAATGCAAATAGCAGTCTATTCTGCTAAAATCAGCAGAAATATTTGCTAAAAAATTGTAAACTGCTGTTTTCAAAAGGCTCGTTTTTTATTTGCATTTAAAAAAAAAATCGAAAAAAAAACTTCTAAAATTTTAAATTTTTTGGTGATTTTTTAGGCTACTAATTATTTAGCAAAATTTTTTGCTGATTTTAGCAGGTTAATTTGCTAATCTCCATTTACAAAAATTTAGCTCATATATAACTAAAATTCTGTATATTTAACAGTTTTAGTTTTGCTGTTCCTATATTACTAATATATAGCAAAAATAATCTGCTAATTTAGCAGTTTTTTTCTGCAGCATCATTTTTAACTAATTTTTAGTAGTTTTTACTAAATTTTTTACGGACTTTTTTCTATTAGTGAATTATTAGAAATACAAAATTTTGAATTAATAAATAAATTGGCAACATAATTAATTTTTTTAAATGGTTGTTGAATTTGTGGCAATTGCAATAAATTCAATTTTGATTCTGAGTTTAAAATATAATTTGTAACTTTTTATATTAAGGGTTTTTATATAAACTCGTAAATTCATTGTAAACCTTGTATAAATAAAAACCATATTTTTTATGTATGGAGTTTGACATTAAACTCATAAACATACCTGTTTTAAAATGTTTACGAGTAGAATACGAGTTTATATGAAAACCCCTATTTTGTTTGATTTTGGCAATTTTTTAAATCTATTTTCACAATAGTTTTTTTGTTTATATTTACATCAGCTGTTTTACCAAAGTTTACCCGAAGAAAAAGTCTGGTTAAATTTTGGTAAAAAGAGACACACTAATACACTCTCATTAGCGCTCTCATTTACCCAATTTTCGAATACGGGAACGCTTTTGGGTAAATTTCGATAACATTGGGAACGTACGGGAACGCACTTATTGTCATATGCTTTATGTGTCATCATTCTATAAGTGCCACCCTCCAAAAACGCCGGAAAATTGAATCCAAAATTTTAATTATTTTTTTGTTAATCTTTACAAAAATCTAAGGTCAAATACAGCTACTCCGAAATTTTAGAAGTACCCATATATTTAATGTGTTTTTTTTTTTTTTTAAATTGCCTGTAGGTGATGTTTATAGAATATTCGGTGTATATATTGTATAGGTTCTTCAACCAATATATCGATAAGCGTGTTCGTTTACTTACTACAAATTGCTACTTTTACTACAACAGGAAAAGTTAAATTCAAAAAATAAACAAAACTTTCCAATTGTAGTAAAATTAGTAAGAATTTCGAGTAAACGAACACACTGGATATCAAATGAAATGTCAACGTAAAATAAAAAATTGCCAAAAATCAAACAAAATATAAAAAGTTACAAATTAAGTGGGTTATTTTGTAAAACGCAACGCCTTGTGTTGCGTTGATTTGTGTATAAATTGTTATTGTTACAAAAACAATTTGTATGGAAAACAACGCAACTCAATCAAGGCTTTGCGTTTTACAAAATTACACCCTAAATTTTAAACACAAAATCAAAATTGAATTTATTGCAATTGCAATTGCCAGAAATTCAACAACCATTTAAAAAAAATTAATTATGTTGCCAATCTATTTATTAATTAAAAATTTTGCATTTCTAATACTTAATTGGAATAAATGGGGAATGCAAATTAAAATAAAATGCAAATTAAAAAAGCCCACGTACATATGATCACTTCTTGTCGCAATGCAAATGAAAATTTATTTTGGCCCATCTCTGGTACTAAATTTCATAAAATTTTATCGAGAAAATGCATTAATTGAAATTATATATGTATATACTCTACAGGTTAGTATTATGCCAAACAAAAAAAGATATGTAGTACATATGACATAATTGAATAGTGATCAACAACTATGTATTTTTTTAGGTGCAGTAATTTCTCCAAAAAATTAAATGTTGTAAGGTAGTGTTATCTAAACGACATATTTTTAACATATGTGACAGCGCATAGAGAAAGGGACCTAAGGGTATAAAAATCAATTTTTTTTTTTTTTGTGGACAACATCTGAGCATCGAATGAGACCGATCCCATGCTCTCCTGAACAAAACCGGTTTTACCCTTAGGTCCCTTTCTATTTTGCGCGTCACATATACCTACATACATATATCAGAGTGGATTAATTAAAAAAAACCTGCAAATTATATGTACCAATTGAATCAATGCAGAAATGTATATATTTACGATAAAGTGTTAAATTAATTAATATATGAATTAATTAACAAAAACAAAAGAATAGTAATAAATAAATAAAGTTTACTTAAATTTAGATTTTTTAAATTTAACAAAAAATGTTTTAAAATTAACAGATTTTATTTTAAGCTAAAAAACAGGAATAAACTTTGTTAAAATAACAAATTTTTCTATTCAGCCAACATATGACACAATTGAAAAAATAATGATCAACTACCATGTATTTTTTGGGTGTAGTAATTTGTCCAAAAAATCAATTGTTGTAAGTTAGTGTCATATTAATGACAATTTAAAAAAATCAAATCATATGTACTATGTACCACAATTGATCACAATAAAGTATTATACGTACATACATATTTACGATAAAGTGTGAAATTATTAATTAATATATAAATTATATAATTAACAAAATAATAAATAAAATAGGAAATATGATAAGTTTAATTGTATTTTCTTTTTAAAGCTGCTAGTGTTTCTTTTTTCTCTTGTTTGCATATACAAAACTCTTTAAGTTCCAACTACATAGTTTGCTGACCCCAGTCTACTATCCAGTCTGCTATTCGAAGTCTACTATGCAGTTTTTTTTTCGTTAAGGGCGGATTATGGGACCGTAAACGTAAATGTGATGTAACTGTACCGTGCCGTAGCTAAAAAGTACACTTATAGATTACCGTAAACGACATTACTATTTAGCATCTATTTCATGTGGTTTTATATTTTATTCTAAGTTTTTCCATTTATTTGTTAATTTTTATTCCTTATTTGTTGTTTGAATCAATTTTCTTTATTCATTTCATATTTTTTCCGACTAAAATCATTCAGCTGTTTCGATGCCGGATAGAAAATTCTGATTTCAACAGAATGATCCGGCAAGTACGTTTACATTTACGTGTTAGTAACCATTCGTATACATTTCTTCTTGTGGTATCGAAACAGCTGTTTCGTTACATATACGTTTACGGTTGGGTAACTCAGCCTTTACTCAGTCAAGTAAAAACACATTAACCAGTAACTCAAAACGCAGCAAGCAGAAGAAACACAACTTGTTTTGTTGCTGAACTCACACAATTACGCTGCGCTTAGTTTGAAAACTTAAAAAATGTAAATGATGACTGTGTGTGTTTAGAAATTTACTTACACAGTTAGACTGAAATAAGCAAGTTAATGGTTGAATATGAAAGTGTGAACTATTTTAAGCACAGTCACCAGTTGAGGCAAATTTTTTTTAAACTTGTTATTAAACACTGCTTAAATATACAAAAATAAAACCAAAATTGTTAAAAAATAAATAAATAAACCTCCTTACGATAAGTAAAATTTGGAAAAACTGCAAAGAATACTTTATTATTATTGATTTTATAACGTTTTTTGCTTCTCCTATAAAAAAATAAAAGTGTAGTTACGTCCGTTTGCATTTAAGGTGACGATATACTTGGCGTTGAAAATCTACTATGGAACAAATATTAAAATTTTAATTTATTGCTTTATTTAGGCGATATAGCACAACAAAGGTGGAAGACGTATCTTGAAACCCAGTAGTCAAATAATTTCGGTTTTTGCTGTAAATAACACAATAACGATAACAATTAACTACGATAAAAAAAAACAGTGGCGGCAACACCCCTCCGCAGTATGGCGAGAAACTGCCTCGAAGCCTTACTCCTCTTTATTCGCCACATCTAAGACCGCTAATTTAGCTGCAGGCCTCTCTAATATACCGCAGGTAGTCATCACTTTGGCTTTACGTACTTGACCGTCTTCGGACAAATAAGCTTCGGTGATTCTTCCTTTTAGCCACACGTTTCTCGGATTTACAGAATCAACTACCACCACCAAATCTCCAACAGCTGATGTCTTAGCTTTTGCAAACCACTTCGTTCTGCAAGTTAAAGTTGGTAAATATTCTGTTTCGAAACCATCACCGATATTAAGGCAGATAGTATTAGATAATTCAGTAGAATTTGGATCATTTAAAACAGTATTAAAATTTGAACTCCAGTTTCTAATGTTAAACCCGGCTTGACTATGAATGTATCGTACAGCTTTTGCCAACTTTGTGGCTTCTTCGGGAGTATCCATAGATATAAGAAAATCATCTACATAGTGGTTGTATTTTATTGCAGCAGCTGCTAATGGATATTTGTTTTCAAATTTTGAAGCGTTTAGTTTTTTTACATATTGAGATAAGCATAGTGCACATGGACAAACAAAGATCACCACTTTCATGACGTATACATCAGGCACTTTATTCTCATCACAAATACGCCATAGAAAACGTTTTGCATTGCAGTCTTCTTCGCGGATATGAATTTGGTGACACATTTGCTGTGTATCACCGCAAATTGCTACATTTTTTTGTCGGAATCGAAAAAGAATTGATGCTAGTGAAAATATCAAATCTGGCCCTTTAAGTAGCATGGTATTTAATGAAACAACATTCGCTTTTGCAGCCGCGTCCCAAACTATTCTAGTTTTGTTGGGCTTATTTTTATTAAACACAGGAAAAATTGGTATATACCATACTTTTTGATTACTGTTGTGAATATCATCGGATTTTTTAATTTTTTGTATATATTGTTTTTCTAAATACTCGGCAATTGTTTTTCCAAACTTAATAAATAAATCTTTAATATTTTTTAAAGTTTTCCCAAGACATAACAATCGTTTCTTTGCCATATTGTAGCGTTGTGGTAGCTTGAAGTTTTCATACCGCCACAGCAAAGCAGTCTCATAACGGCCATCACTTTTTTGTTTGGTGTTGTTTTCCAGCAAACTAGTTGCCTTTTGTTCATCTTTACCAAGTAGAGCTCGTGTGCTAGATATACCAGCCATTTCGAGAGAGTAGAACTTTTTTAATAAACAATTAAGTTTTTTATCATTAGTACGATCGCACTCATAAATATGAAAATATGCTGAATTTGTTTTGGCTGTTTCACACTTAAGCTGCCGCACACAAACCATCCGAGGCGAGTGCATAACGCAGTGGGCTCATTATAATTACCTTCCTTAACCCGAATGGGTGTTTTTTAAATTATTAGGGCCTACAAGCACAGTTGGCACAGCATCTTCATAATCGCCTATAGGTAAACCTTTCAAATATGGAAATCGTTCGCTTAGAATTTTGTAATGCAAGCTTTGAATAGGCAAATCTAATATTTTTACCGTATGAACTTGCATAAAATATTTGGTGTTATTGGGGCCGGAAATTTGTACTGAAATTAGTTGTGCGTGGTCTTCATTTCGCCATATATCGGCAGTCCATTTTAAACACAAAGGGTCTGCTTCGCCTGTTAAATTTAATTCTTTAATAACAGTTTCATTTATTAAGCTTACTGCCGAACCCCCATCTATAAAAGCAAATGTTTTTAACACTTGTTGTTTTTACCATATATATTTATGGGCAGAATTTTATACAAAATTGTATTATTTTTGGCACGACTGTGTGCAGCGTGTAAATTAAAGTTTGTGTTTGTGTTTGCAGTTTCGATTTCTTTTGTTACGTTTGCTTCTGTTTCATCAACAGCTGATCTATGCAGCAGAGAATTGTGTTTAATTTGACAACCTTCTTTTCCACACACAATGCTGCTATTGCAAATACCATTGTGACGACGTAAACACAATTTGCAGAGATTGTGTTTTCTTACTAAATTCCATCTCTCATTTCTATCTGCAGTTAAGATTTTTTTACACTTTTCAACACTGCTACAAGTATCAAAACATACTACACATTCTATTTTACTTTGCTGTACGTCATGTGTATATACATGTGCATTTCTTGTTTTGCGTGTGAAATTCTCTGCCGACGTCGATGTACTGCTGTTGTTTTCTATATTTACGCTGCTTGCTGAAATGCCTACGTCATAAATCTAGTTTGCAAATTCTGTCAAATTTACCTTTTTATTATTTTTTATCAAATTTGTTTTGTATGAGCCCCAGTTCAATTGAAAATAAGGTGGCATTTTTATAATTAATTCCTGCAATAAAGAAGAATTATTAAGCTCGTCTAATAAACCACAAGCCTTAATTGTTGTTTCCAAACCTTTTACTTCAACGCCAAAGGAGGTAATTGTATCTAATTTGTTGGTGCTGATGGCAGGCAATGATTTTATTTTATTTTTTATAGAGTTTAATATTTTCTCTGGCTGGCCGTATAGTAATTGCAACGTTGATATTGCAGCTGGCACACAAGACGGGTGTAATAAAATATGCTGAACAGATCGGAGTGCTTCTCCACGAAGTGCCTTCTGTAGCCGGACCAAATTTTCTGCATCTGATAATCCGCAAACAGCAGTGGACCATTCAAAAGTAGAGCTAAAGAGTGGCCATTCTTCAGGCATGCCAGTAAATGTTGGCAGATCTTTTGGCACCGTTTGACGAGCATTTATTTGTTGGTGTGTAAGGTTGTTTTGAGTGGCGTTAATGCTTGGCCTTGAAGTAAACGATGGTTGCGTAGGAAAAGATGGTTCATTGAAAACAAACTGAGGTGGAGGTACCGGATGTAATGTACTTGAATGAACACCAGTATTTGCATTGCTATTTAAATTTTCTATGGTTAAATTCGAATTATTATTTGGTGGTTTATTAATAAACGTTGTCATATTTGAGTACACATTGTTGTTTGACGAAGTTATTGTTGTGAAATTAGGCTGAGTTGCTGTTGTATAGACGGGGTTTGTACTTACATTTTGACCGTATGTGGGTGATAAATGGGATGACGATGGCAATGTTGTTGTTACGGTTTGTTGGGGGAATGCAAAATATGTTGTTTCATTTAAAATTGTTCGATCTTCTCACTCTGTTGTTATTAAATTTATTTGTTCTTCTGCAGACGTTCGTGGGTGAACAGTGTTGGGTTGATTACTTAACCATTGATGTATGGAGTTAGTAATTGATTGTGCATCATCCTCTTCCACGGCCTGCTCGAGAATTTGATATTTCTTTCTAATGAATTCTCTTTCAAGCTGCGTCTCTTCCTGCAAACGTTGAAGTTCCAAGAGTTGTCTTCGGGAACGTGATGCTCGGGATGAGTTTGTAGAGCAGCTACGAACAGAACGAGGTGAGTATGTTGCTGTTTGTTGTGACTCAGAACAATTTTGACAAAGCCATGTTGACCTAATAAATGAAAACTAAGCCTGCATTTTTGGCAGTTTATTGTGTTATTATCTGGTGGCTTGTTGCAGATATGGCAGTTTGTTGAAGGCTGTGTAGTTTGGTTACTTAATTGGTGGGAATGCGGTAGTTGACCCTGTAAAAGAGAATTAGTATCCATTTTTTTGTTGTTAGGACTTACAGTATATCAGCCAAATGTGTTGTGGTTTCTTAAGGCTTATTCAAGTCATTATCAGGCAGATTGTAGATAAAGACATCAATTAATTTTATTTAGGAATAAAATACACCACAAAAAGAATTTTAAAGTTGTTAGCGGGGAATCTGCCCCAGCTCAAGGTTTCCACTATAGATTATAAACACAGAGTCTTTATTTTAAATTTTACTTTATTAAATTCTCTTATGTTAAAATTCTTTTTGGTATGGTAACCAAGAGCAAAGTTTATATTTTTCTGTGGCCTCAAATTAGACTATCAAAATGGCCTCTAATGTAATTTATTTTATATGACAATCGACTATAACAAACCGCGTGGAAATCTTTCCTTTACAAAAACTAATACAATATTATAAAAAAATACTCAACAAATACATGTACATAAATTTGACACTTGACATAGAAATGTTTAGTAAGCAGTAATAACGATAACAATTAACTACGATAAAAAAAAGTGGCGGCAACACTTAGTAATCATAGAAAAAAAAATGGGACAAAATTGCTAAATATACAAAAATGACGAAGGGCTTATTTCTACGCATTGTCCAATTCTGCAGTAAGGACAACCGATATTTTAAATACAATGCCAAGCCACCCGCATTTTTGGTTATTTGGTTATGGAGAGGCAAAAAATATTTTTTTCTTCATACATTTATTTTTACCGGCAAAACTGTTGAGTATATAGAAAAACGTTATATGAACAGATTAAAGGAATTGTAATTTTTTTTAAATTGTTTGAGCAAAATCGGACTAGTGGTTCTCGAGTTATGTCAAAAAGACCACCAAAGGTGACAATTTCCCCTATATGATAGTTACTTATTTCAAATCGATATATCTCGATTCCTAGACGTGACCCAGCGAAACGCCGGGACACGTATAACTTCTTTTTTACCGATATAACTTTCCCCGGTAGTTTGACAGTGTTATTTGTCCCATTTGTCTCACAGTGTTATTATTTTTAGGGCAATATTAAGGAAACACTTATTTTGCATCTGAATCAATTCGATTAAGTCAACATCAGACAAAACCATTTTTTTTTAATTTTTGTTCAACAATTTTTTAAATAATTTTGTAACATGTTTGTTATCTATAGATCTTTTGTGAACAGCACAAAAGATCTAAAGATCTGAAGTAAACATGTTTACTTCAGTCGTTAAATTCGAAAAAACTACGATATTGAATTAAATAAGATTAAAGGTGCTTTCACAATGGTAGAGTGACTCTACTCTGCAGCACAGATGAAAATGTTAACTGTTCGAAATGCAGAGTAGAGTTACTTCAAAACTTATTTGACATTTAGTACTTACTTCATATTTTCGCCACTCTTTTGCCAGAATTTTTATCGTTTTTTATTTCAATATTTTTTTTATTTTAAATAATACCGAAAACACCACAAATTTTATATTTATTTATTATATTTTGTTATTTTCTTTAATTTGGTGACAATTAGAGATGTGAACAAATTAGAGATGTATTTTTTTGGGTATATTTGTCATGTTAAACAGTTAACAGACCAATGTTAAATCCAGGTGTAGCAAATCTGTACTCCGGAGTCAAACAAGTTTTACTCTGGAGTGGAATAACAAGAGATAGCACAATACAAAAATGTGTTAGTATGAAAGAGAAAAAAACCAAATTTGCTACAGATTGGAGTACTCCGTCATTGTAAACGCACCTTAATACATTAAGACCAAGTTTTTGGAATGTCAGTTAAACTTGGTTTAGTAAACCGAAAACGAAAAATAAAATAGATTTTAGAAGCAGTATTCCAGTTATAAACTGCGTTAAACTAAGTTTAAAGATAATCTACATGCTAAAAGCTGGACCTAAAAGTTATATGTAACCCTCTGATTGATTACACTATGCGACAGTAAAAATCGGGATGGGATGAAACCAACGGGAAATGTTATATCGGTCAAAAACAAGTTATACGTGTCCCGGCGTTTCGTTGGGTCACCCCTAGGAATCGAGATATATCTTTTTTTTGACATAACTCGAGAACCACTAGTCCGATTTTGTTCAAACAATTTTAAAAAAAATTAAAAATTACAATTCTTTTAATCTGTTCATATAACGTTTTTCTATATACATACTCAACAGTTTTGCCGGTAAAAATAAATGTTGGTTACCGCTACCATAAAAATCAATAACCTTTTGTTTATTACTTTTTTTAATATTTTAGGCAAAAAATATTTTTTTCTTCATACATTTATTTTTACCGGAATTAAAGGAATTGTAATTTTTAATTTTTTTAAATTGTTTCAGCAAAATCGGACTAGTGGTTCTCGAGTTATGTCAAAAAAAAGACCACCAAAGGTCAAATCTATATATCTCGATTCCTAGGGGTGACACAGCGAAACGCCGGGACACGTATAACTTCTTTTTTACCGATATAACTTTCCCCGGTAGTTTGAACCCTATCGGGAACACTGACCCCTACCATTTGTCTCACAGTGTTATTTTTTTTTAAACATCAAAGGTAGAAAATTACAAAAGGGCCAGCACTGGCAAAGCACCGAAATGGGTGGTATGAGTTGGCACCACCGTTCCACGGTGGTGCCAATGCTTTACCAAGCCCTGGGAAAGCGCCCATAAACATAAAAATCAAATGCTTTGCCAATGCTCAAATAAAAACATTAAAGTGCTTTCCTGACACCCAAATGATAACACCGATCTATTTAATGCTTTGCAAAGTATTGAGATAGCACCAAGAAACACAAAATTCAAGTGTTTTCCCTGCCACCAAATTATGAGCCATCATCACTGAAGAATTTTAAATTACTCTAAAAATAGACGATTCTTAGAGTTATTGTATTGTGGAGTCAAAAATTATTTAAATATTCACTCTTTTGGAGTTTCTTTTTCAAAAACAAAATAATTTTATAGAAAAACAAGTGCTGGGAATTCACCCTTTTAAAGCGTTGGGAAGGCGTCCAAATTTAGCGCTTTGCCAGTACTTCTTTTTGTAAGACCGCGTTCTACTTGCGCTTTGCCAGTTCTTCTTTTTTGTTACCACACATAATTTCCACCTGGTAATATTACTCAAGGAATTTTCAGAATATTAAAGCGTACTAGGAAACTATTTTTTCATTTTACAACTCTACAGTAATAATGCCATCATTATAAATTTGCTGAATCCGCAGATCTATGATTGAAATTTTAGCTTTAAATTCATTAAAGAATCCGAGAACAGTTGGAGGACAGTTTTTCCCCAGACATATTTCGAAGGTGAATACCATGTCAACATTTGAATTTTGCAAGTCAACCATCGTTAGCTTAAAATCAACTTTTCCATTAAACGATGCATTAAGTTCCAACGCTATAATTTGCAATCGTGATTAGTTAAATTCTTATGTTGAAGAATTTCATTTAGCAAAATTTTAACTTTAATTAAAATTTGGAACTTTAATGTACATTTTAAAGTTGACGGCAGTTATTTTTTTAAATCTATTTTTAAGTTGAAGAAATAATATATTTATTGTCACTAGCTGTATTCGTGCGGCAAGCTATCAACGTTGGCTTATGTCATTCCCATACAAATTTGACATTAGTAACTTTGAGAGTTAACACTAAATGTTGGCTAGTGTCAAATTTATATGGGTATGACATAAGCCAACGTTGATAGATTGCCGCACAAACACAGCTACTATAGAATTATTTATTTAGCTTGATTTTACGACTTTTAAGGTGTAATAGCAATTAAAGCATATCGACATTTAAAGCAGGTGACATTTATAGAACTTTTAATGTATAAGCAAAGGTAAGGGACCAACCTCTGTTAACGAACCTCTCGATTGGTATGTTTTAAACGATAAAATATGTTAACATTGTAACAAATTTTATTAACATATTTCTTTGGTGCACGGTGCAAAAGCATGCGAGCGACTTCATAGAGCCTTAACAATACATTTTAATTGTTAACTTTTATATATTTGCATTTAGTAAAAAGAAGAATTCATATTTGGGTCATAGTCCAGGAGGTTCAATGGGATCCAATTCTTTATTTCCTTCCCTTTTTCGATGGGAACTGTAATTGAAGTATTTTTTAAAATATGTACGAATAATTAAAAAATATGTAAATAATCGTAAATTAATAAAGTACGTTACTATTTTGTTTTTTAGAGATAAAAAATGGAATCTCCAACAAATTCGTAATTTACAAACAAATGCATTTACAAAGAAAAAAAACAACATATATACATTTTTGAAAGTTGTTTTAAAGCACATACATTCGAAGCAGAAAAAGAGCACTTATCGCTCCATTGTAACCAATTTAAAAGTTGTTTGTTTTGAATGACTTACACATATTTTGGCTGGGTTGTTAATACACAAAAAACGACACAGACAAACCACTGTGTACAAAATAAACATACACCACATTTGAACAATGTGAGCATATTACAAAGTGAAAATAACTACAGACGACGATTAAGTGTAGGCCCAGAATAAGGGAGCAGCGATTTTTCCATATATTTTGACATTTAAAAATCGCTGAGCGTAGCTGTAGTGAGAGAATCTATTTATTTTAATGGCGGTTTTTGTTATTTTTTCTTTCTTACCGAGCAAAATATTGGTAATGACATCTCCTTACTAACTGCATTACCAAAAATGATATATCATTACCTTTTGCATTATTTTATAATATGAAATAATGACTTCCTAAAAACGGACTATTGTATTCATTGTTTCTAAATATAAAATAATGACTTACTCGTAATAGTTTAAATAAGTACTGTTTACACAGTTAAATTTTATAAATTTTTATTTATTATACATACAGCTGCGAAAAAAAAAATAGCACCAATTAAAGTTTTTTCTAATTTTATCCCCGTTGCTTTTATTTTTAAAGATCAAAATAATGATTAAATTGTCCCCGAAGTACTGGAAGATATTCCAGAAAATTGTAGAAAATTTTAGTGTAACGTTTGTTTTTTAACTTTGCTACCCGTTCTAAGTAGGCGTGGCATTTAATGAAAAATCATCGATATCGAGCTTTCATCAAATTATATAGTAAAATTTAGCGAGTACTGATCGGATCTGCACAAACTAAATATTGTTGAAAATTCTATAAAATTTCCTTAAATCTTGCATTATTTTTATTCACAAATGGCGGCCAGATTTAAAATGACACCGGTTTAAATATGAGTAAATTTTTCTTTGTTTTTAGCGATTTTAAAATAAAGTTAACAACACTGAGATTTTATTATGAAATGCTTTATACTATAATGTAAAAAAAAAGTCTGACTGATCTGTTATATCGTGGTAAGCATATCATAATAACATTCGCTTTAAAATTTCATTTGATTTAATAAAGAGAAATATTGCAAGGGAATTAATTCTTTGAACGAATTCAGTGAATTACTTAAGAAAAGGAATTCATTCAATTCTAGAGAAAATTTAATTCGATTGGTAGTGAATTCATTCAAAAAAGAATTAATTCTGATTTAAGTATTCCAAGAAAAAATTCTTCACATATTTGTTTTTTTGCACACATTCCGTTACTGTACTTGTTTACGTTTAGAAGACACAAACAGTTTTCAAATAGACACACACATTACAACAATAGCAATAAATACATAATGATAGGAAAAACCAAAAAATGCAATTATTTTCCGCGAATTTTGTTGCATTTGGGTTTTTTTATGAATGGTATGGAATGTGAAAGTGTTAAGAAAGCCTTTAGTTCTAAAGCCATTGTTTGTAACTCAACAAATGACCGCATATTTTCATATCGTCACCTTAAATGCAAACGGACGTAACTACACAAAAATTCGAAATCGAGTTTTTTATTGATTGTGGTTCGTTTTATCAAACTACATGTTCTCTCAAAATTTTAGACTTCTACGATCAAAAATGACGACTTTATTAAAGAAATTCAAACGGACGTAACTACAAGTGCATGTATTTCTTAATGCAAAAAGACGTAACTACAGTCTTGTATGAAAAGCAGACAAACACATGTAGTGTGTAAGCTTGTGTCAGCGTTGCCACAATGGGAATTCAAAATCTACAAAATTTTAGTGTACAATACAAATGACAATTTACCCTGCTTAATTCAGAAAAACCTTTTTCTGAATATTAGTAGACAAAACACAGCAACAAAATGCTGTTCTCCAAAATTTTAGTTATATTTAAATTTAGTTGAATGAAAGTAACAATTTTCCAGTTAAAATAACAAAAAAACAAAAATTATAATAATTGCTTAACAATAGTAGAGTCCTAATTTCAGTGAGTTAAATCGTTATTCATATTAAAAAAAAACTACATATGTGACAGCGCATAGAGAAAGGGACCTAAGGGTAAAAAATCAATTTTTTTTTTTGTGGACAACATCTGAGCATCGAATGAGACCGATCCCATGCTCTCCTGACCTTAGGTCCTTTCTATCCTTAGGTCCCTTTCTATTTTGCGCGTCACATATGTGACCTCCTCCGAGAAAAGGGACCTAGTGTGAAAAAAAAATATTAAAATTTTATTTTTAATTTAACTTTAAATGCGTTCTTCTCAAAACTTCATTCTCACACACTAGGTCCCTTTTCTCGGAGAAGGTCACATGTGCTATGAAAGCTAAAAAAAATTATGATGTTTTCAGTCGACTAAAACTAAGGGAGTATGGGTGTGTGTAAGGCAAACTGGTTAAAGCGTTCCTTAGTAAGACTTGTCATCCTTAAAATTGACAAGTATAAGGTAAAGTGTTCCCACTATCCTTAGTAAGTCACTCCAAGTCGACTCGTAGGTCAGCGTGCTGATCCCATTGCTACGGCAGTGGCCTCCTCGTGGTACTCCCTGGGGACCACCTCTGTTGAGATGGAAGCGAATTCGAGCGACGGTCTGTAGCATGTCCGAATGGTCACTTAGGGACAGTGTTGCCAAAACTTATTTAAGAAAAAATGCTAGATTTTTTGCATAAAAATGCTAAAAAATGCTAAAAACTAAAAAAATATGCTAGAAAAAATATGCTAAAAAAATTTTATAAAAAGATGTTTCAATTTGTTTAAAAAAATAATATTTTAGTGACTTTTTACAATTAGACTGAAAATAAGTCATCTCTAATTATAAATTCAGTTCATTTTATTAACTAAAATTATATAAAAGAAAAATTAAAAACAACTCAAAAGTTAATTCTTGTAAAAAGTTCAAAAATCCTTTAACCCTTAAATGCATGATCTCTTCGATTTTAACCATTTTTTCATATATGATTTCTAAAGGCGTGTACATTTCAAGAAAAATACCAAAAAAAAATTATTATTGATTTTTATTGAGAAATATGGTTTTTTGACAAATTTCTAAATTGTGATTATTTTAACGTGTATGAAAAAAAAAACAAAAAAAAATCTATAAACTGTAATTTATACATTTATTGTCAATAAACTGAATTTTATTGCGAGAATACCACTTTAAATATTAAAAAAAATATTTTTGAATATTACACTTTCTGTAAAAAAACGCGTGTTTTAGATTTTTCACAAATATACAGAGCAAAACCAAGATTTTTACTCTAACTGTTTAAAAATTCTGCGCTAAAATATAGGAGCACTATGTATCAATAAAAATTGCAAAGATTAAAAACGAACCTTATCAACATTTTGCAATTCTATTAATTCTATTTTAAACTCTATTCTTTAAATTATTATTTTTTTTTACCAAAAATTGGAGTATTTTGTGCAAAATCACTCCTTCACCATAACAACAACAAAAAGTAAAACGAGTGAAAAAGTTAAAGCCGGGCATGCCGATTTAAAATTTTAATATTAAAGTACCATAATGCAATATTTTTTATACTTTTGGGATCATTTTTGAATTTCAATCAATCCAACCCTCTTAAATACAATTTTTCGCTATTTTTTCCCCAAAAACATTTTTTTTTTCCCGATTTTTGTTTTTTTTCGAAAGAATTTTTTTTTCTTAACTCTATTAAATATTTTTCTAAACCCTATTGAATATACACAAAATAACATAACACATCCTTTTTATTTGCAGAAAAAAATGTTTTTGCGAAAAAAAATCTATAAAAAAAATTTGGTAAAAAAAATGACAGCTTCCTTAATGTTTCACATATTTAATCAAATTTGATAAATTTATAATTAAAAATGATCCCAGAAATATAAAAATAAAATTTTTTAGTACCCGTCAAAATTTTGAATTGCGAATATCGCGAATACGAGTGCTAAATTTGAAAAACTGCTATCACCATTGAATTCAGCGTACTCGAATTAGCTTTACCAGTACGGTTCAAAACTTGTTAAAATTTGCGACTGCACAGTGTAATTAACGTGTACGTATAAAAATAGTTCCTAGTACTTACTCTAAAAGTAAAAAAAAATATTTCTTTTTCATATTACATTTAAATTCAAATTAATGTAGAATATTTAAAAAAAAAAACAGAAAATAAAACTGTAAAAAATGCTAAAAATATGCTAAATTTTGTTGGAAAAATGCTGAAAAAAATGCCGTATGCTAGATGCATTTTTTTCATGCTAAATGAATTAAAAAAATGCTAAATCTAGCATTAAATATGCTAAATTGGCAACACTGCTTAGGGAAAATAAAGTGACGTCTCGGGAAGTAGGCATTTTTGCTAAGTTTGCTACTGACTTTCACCAAGCCAGGCTGGTGGCTTAGCTGGCAGCCCCAGCACCAGCCTAGGAGAGCTATAGGACAATCACTTATTCTCCCCGAAATTGAAATGATTACTGAAACCTAGCGGCCTTATGTTCCACTGGGAATTAAAGGATTAAATATATATATATAAAACTAAGCAAAAGTTGTTACTGATTTTAGCAGGGTGAATTGTTATTTTCAGTTAACTAAAACATAGCTAGAATTTTGTTCTTGCTGTGTTTATCTTACTAATACTTAGCAAACCAATTCTGCTAGTTTTGGCAGTTTCTTCTGCAGGGCTTCTTTTATAGAGTTTTTCTTATTTTTTTTTTTTAAATTTTAACGTTTTCACTACCGACTTTTTGTTTGTGGATATTGGCGTTATTTTGACTTCAGATTCTTGTTAGATTCAAATAAGAAAAAATATGTAACATGTTCCCCCCCCCCCCCCCCCATCTTATCTACCAAAAATGAAGTTCGAAAATCGATTTTTTGGAACTTCTCATCCCCGTTTTACCCCTTAAACATTCGAGTAGCCAAAAATCCTTTGGTTAATTTTCTTTTCGTCATAAAACGAAGCAAATTTCAATTATCTATTTTCATTAGTTTATGAGAAAAACCAAAACCCCTTTTTCTGGGAGATTATGATGTATTAAAAAAATTAGACTTCATTAACAAATATCACGACTATATCGCTAAGTTGAACTGCTTATACATTTAATGATTTCTCCTTTAATGCCAAGAGCCACATCATATAAAAACTTATAACTTTTTTGGTTATTGCAACTCTCCCATTATTTTCTCAGAGAAAAGATGCTAAATTAGAGGCGTTAAAGATATATATTTTTGAAAGAGAATAGTCGTTTTGGAACTTAAAAAGTTCTCTAAGAAGAATAAATTATGATTTCAAAATGTGAAGGATATAAAATTTATAATATCATAATTTATGTGCGCTTAGAAATATTTTACTGATTAAAGCCTATTATCTTCTTCACTATATCCAAAAAATTCCGTTATTTTCCCCGAGTCTGTTAAATTTTTCAATAAAATTCTTTTCCTTCCTACAAAATAGCACATTTGAAAATCTATAATTTTTAATGGAGATTGGCAGACGTTTTCACAAATTTAAGAAAATATTAAAGGACTACACAGAGAAGAGATTCATTGTGGCAACCGATTTTTTTGCTAACCGATTGGTTTGGTTGGATCTACCGATATATTTGTTTGTGGCAACAGAAATTCGGTGAATACAATAGAATTTCGGTTGAAACAATATATTTAATTTATGACAGGAATACATTTGATTGCAACAGCCAATAATTCGGTTACTGCTACCAAACTATTCAGTTGGCAAGAAATTCGGTTGTCACAATAAATTGGTTTTCTCTGTGTATAATAAATTACAGCAGAACTTCTAATTTTTTTTCAATGAATTATCTGAAAAATCAAATTCACTTCATTTGAATTGGAACTGTCGAAATTAGTTTTACTTTATTCAATTAACTAAAAAATCTGAAAATATCATTTATCCAATTCATGCATCGAATTCTTTTTTAATTGTATAACTTATCCGATTACCCAAAAACTACGCATGAAAGAAATTACCCGCGCTATATCCACGAAGGCAAAAATTACCCGCGATTTGGGTAATTACTAGGGATTGGGGTTCGGGAATTATATATTTTTCCCGGGAAAACGGGAAATTTTAAAAATATTAAAATTTTTAATTTGTTTTTGTCTGGAATAGGATTTTTCTATTTTAGTCATAAAAAACATTTTAAACATCAAAACAAAAATGTCATTGTTAAAATCTTTTAAAAGGGAATCAATTTATTTGACACACACAAACAAATTTTTGCCAAGTAATTTCAACTAATAAAGATTTTTCGCATAACTTATTCAAAATTTAAGTAGTAAAACCTAAAAACTTGGTAAAATGTTTAAAAGAAATGTGAAAAAAAAGTTTTGTTTCTTACAAATAATCGCCCTTACTATCTAAATTTTTCAAATGTATATTTTAGTTAAAGTCGACTTTAGTTAAAATATTGGGTGGCAGTATACCTTGACTTGGTTTATTTTTGGAGCATTCTGATTGGTTAATTTATTTTCAACCAATCAAAATGTTTGAAAATATAAATATTTTTGTAGGGTTTTCATACAGAAAATTAATAAAACCGTATGATTCAAAATAAAGTCGACTTTAAATTTAAAATACTTCTTTATATTAAGGGCCAATAATTTCACAAGTTACGTTTTCATTAATAAATGTGATATTTTCAAGTAAGTTTACTTTATTTTAATACATCTGCTTTCAAACTAATATATTCTTTTATATTAAAGAATAAAATGTCAGGAGTATGGAAATACTTCACAAAAAAGAACAATGCAGCGCAGTGCAATATTTGCCCTAAAAGACTAATTGTATCTAAATTTGGTTATCCGACATCTGAATTTGGTTCAAAAAAAAAAGGATGGCCATGCAACTTCTCTTGAAGAAAATAACAACAAGAATAACGTTCCAGCTAAAATTTGCAAAGTACCTGAAGAAAAAAGTGTAAGCTGAATAGGTATTGAACGTTTTAGAGGAGGGCAAACATTTCCTGAAATGGTATCCAAATTAGCCGCAGTCGACGGAATGTCAATCCGCACCATAAGTAGATCTTCGTTTATTCGAAAAAGTTTTTATAATAAAAATCTGGCATTGCCAAAAAATGAAACCGATGTAAAGAACATTATATTAAATTACTACAATCAGATCTTTTATCATGATAAAAGAAATATCGAGCAATATTTCCAACAATAGGAGATTTACTATAATCTTAGCTGAATGGACAAGAATATCACAAAAGAGATATTTGAACATATGTATAAACGGAAATAATTAATTTTATAACCTGGGGTTGGTTTATATATCAGGAAGATGTAATGCTGATGAAATAAGAAGAATTGTAGAAATAAGACTAGAAGAGTTTTATTTGTCTTTGGAAAATAACATTGTGGCGACCATATTTAATGGGCCAAATGCGATGAAGCGGTTTGTTTCCGACAGTCCAGTAGTGGGTGCTTTCTGCCGGAATCATGCAATTCATTTGGCAGTGCTTAGAGTAATTTATGTGAAATAAAATGTTCAACATTCTGATATTTTTACTTTGAATTCTCACTAAACAGACTGAATTTGTACTGAAATAGTGTTTTTTTAACAATAATTACTTATATAGGTGGTTTTCATTTACAATTTTGTTCAAAAATATTTCCCGGGATTTTTTTATTTTTTATTCCCGTTTCCCGGGAAATAAAAAAGTCCGGGAAATACCAAACCCTAGTAATTACCCGTATTGTGGCAATTTCTTTCATTTAAAATTCCTTAAATATCTGTATTAAAAATACATGCATTTTTTTGAGTTTAAAAATTAATAACAAATCCTTTTTTTAATAAAATATAAACATTTAGATTAAAAAAAATTAATTAAAATATAAACAAGTATTTTTATTAAAAAAGCTTGAAAAATTTACTAACATAACATGCATGTTTTAATTTTTGGGCCGTTATTGGTTGTACATCTAAAAATGACTTTAGTGTAGTTACGTCTTCTTGTTTCAGAAAAAAGCAAGTCAAAAGGACGTAACTAACTTAAAAACTTAAATATATGAAAATAAAACAGAAGTTGTTAAAAAATAAATAAATCTCTATACCATAAGTAAAACTGGAAAAAACTGTAAAGAATACTTTATTATTATTAATTTTATAACGTTTTTTGCTTCTCCTGTAAAAAAAATAAAAGTGTAGTTACGTCCGTTTGCATTTAAGGTGACGATATGTATGTTTACCCTGTAGTTTTTTTTTATTATTGCAAAACACTAACGGTGGGTCTCATACTGCAGGTTTAACTTTAACTTAACTATAAACAAAAGCAAATGTCAAAAAAATGTACACAAAACAACAACAATTTTTTTGGGTTAACTATTAACTAAAGTTTAAACCTGAAGTACCATGGATGGTAACCGAAACGAATGCAGTTATCGTTAGGGTAACGATATTTTAGGTTATTTCGGTAATGGTATTTTAAGGGTAACGCTATTTCGTTTATTTCGGTATCATTATCGGTGAATTAAAAAAAAATAAAATTACGTTCAGTGAATTAAAAAAAAATAATAAGTTCACTAAATTGAAAAAACATAAAAAAAGTTCACTGAATTACAAAAAAAATAAAATAAGTTCACTGAATTCAAAGCCTGTCTTCTGCCGTTCAGTAAAAGAAAACAATAATGTACAAATAAAATGTTTAAATAAGCAACTTTACAGCGTGTGCTGGTAAAAATGAAGAAATTAGAAACCGGATGCTGTTTATCAACCTACATGATTCAAAAATAAAGCCTTTTACTATGAAAAATAAAAACTTTACAGATATAGATAAATTTGGAAAAAAAAATATAATTATTAGGCCGGGTCGATTTGTGGGGAGGCAAAAAAATCGCCCATGGCTCAGGGAAAATCGTATTCTAGGGATCAAAATAAGAAACTTTGCCGAAGGAACCATACCTCTAAAACGAATTCTACTACCCCCCAACTGTTGACTTTTGTCCCGTAGGGTCAAGTTTTGAAAAATCACACTTTGACCCATTTAGAGTGCCCCAATCGAGTCCAAATGTATGACCGACCCCCACTAACTTTGGAGGGCCGATCCACCCATGCCAGTGGCACACCCCCTGGAACTCCCCTGGGGGGTTCCCCATACAAACATTTTAAAAAATCACCATTTTTGGCACTTTATTTTATTATTTTTTATTTATTTTATTTATTTTTATTATTTTATTTATTTTTTCTCCTTAGAAATTTATTTAGTCAGAACATATGTAAATGAAAATATTAATTTAACTTAGTAATAGAAAAGAAAAAATAAAAAATTACTGTTTGAAGTCTTTTTTGCTTTCAAGTCTGGGCAATTTCGCACGGCTCTCTAATGTCGTCGCCATAACAGCCTCTACATTTTCCGGTATAACTCGTTTGGAAACGCTAGCTAGCAATTGAACGTGTCGTTCTGTTTCTTGTATGTGTGATGGAATTTTTGGATCATTAAACGGTGGATCATCTTGATTTAAATATTCTTTCAAAGTATCGTATGGAATGCTTCGCGTGAATGGTGGTTCAAATACGTCATTTATGTCATTCATATTGATCATTTCCGTGTAACTTGTGCAATAAAAGTTTATATCTGGTTTTTTATAAGCTCTAAGTCCCGTTGGGTCGTCAACATCGGTTCGATAGCGTAGAATTATCTTGATAGCACAGTCGCGCTTTTCTTTGCTATTATCAAACAACATTGATAACAAGATATTTTCCGAATGCGCATAATATGAATTATCTGTAATACCTTTATTGACAATTTTGCGTAAACGAGGTTCTAGAAATCTTGACCAACTAATGAATTTGAAAAATAATCTACTACCGTACACGACAGAGCTGTAATACTTGATATTGAAGTACATTGGCACATAACATGTAATTATAAATTCAACCAGTATTCTTAAATTTGCATCTGGATTTTCCGTTATCACATATAATCGTAATAGTCTAGCGGCCTTGGTGAGCCACCGAGAATGTACAATTTTCCCTGGCTTGATGTTTGCCAGATCCACTGAAACCACGCCGCTAGAAATTGCATGGGCCATGTCGTATAAGTACTTGGAATCGGTGGAAAATTCAATTTTTTCTGGAGCAGGGGGCATATTTTTCAACTCAATTTTCTGAAAGCCGTCCACCACCTGAAAATATATAAAAATAAAACAATTAAAAACGGTTGACAATTATAATAAATGAGTGATAGCAATAACTTACCGGAAGAGTTTCACAAGTTTCGATTTGACGGCTCAATTTTCCGGTTGCCGATCTTGGTCCAGTGCTGGTTGATTTATCCAAAGCTTCAAACAAATGCCGAAACGGAAGTTCGTTGAAGTGTAGAAGGCAAACGAACCAATGCAATGGTCTTTTTAACAGCAATTCGAATCGTCGTATAATTCCACCGTTTGGGCCAGTGTTTGTTGGCTCACCGTCAGTGCATATGCCAATTAATGCATCCAGTGATATATTTTTATCGTTGAAAAAATCATTTAATTTGGTTGTTTTGTATTCAGCGGTTTCATGTTCCAGTCTTACGTAACCAATCAATTCAGAATTCGGTTCTCTCAAAATAACAAGATGAGGTTCTTTTACCATTCTAGTATGATACTTCTCATCAATTGTATCTCTCGTTAAAGTATCATCTTTTCTGCCATCGAATGAAAATGCTAACAAATTGGTATCATCTAACCGTTTGCGAAGCACTTCTTGTCTGCATTTCTCTTTTTCTCGGCGAACTTTCGATTTATCCATGATGAGAGGTTTGCCATGGATATCTTTCATTTTAAAATCTTGGAAAAGAGCTGTTCCCATTGCTGATGCTACTCTATCAGGCACGCCAAATCTGTCACATACCAAGGCAAAGTTAAAACAATCGTATCTCTGTGTGTATTGTGAACTTGTGCTTATATCCAAATCTTCTTGAACCGGTGGCGGTGCGTATGTTGAATCATCGGGATCTTGGTATGTTGGCATTGATGACATAGACGTTGCTCCTTGCTCTTCAATTTCCATCGCAAATCCATCCATTGTTAGACTTCTCTGATTATGTTGATCGTGCATAAACTCTTTGAGGCGTTCGGGAACCAAACCGCATGCACATGGAGCTGCCTTCAAATCGCATTTACATGTTCCAATGAAAAAAATTGTTTCCAGAGATTTTACATACTCTGTAAATTGTTGGGGTTTGTTTCTTCTCTTGATTTGCTCTTGATATTTGTCAAGCAATCTATTCAATTTATTACTTTTATATACAATTTTACACTTTTTTTTCACAAAAAATATTTTTAATCCCTTTTGATTTGGCCATACACCACTTGTTGGACGTTCTTTGTCTCCACTTGAGCGACACTTTAGGTATAAAAGACAATACTAAGTCCAACGGAAAATTCTAAGTTATATTTTTCATCAAAAACTTTAATATTTGATACGTATTTGACCTCCAACAAAGATGGGTTAATAATGCCAAAATATTAAAAAAGAAACTATCGGCTAAAAACACATAAAATCAACAATTAAAATACTTGGAATACTTTGTGTGGCTAAGATAACCCTCAAATATTGGTATTCAATTAGGGGAGAACTATCAAATCTGTAAAAAAAAACTTTCCCTACATAATTGGGTCTATCTTTTCTATTATTTTAGCTACACTCGTGCTCACGAAATTAAGTCAATTCAAGTTTTTTTTTTATTTTATTGTTGTTGCCTTTATTTTAAAAGATCCAAATAGTGGCTAAATTCGCCACGAAAGGCAAGGAGATGGTTCAGAAAATTATACAGAATTTTAACGTAATGTTTGTTTTTTCATCTTGTCACTTGTTTTAAGTGGGCGTGGTTTTGAACGAAAAATTAGCGATATCAAGCTTTTATCAAATAACCTACATAGTAAAATTTAGGCAGTACTGATCGGTTCTGTACAAACTATATATTTTTGGAAATTTTACTATAACATAAAAAAAATCTTGATTGATTTGTTATATTGTGGTAAGAAAAGCATAAAACTATTCACTTTAAAATTTCAGTGCTGTTAACTTTATTAAAAATCGCTAAAAACAAGGAAAATTTTGGTCATGTTTAAAGTGCTGCAATTTTAAGTCTGGCGACTATTTGTAGATAAAAATAATGCAAGACTTAAGAAAATTTTATAAGAATTTCAAAAATATACAGTTTGTACAGAACCGATCAGTACTGCCTAAATTTTACTATGTAATTTGATAAAAGGTTGATATCGGTAATTTTTCGTTAAAAGCCACGCCCACTTAAAACAAGTGACAAAATGAAAAAACAAACATTACGTTAAAATTATGTATAATTTTCTGAATTATTTTGATCTTTAAAAATAAAGGCAACAACAATAAAATTTAAAAAAAAACTTGAATTGACTTAATTTCGTGAGCACTAGTGTATGTAACTGGTAATATATCATTTTAAAGCTTCTGAAATCGTGCTCAAAGTTGGTAATTCCTGATTTATCAAAAAAAATTTTAAATTTTGAGAATTTTTCTACAATGGATTAATTGTGTCTATTTATTATTGAAGCCATGATTGAGCTACGTGAATATTTACTATTTTGAAATGAACTTTAACCATTTATTGTTATCAAAGGTCTAAAGCCATTTTATCTCCGCGGTTCGGGATGCTTTATCGTAGCTTTTTAATATTTTTGTATAAGTTCTTAGTTTTTTATCAATTATACTGTCAAATATCAGTTTGGTATTCCTTTTGGTTCCTGAGTTATTTACAAAAGTGTAAGAAATTCTTGACCATAATACATAGCATTTAATTAAAAAAAAAAAAAACAGTTCGATTTTTCAGCAATTGTATGAAAAACTAAGGAGCCAATAGGATTACTATTACAAGATTTGGCAAATACAAACATAAAGTATTGAGTAACAACACATATTTTTCAGAAATTTTAAGGAATCCATTTTTCGATATATAGCGATTTAAATCGCGTATTTCATTAAATTAAAGTTTGAAAATTGTGAAAATTTTATTACTCATAGTACTTAAATAACGATTTCACATCCTTTAAAATTACACCACAATAACTCTCGTGACTCTTAAGTCAAAAGATGTAGACAATTTGGGTAAGTCAAAATTTGGGTTAGTTTGGTTGGTTTTAAATATTGTATATAGAACATCACTCAGAACTTTTTCCTATAAGAGCACTCAAAAAAAAGAATGTTTATTAAATTCTACGAAAAACGTCGCCGGAGTCTGAAAAGTCCTCAATATTTTATTAAGATGATTACCACGATTTAAATCAGAGATTATTTTTTAACTACACAAAGTTTTTATTTCTTGAAAAGTTTTAAAATTATTTTCGTTATTTTTGATTTTTTATATTCAAGTTATAAATTTTAACTAAAAAGTCCTAATATTAAAAAAATTCTTGTTTTTGTTGTATTTTTCGGAATGTTTCGCAGACCTCCGAGGATGCAATTACGGACGCTCAGAGGTTCGTGATCAACATTTGGAAAACGTTGTATAATTAAATTTTCATATCGGTTTTGATAAAGCCGTGGGAGCCAGCTGCAGTTATTAACAAAAGGAATTACTGGCCAACTTTGCTTTGACGCTACACCAGCACTTCGTCTTTTAAAATCAAAAAACTTTGCAGGTTGGGAGGAAATATAGGATTTAATGCTAGTCAATTTCTCTCATACGATATCAATAGCAGTTTTTTCTAATCACTTGGATTTAATAAATCCAAAAAGTATTTCTAAAAGTTCTCAACAGATGGGGTTAGATTCTCCCCATTTTAAAAAAATTTTATGTCCGACAAAATTTTCTGTTCACCCTAATTTTTAATACCGAATTCAATGATTTAGGATTTTACTTTAACTTTTAATTATATTTTATATAAAACAGCGATAAACAGTTTGCCTTTTCAGTTTTATCACTTCAATTTATATTTTTACACAATTGGACAATTCCATTGCAATATTTAATATTCACTAATTGGATGTAATTAAATTACTTACTGTAGAGTGAAAAATTGCCTTTTCTATTTCAGCTATTTCTCCATGTCCAAGATTAAAAATATGTACAGGGTGGCGCAAAAATAACCTTCCGATGTTTTTTGGCTGTAATTTAAAAATAAAATGAAAAACTTTGATTCTTCTTGTGGATTATTTTTATTTGGTCTTTTAATTTTTTTTACATCAAGTCGAGAATATGATGTCATGTAAATGGCCGCCGCCACAGTTGATTGTCATTTGAGCCCATTTTTTCATTCATCACCAATCATGAGTGATGAGGCCCATTTCCATCTTAGCGGGTACGTAAATAAGCAAAATTTACGCTTCTGGGGCACTGAAAATCCGCGTGTAACCCACGAAGAGCCATTACACCCGCTCAAAGTCACTGTATGGTGTGCTGTTTTCGCTGGAGGAGTCATCGGACCTTTTTTCTTCGAAAATGCCATAAAAAGGGCTCAAATGACAATCAACTGTGGCGGCGGCCATTTACATGACATCATATTCTCGACTGGATGTAAAAAAAATTAAAAGACCAAATAAAAATAATCCACAAGAAGAATCAAAGTTTTTCATTTTTTTTTTAAATTACAGCAAAAAAAACATCGGAAGGTTATTTTTGCGCCACCCTGTATTTGGTGAGGTGTAGTTTTTTTTCTAAACATATTTCAAAAAAAAAAAAATTTAATAAAAACCTTTTATTTGTTAGTTTTTCAATTTTTTTGTTTCCCTTTTAATTTTTATTCGTATTTTTTTCTGACATTAAATTAATAGGCTGTTTCAAATATTTGTGCTTTTATATTGGATTTATTAAATCCAGCACTTTTTGTATGAAAAATTCTAAATCCAGATGATTAAAAAACACGCTAAATATGTATGCTCAGGATTTCCAAAAGAATGACAATACGATCCTTTGGAGAAAACTATAAAAGAACTCCACCATAACCTTCCGAATGAAATTTGGAGAATTTCAAGTGAAATTAATTGTGAATTCTATTTAGAATTTATCATATGTATTTGATCATGACAATCAACTGTGGCGGCGGCCATTTACATGACATCATATTCTCGACTTGATGTAAAAAAAATTAAAAGACCAAATAAAAATAATCCACAAGAAGAATCAAAGTTTTTCATTTTTTTTTTAAATTACAGCAAAAAAAACATCGGAAGGTTATTTTTGCGCCACCCTGTATTTGGTGAGGTGTAGTTTTTTTTCTAAACATATTTCAAAAAAAAAAAATTTAATAAAAACCTTTTATTTGTTAGTTTTTCAATTTTTTTGTTTCCCTTTTAATTTTTATTCGTATTTTTTTCTGACATTAAATTAATAGGCTGTTTCAAATATTTGTGCTTTTATATTGGATTTATTAAATCCAGCACTTTTTGTATGAAAAATTCTAAATCCAGATGATTAAAAAACACGCTAAATATGTATGCTCAGGATTTCCAAAAGAATGACAATACGATCCTTTGGAGAAAACTATAAAAGAACTCCACCATAACCTTCCGAATGAAATTTGGAGAATTTCAAGTGAAATTAATTGTGAATTCTATTTAGAATTTATCATATGTATTTGATCTTAAAACCAGGGTTGGCAGGCAATACCGCTAAAATACCGTTATCGATTCAAAACCCTTTCAACTGACTACCTTTACCCCTAAAATACCGTTACCCATAAAATACCGTTACCGAAATACCCGGAATACCGTTATCCTTAAAATACCGTTACCGAAATAATTGAAATACCGTTATCCTTAAAATACCGATACCGAAATAAGTGAAATATCGATACCCTTAAAATACCGTTACCGAAATAAATGAAATAGCATTATCCCTAAAATACCGTTACCGTTATTTTTAATTTTCTGCTTTTGGTAATTTCACGTGGTTATTGAGTATTTTTTGTACATTAAGTTGATGTTTTTTGTAAAAAAAAAATTGCGGGATGCATCGAAATAACTGACTGCCGTTACCCTTAAAATACCGTTACCGATATAACTGAAATACCGTTAACCTTAAAATACCGTTACCGAAATAACCCAAATACCGTTATCTTTAAAATACCGTTACCGAAATAACTCAAATACCGTTATCCTTAAAATACCGATACCGAAATAAATAAAATAGCGTTACCCTTAAAATACCGTTACCGAAATAACATAAAATATCGTTACCCTAACGATAACCGCATTCGTTTCGGTTATCATCCATGCTTAAAACTGAATAAGAATTACACTCATTAAAGAAAAATTTAAGAGAAATTTCGATTTTTAATTTCGAAATAAAAAAATTCTAAAAAAATATTAGCATTTTCCATTTCAAATTCAGAAAATTCAATTAGAAACTCAGTTCTGCAATTTTAATGGAAAAACTTCAAAATAAAATTTAAACTTTTTGGCCCTTAAGCACCGTAAGTTATTTGAGTTTCACGTGAAAAAAAACTGTTATACTCCATATAAAAAAACTAATTTTTCACGAAAATGAGTTTCACGTGAAAATTGTTTAGACATTGTTTTCACGCAAATTTAATATACAAGACTATTATTTTTCTTGTGAAAAAGTGACACTTTGTGTTTATTGTGATTGTTCCTTGCTAACATTAAAAAATTTTCATTTTCAGAATTTTAATTATTATTTAAGGCCTTTAAAGTTTGAGTGAAAATTTTCCACGTGAAAAGCAACTTAAGTGCTTTACTATCAAAAAGTATTTTTCTTTTAACCCTTAAATGCATGATTTTCGATTTTAACCATTTTTTTATATATGATTTCTAAAATCGTGTACATTTCAAAAAAAAAAAATACCAAAAAAATTTATTTTAAAAAAAAGGTGATTTTTATTGAAAAATATGGTTTTTTGCCAAATAACTAAATTGTGATTATTTTAACGTGTATGAAAAAAAAACAAAAAAAATCAATAAATTGTGAATTATACATTTACTGTCGCTCATCTGTTAAATACTATGTTACTCATCTGTTTAATGCTATTATAATGTCATGTATGTATCCGTTAAACTGGAAACATGCAAAAATTTTGCCATTACCTAAGTCGAATGGAGAATACAGACCCATTGCCATCTTATGTTTTCTATCGAAAGTTTTAGAAAAACTTTTCTATAAACAAATGATTGCATATGTTAATACTCATAATTTGCTTAACAGTATGCAATCTGGTTTCCGTCAGAATCATAGCTGCGTTACAGCTCTTGTTGAAGTAAGTGAAAATATACGGCAAGGACTAGAAAATGGAAATATTAACTTTTTAGTACTTCTAGACCATTCTAAGGCTTTCGATACGGTAGACCATGATATACTAATTAAAAAACTTAAATACTTTTTTAGATTTGCTGACACATCTACTAAACTTATATCATCGTATCTCTCGAACCGCACACAATCGGTATTTATAAACGATGTATGGTCAGATAGCTTATCCCTTATTAGGGGCGTGCCTCAAGGTTCTATTTTAGGTCCACTTTTATTTTCGTTATATGCAAATGATTTGCCAAAACAACTGACTAAATGTAAAATACATTTATACGCAGATGATGTGCAACTCAATTTAAGTAGCCCAGTTCAAAATATTGCTTCAGGCATATCCTATCTAAATGATGACTTGAACAGAATCTACCTTTGGGCCTCTGCAAACGGACTATGTCTGAATCCGCGAAAATCTAAGTGTATTGTGATACGTAAGAAAAGTTTAATTCCCTCCATTTCTGAAGATATCGTTATAAATGGCGAGAAGATTGAAATTGTTAACACAGTCGGATCCCCAATTATTTATTTGACAAAATACGCTTTTTCCAATCGCCACGAAACCGGAATATTGTAATTCCTCGACATCAATGCCTAATGTCTGAATGGCAGTTTTTTGTACATGCCGCTCGTCTTTGGAACAATCTTCCACTAAGTCAACAAGTAAACAGCAATGCTAATAGTTTCAAAACATTTTTATTTAATTTTTTCAAATAATTTTTCTTTCTTTGCTTATCAATATTGTTATATTTGTACTAAGTTTGTTTATGTGAATTTATAATTAATAATAATATAAAAATTCTTTTTTGTAACGTAATACGCTCCTGTACTATAAATATAAGACACAGTCTTGTTGTACAGGAAATGGAATCAATTAAATAAATAAAATAAATAAATAAATAAAATAAATTTTATTGCCAGAATACAACTTTAAATATTTAAACAAATATTTGTGAATAATACAATTTGTGTAAAAAAAACGCGGGTTTCAGATTTTTCACAAAAATGCGAAGCAAAACCAAGATTTTTCCTATAACTGTTTAAAAAATCTGTACAGAAGGGGCCCAGTGCCAAAAAATGCAGTTATGTTCATCAATTTGGTTTTCTTTATTAAAAAACTGGTGTGTTGCCAAATGGCTACACCATGCATTTAAAGGTTAAAGTCGACTTTATTTTTAAACATTTCCGTATGTTCTATATAAAATTTTGAAAATTAATTTGAAATTTTATTAGTTTAACTACATTTCTCCACAAACTTTAATTGTTTTATAATCAAAATTGTCAGTTTTATAAACGAATATGTTAAAATGTGCATTGAAGTTTTTTAAATGACGACTGGTTAAATGAAAATAAAGAAAAAAATGTATATTCCATCTAATTATGCATAAAAATTTTTATTTCTTTCACTTTATCCTTTTTTCTCTTCTTTTTTTTACCTTTTTCTACGAAGAATTCTAAGCAACTTTGCCCTAGAAACCATAGGTCTAAAATGAATTTTGAGCTTGCAAAAATTCCAAAATATGTTTTAGTTAGTGCTTTATGAGTTTGAATAATGAGTTTTATTAATTATACCCTACACCAGTACTTGGACAGCAGTGACGTTCCCTCTAATGTGCGGAGGGAACGTCACTGCTGCACACCTTAAAAATATTTCACATGTTAGTAAATTTAAAATTTTTAAAAATTTTCCCAGGGTTCTATAATATTTCCGAACATTAGTCACTTACTGTATTTATATTAAGTAGATCGTGTACTGTTGTGATGTATTTTGTATACATACTAGTGTTTCCAATTCGGTTAACCGATTAACCGATTCCTCGATTAATCGCCTCTATTTCGGTTAATGTCGAAACAAATAATTTAAAACTCGAATAATTATTCGACCCGAATAATCGGTTAAAATAGGTCGATTAACCGGTTACATTTTAAATATGTTATTTTTTGCTTTATTTTTTCCCAAAACTTCATAATTTTCGTAACTTTGGCTAAAAAATTGCAAGAAACGCTTAGAAAAAATAAAATACGATCAAATTGTTTTAAATTGATTGAAAGAGAAGCCTTTAGATACCATTTTTTGAGCAACTCCAAGCTAGTCGACATTGAACCAGCGAGACACGTCATGGGTTTTAAGAGACTTAAAACGGATTTGTTGTACATTATGGCAATTAATTTTTAATCAAATTTTTTTGAATTTTTTAACAAAATAACAATGCTTTAACACTATATGTCTGGTTGGAGCAGGCTTTACGAAACACAATAGGCAATTTTTCATTTCTGTTTTAACTCTTTTAAAATGGAAAAATTAATTTAAAATCACAGATTTTTGAAAGTGAGAGCAGTTTTTCAGCCTCTAGTCGATGATTTTATTTATATTTATTTTAACAAAAACAGTGCGTACTAATTTTTAAAATTTTATTATTGCAAACGTATAATTTTGAAAGGCTGAAAAACTGCTCTCACTTTCAAAAATCTGTGATAAAGTTCGAACAAACAAATCTGTTTGGGATTTGACATCTGTTACTGCTCACTGAGTGAATTGTCTACATGCTTTTTATGAATTTTTATATTGATTCAGTGAAATTTCGGTGGAATTCGTCCATTGAAACATAGAGGTGATTGGAAGATATACAAAAATCTAAAAATAGAATTTTTGTATGTGTCTGCGTTGATCATTTCTGAGTAAAAACAATAACAGAAAGTTCAATACGAAAGGAAACAACGAATTAGTTACATTGCATTCAAGGTCTTACTTGGGTGAGATGGTTAAGCTGTCGCACGTTACGTTTGTAATGTGGGAGCATGTGTTGGATTTATACAACCGACGGGTTGTTGAAAAAAATTATCATAGAGACAATCTGACAATAAAAACATATAAACAATTAATACAATTTAATGAAAAATCTCTGACGACGCCTGTCCATACAAAAAAAATGCAGAAACTAGATCTAGCCTGATTTGAAAATTATAATGTGTTTATTTTTAGAGAAAAATTTTTACTCTTCTTAACCTCAAATTTATTAATTAAAATTGATAAAATTGCCTATTTTATTGTAGATTTTTAGTCAATGTTGTTGTAATTGTAATTAAGTTAATTGTAATTATACATTGGTTAATTAATTACATTAGCTGTGTTTTCGACTTAACTGTATCCGTTAACTCATAAAAAAACTCAAAGTGCATAAAAATGCGTTTAAGACGAAAACTAACATACTACTTTTCGTATGCACGTTAACTTTCAACACGGATAATTATTGACGTTGAAAACTCAACGTTTATACATTGTCACATCTAACGTAACTTATTCGCGTTACTTTCTAAAAACTTTTGCTGACATATGTTCGATTATAACGGAACAATTATGAACATAACCTGTTTAAAATTTGTTTATGTTACAATCGGTTTAACTCAGATTTGCTTTAAATACTTAACGTTGATATGCATGCGACAAAATACAGCTAATATTAATTGCAGCTGTCTATAGGGCATTTAAAACAACACTTTACTAAACTTTTCGTTGAATTAATACAGTTTTATGAAAATTTTCGTATTTTTTTTTTTGAAAAATGAAAAACCTTTTTAGTGAAATTTGTTTTGCATTAACTTTGTGAAGAAAACTTCATTAGTTTAGTGAAAACTTTCATTAAAACTATTCCAATTAAATTCTCTCTGCGTAAATTACCTCAAAATTTGTTTTTGTTAAGGGCCCTTAAAAAGCGAATTTATTTATGATATTCTCAGACTACTAATATTAGCTAATTTTTGCAGAGTAAATTGGTATTTTCAAATAGAGCTTAACATTTTTTATATTGATGGCTCAATGTAAAAAGCTCTTCTATTTTTTAATATTAAAAACAGTCATCTCTGTGTTTTTATTAATAAAAAGTTAGGAAAATACATTAATTTTGCATTAAACGATTAATCGATTAATCGCCAATTTTCTCGATTAACCGACCCGAATAACCGGTTAATTAATTTTGGTGATTTTTCGAATAATGCATTAACCGGTTAACCGCCTATGTCGAATAATTGGAAACACTAATACATACACGATGTTCCAACGAAAATAAATGTTATTACTAGGGTGAAAGAAACATTTGTTCAACAAAATTAACAGCACGGACCTGCTAGGAAAAAATATTTGTTGAGCAACATAGTTTAAATACAAATATATGTTAGAAATGTCCTGAAATTTGTTGCGAACATATTAATAAAAAAAAACACAATGTTGCAGAGAAAACACGCATACATACAAAAACATATTGTGCGAAAATAACAACTGCACATTACTAATAAATAAGGCTAGAGCTTGCAAGAAATATTTATTTTTCGTATAAAAATGTATTTATTTTATGAATCAGTGAATAATTTATAGTCATAGTAAGTAAGTAAAATCTAAGAATAAATCTGACTACAAAATATAGGAAATCAAAATAGCAAACAAATTTAATAGTATTGCCTCATTGCAGAGATGAAATTTTTGCTATTAATTTGTTATTAATTAATTTAATTTTTTAAAAAATTTTCTTCATTTTGCGGAAAAGTAAATACTAAATAAATAAAAGGAAATATTTCAAACAAAAATTAACTTCCTAATTTTTCATCTCTGTTCTGTTGTAACTAGGGTTTGGGGTTCGGGAATTCCCGGGAAAACGGGAAATTTTAAAAATATTAAGTTTTTTAAATTGTTTTTGTTTCGAATAGGATTTTTAAAATTTTTCAAATATATATTTTAGTTAAAGTCGAATTTAGTTAAAATATTGGGTGGCAGTATACCTTGACTTGGTTTATTTTTGGAGGATTCTGATTGGTTAATTTATTTTCAACCAAGGTTGGTTACCGTTATCGTTATAATACCGTTATCACTTAAATACCGTTTCAAATTAAATACCGTTACCGTTATCGATACCTCTAAAAAAATTCCAAATACCGTTATCGTTACCGATACCGTTATTTTTATGGGTAGTTACCGGTATTTTACCGGTATTTATATATATAAATATTATTATTATTATTATATAAAAATTACAATTTTATTTTTGATTTTATAATCTTGAGTGTTTTTTACAAAAAAAAAAAAATTATAGATAATAACATTACTTATTAAAACTACCAGTATTGAATTTATAGCTTAAAATCTGTATTTTCAATACTTAAAATTAAAAATATGCCATGTTTTTACTTGTTTCTATATGTTTTAAACAAACGAAATCCGATACCGTTACCCTTACCGTTATTCGTTTCGGTAACCAACCTTGTTTTCAACCAATCAAAATGTTTGAGAATATAAATATTTTTGTAAGGAAAAAATGTTCCAACATTCTGATATTTTTCTTTGAATTCTTACTACACAGACTGAATTTGTACTGAAATAGTGTTTTTTTTAACAAGAATTACTTATATAGGTGGTTTTCATTAACAATTTTGTTCAAAAATATTTCCCGGGATTTTTTTATTTTTTATTCCCGTTTCCCGGGAAATAAAAAAGTCCGGGAAATCCCAAACCCTAGTTGTAACTGAAAAAACCTAAAAATAATACACAACTTTTTGTCCAAAAAATAACAATTAATTTCAAATTGGAAATCAAACTCAAATGATTCTTTCTGCAAATTAAAAAATTGCAATTTCTTTTGAAAGCTTTATTTGAAATTAATAAAATATACATAATAACCAAAGAACAGCTTTTGTATTTTGGGCGTGTGTGAAAGGATAGCAAAGTGCCATGGTGAAAAAACATTTGTTCTATGATGAAAAAATTTGGAATTTTCCTGTGTGAAATGAAATCTTTTACGACAACCCGGGTAAAAATAGTTATATATTATTATATATAATGTGATTGGGTTATATCTGACGGTGAATGGAGTCACATTAAGACACATATCATTATATACAACTACATCTGATATTATTTTTTCAAATAATTTTTTGTACGGTAATTGATGTTATTATATATCCCCAAATCTGACTCCATCTATAACTACATAAGGCATATAAAACTAATTAAAATATATGTAGTGACCGATATGATTATATATGGTTCGATACTAAGTTATATAACACTGTAGGTATCGTCATACTAAAAATATATTCTTGTAATTTTATATAACTTTCTATACACGGAGGGAAAAAGCATTTTTGAATATGTTTGCACTCAATTATAATTTTTTTAGAAACTACCATATATACGTTTGGAACAAGCCTCTAATTATATTACATTTGTAGTTATTACAATAATGTTTCCCGCCACACATTGTAATTCTTGCGAATACATGATTTTTTCCTGCCTAAACAACAAATATTTCCATTTTGTATTTTATCACAATTATGTTTGTAGGGTTCAAAAAAACATATGTTTGGCAACACGGCCAGTTTGCATTCTACTAGAGTTGGGCTTAATCGTTCATTTCAGTACCACGGCCATTATCGTTCTTATTGTTAAGCTCAGTAAGTTGATTTGATTTAAGCGGAGAATACACGAAGGAACATTGAGTGCGTTTACCAGACGCTCAACTGTTGCTAATCCGCTACTCAACAATCTGGTGAACGATTTGATTAGCCACCGCTAAGTCAACATGTTGTGGTAGCGCTACCTTGTTTTGGTAGCTTAAAAATTTTACGCTACTTGTGAGCAGTTAATGATACATCAGCTGTCGTTTGTTTTTTTGTATATTTTTTTTAAAGAATAATAAATATATACAAATATGATCATAAAGGAATAAAAAATTTAGAAAAAATCAATGAAACATCTACAAATATTTTTATTTAAAAAAACAAAAGTAGCATCGTTCACCAGATTAAGGTAATCATAAAGCGCTACATATCATTTGTAGCGGTAGCGGGTTTCTCTGGTAAACTTGCCCATTGAGTAGGGAACAAAAAATATCAAAAAATTTTGTAAACACGAATTGCACGAATGTCAACACGAACATTAACATACACAAATCAACATTCGTAAAAAAATTACCATTTTTTCACGAATGTTCCTTAGTGTATTCCCCGCTTTATAAAATAAAAATAGTCATTTTTATAAATTAAATTATGATTTGAGGCCTTTAAAGCTCAAGTGAAAATTTTCCATGTGAAATACAAACTTAAGTACCGTAAGTTGTTTGAGTTTCACGTGAAAAAACTGTTATACTCCATATAAAAAAAAATAAAAATAAACGATTGAAATAATAATGATGAACTGTACATATCAATTATTTTGGTAAATCCTTTAATTAAACTAGTTAGTTCATGAATTCAGAACGTTCAGATCTAAGTGCATACGAAGTTTTTTGTCATTCATTCCTATATTGTCTTTCGTGTCGTGAGTGGTGGTGTGTTTTGCATAAAATAACAAAAGAAAAAAGAAGAAACAAAAATTGTAAATTAAAGGCAACAAAAAAACTAACTTAATCATAAAAAAAACAACGCAAAATTTAGCATAACTTGATGTCTCTACGAGACATAAAATCAATATTAAAATACATGTAAGCTACAAATTTTATTTTATTGTTCTGCATGTATTTTTCGTGTTCTAAGTAATATTAATTTTATGTCTCGTGCAGACGTCAAGTAAAAAAGGACAGACAGGTAAATATACAAAGTCGCAAAATTTATCATTTACTAAAAACTATTATTTTATTTAATACAAATTTTTGAATAAAATAATTTCTAATTTTGTATTATTGGTATCAAATACAATTTTGCAAATATATTAAGTTTGCCTGTAAACATAATATAATAGCAAACTTGCATTTGAGAATATATATATATTTTCACATAAATATAATTTGTTTGCACATAAATATAATTTATTTGCACATAAACTTAATTATATTTGCATCAACAATGACGCCTTCTTTTTAAGCATATTGTGTGTACACAGCAATACATGGATCGCTTTGATGTCTGTCGAAAAATTTAATCACCATTGCATTCTCTTCCACTTAGTGAAAGGTGCTTTGCTGAATGTAGTTGAAAATTTTGAGGTTTATTGTTTCCAAGTATTTGAAAATTATAGAAAGAAACACTATTGGAAAATTTAATGACAAAGTTCAAACAACAACTTTGCACCTATCATCAAGTAACAGGAAATCCAAAATTGAGTAAATCTTCCAAAGTCAGCAAAGCGATCCAAACTGAGCTAAAGGCTAGGGGCACCTCACTGATAAGATGCACACCCGGTAATAATTTAACAAAAGCATATATATGTATACAATTTTATGGAACAATTTCATAGAAGTCAATGTTAATGAAATTTTTTTTGAATTAATGAAGCATCTAATAAAATGTATTAAATAGTTTTATATTGTATAATCCCAGGTATTATAATATCCCACTTTACTGTCCTTTTAGTATACATCACAGATTTTTAATGTATTCTTTCGAAACTTCACAAGAAAAGAATGGCTATATTTCTCTTACATAAATAATTGTGTAATATATGTAAAAATACGTAAAATTTATAAAATTGTTTATTTTAATAAATTAAAAAAAGCTCGTTAATTTTCAGAAAACAGTACTGGCAAAGCCCGTTTTTAGTAGTACCGGCATTTCGTAAAAAACAGTGCTCTCCCTGTACAATTTTTGTTGTAACGTCGGCAATTTCTACCTGGGATGTTTAAAAAATATACTTTTTCATTTTATTTATATCGTATATCATTATATGTACACACTTAACATCCTAAATACTTATGATGAGTAATTTTTCTTAGGCTTTTGAATACAACGACATCGCCCTGTTAGTTCAGTTTCAAATACACCAAGTCTAAATAAATTCACGACGCTCTCATTAGACAGGCAGCTAAAAAAATAAAATACTGCATTATTAATAAAATTTTGATTGATATTTTGTTTTTGAATTTGAAAAACAATTTAAGAAAATTTAGGTACCTATTCCTACTTGTGACTCATTGTGACCGTCTTAAGCCTATTTTTAAGCCTGAGAGTCATAACTTTTCACACAAAACAACAACAAAATTCAAAAAAATTAAATTTTATTTGTCAATGTTATGATTGTATCGATACCAGGTCTTCATTTTTTTGAAGTTTTCAAACAAAAATTTTAATAAATATAATTTATTAAGACTTTGCAACAACAAATACATGGGAAATACAGTCATAACTAAGAGTCACAGACTTTTCGTATGAATAGGCACCTTAATTTCTTTAAATAAAAACTTTTCACTGAAAACTCTCAAAGAAAATTTCAGAAATCTAATACAAACTTTGCAAGAAACAACCAGCAAGGAATTTATTCATTGAATAAGTTCATATATTAATGTAATATTTACTATGATTGTAAATGGCAATTGTGCCCAGTTTTTAGTTTCATTATCTTTAAACTTAGTTTAACACAGTTTGTAAAAGGAATACTGCTTCGTAAATGTAGTTTTTTTAATTTATTTCAATAAAGACCAAAATTCTATACGAGAAAAAGGTGTTTCGACAAATTTTTGTTAATAGACTTGGAAGTGGTTGACATAATTCGTTTTCGGTTTAACTAAACCAAGTTTAACTGATATCCCAAAAGCTCGATTTTGAAGACATAAGTTGATGTATGTATCAAACTTCAAGTCTCATATACCAACATTATTTATAACATCGTTTATATCGGCTTCTCCCAAATCCTTTTTGAGCACATGACCTTTAGCCGGAAAGGAAAACGTTTTTAAAAAGAAATACCAACTTCAGCGATATGTTCGGGATCGACTTTGCTAATAAACACCGGCACTGGACGAACGATTACACTGAATATCCAGAGAACGCATTAACAACATTTCAATGGATTTTCAAACAGATTTTAGCACGTTTCTATTAGTTTTATTATTTGCTTTTATTTAAAACTATTTTTTTTTGTAGTTCTAACAATTTGGTTCACAAATATAAAAAATTAATAATAAGGAAAAAGTAAACAGAAAACATGTGTTTAATAAAATGATTTTTGTGATGCCACACATTTTTATTGAAATGGGAAGTTGGTATTTAATAGGAATGCGTTAATTTAATGGCAACTCGTTAGAAAACGAGTATTGAATTGTAATTACTAAAGAATTTATCTTTAATAAACGACATAATGTTTGAATAAAAGTATATAAAATTTTGATTTTCTGATTTAAAGATTAACGTGTAAATTCATAAATGCTCTATAAAGTTATAGGAGGCTTATGAAACACATTTGTATGAAAAATTGAAAATAAGCTCAAATTTATTTGCAAAATTCCTAACTATGTTTACATGGACATTTTCTTGTCCATTTGAATTTCATAAATTTCCAAATTTTAAAAAAAAAAATTTTTATGTTTCCTGATTTCAGGAATTTTAGAATTTTAAATAATAAAATGCAAATTAAATTCAGGAATGTATAAAAATTTAAGGTTTAGCCTAAACCAAATAAACGCAGTGTTATGTAGGTACTTAAAATTTCTATATTCATAAACATACTTTACTCAAAATTACAAAAAAAAAATTTATTTCCCTCGTAACTTTTTTATTTGCAAAACTACAAATTCAAACTAAGCCTTAACTGAAAGCTAAGATCTTCAGTATAAATAGTTTTTAGTATTTCTATGGTTATATACGGTTCCTTTTGTATAAAAACCGTTTTTATAAAAAAAAATGTCATCTTAAAGAAATTTTAATTACCTTTCCAACCGACGAAGATATAGCCAAGTCCATTTTTCTTTTTCAAATCACCTCAAAAAAAAATCGGTGAGGTGCCCCTAAAATCAACTTGTTCCCCAAACTGTAGTATAAGTAGACTTAAAATATTAAAAATCCCAGACAGCAAACACGACCAAAATTTAATCAAAAAAAAGCTTAAAAAATATTATTAAAAATTCAAATTTTTGTATGAATGTATTGTATGTTGTATGATTCAAAAAAAAGATTTAAAAAAATTCGAAAGGCTGAAAAATTAATAATTTTTTGAGCCTTTTTTGAATTGTTCACAAAATATTAAAATTTGTTTTAATTTCTGAGTCATTTCTTTTGGATTTAATAATTTGGCTCCAATTTTTGTTTCTTTTATGATTCATTTTAGAACGCTCATATTTTCGTCCAAAATATGAGCAATTTTCGACAAAAATTTTGAAAATTTCAAAAAAATGTGTGTTATTTGAATAAGTTTTGAATCATAAAATAAGAACCCTCAAAAAAGTATCCCAATTTTGCTGGCTGGGATGTTCTTTTAAAAATACTTAAAAATCTGAAAACATTGAACCATATTTTAAAGTTTTTTAAAACCCCGGATTATCTGATTGTGCATTCTATTTTTTTTTATTCCGTAGAAAGTTATAACGCTAATTTGAAAATAAATTGAAACTAAGAAAACCTTTATTTCATCATTTTTGTACTTGGGCATGAAAGTCTGCTTACAAAATGCTAATTCCTACAAACTTTGGAATGAATAGAATATTTTTAGAAATATCCGAACCAATAAGTTATCAAGAATATATTGCATCAGGTAATTTTTGGGAAAGAAGAAGTAGTGTCCGACCGAGTAATCGCCTTCGGAGTTCGGCCAAAAAAATTGTAAATTTGCATTCTTGTGTTGTATCAGTTTACGGGCATAGCCCCAATTTTTCTTACTTTTTTCCCCAATGTAGTGCTTTTTAAGCTGATTCAAAAAATATAGAAATTTTTTGTCGGACGAGACTACTTTCAAGTGGGCGGGGCTTCAAATATGACCCATGTATCGGTAAATGTATCATATTGGACCCCATCAAAAAGACATTTTACAGACATTTCAGTTGATATGTATTTTGTCCTGATCGGGTAAGTATCTCCGGACTTATTCCAATTTCAATTCTCAGCTTTAAAGCCCCGCGTGACAGACAAAAAATATTTATATTTTTGAACTCACAATAAAAATGTCTATCTATGGTAAAAATTTTGAAATCATCGGAGTTATGCCCGTAAGCTTCACTTTAGCCTTTTTTCTTTTATATTACACAATTTTTGTGCTCAAAGGCAAAAAAGCTCATGTTTTATTTAAATCAAAAAAAGATGTAGCCATCAATTTCAGCCGAACACTGTAAATTTAGCCAAAGTTTGGCTGCGTCCAAAAAAGGAAGTCCGGTCGGGCACTAAAATAAGACGAAATCAAATAAGGAATTCACAGTTTAAGTGCTAACGTGCTATTGCTGGAAAATAGCATGATTTTTGAAGTTTAACCGATAGAAAGTTGTCATATTTACGATAAATGCTAATTTACTACTTAACCCTCTAATGCACAAGGTCTTCAGATTTTATATAGTTTTTGGCTAAATAACATAAACATTTTATTAAACAAGTTGTATTATATCCATAGAAAATTTAACTGTCTACTTTTTTGCTTTCAAACTTTTTTTGTATAAGGAATGGTTTCCAAGCGAGAAGCATGTAAAGTGAAAATTCAGAAAATTTGAAAAAATTAACTTTTTAAAAGAGAAAAAAATATTTGAAAAATTGCCAAAATACATTTACGATCTGGTGTACATTACCGATAATAATAAAGCTAGTTTAAAGTCTCTAATTGTAAAATCAGTTAAAAATTTTTCTCCAGGACTCACAGGATATCGCCAGGATACGTTTTACAAATATCTCTCTAAGTCCAAAACTAGCCAGCAGATTTTTTTAAATTATACACAGATTTTGTACTTTGTGGTAGTAGTAATCGGAACTAATTTCGTCAAAATTTATTGATGTTTAGTGACAAATTCGCCAAATTTCGTAATTTTCAAAAAGCGAAAATCGCAATAACTTTTTAAATAACAACAATTGATCAAAAATTTTCGGTACGTAATTTTATTTTATTGATAGTGTTATTTACAGCAAAAACCGAAATTATTTGACCGCTGGGATTCAAGATACGTCTTCAACCTTTGTTGTGCTATATCGCCTAAATAAAGCGATAAATTAAAATTTTAATATTTGTTCCATGGTAGATTTTCAACGCCAAATATATGGTTTAAATATTATTGTAATCAGAAGAAAGAGCATTAGAGGGTTAAAAGAGCAAGAACTGTGAATACCCTCAAAATGTTTTTGTATTAAATTTCTTATATATTTATTAAGTGTTTTTAACTCTCTCGCTATTTAAAGTTTGTGCGATAAAATTATAGAATTTTTCTACAAAAAACTCCAAATTTGGAGTGTCAAACATGGCTCAATTGAGCTATTTTTTGGTGATATTCAATTATATTTCTATTCATAGAACCTAACTAAAGAGTTAAACATTTTTGAAGGATCAAACTTGTTTGGGCTATCAACTTGTAGTCAAATTCAATACTATTTTAGCCATGTTTGACTTCGCCTCCATATTTTTTTCTTTCGATAGTGGGCTAAAGCAAGAGTTCGTAGTCGCACAAGCACAACTTTAAAACATAGTCAAAGATTTAAAAAAGCTTAAAATGATTAAAAATGTTCCTATTTTTTTATTAGTGATACTTGAGTTTGATTTGCAAACGGACGGCGCTGAAGTTGAGCTGTTTGTTAACAAATGTAAAGTAAAGGAATTGCAATTTACTTCATTGATTGAGCAATACCGTCAATCAGTTGATTTTTTTATTGATGTTCAAGTTCGAGGTAAGATTTTGTAAAATAATACCTTAGTATTTAATAAACATATTTATTTTATTTAATATTTAGAAATAACAGAGATTTTAGAATCAAAAGAGTTTGAACCCTCTGTTCTAACGTTTTGTGATTTTCCCAGTTCCCAAGAGCGCCAATTGTATGTGACAGAATTCAAGGCTTCAATTCCAAATTTGGATTGTATTATGAAATTGTCCGTAATTGCTCATATATATGAGAATTTTCAAAAGGGGATCGCGCTTCAAAATAAAGAAAGAGTAAAAATTTCAAAGGCAATTATTGACGAATGCCTGATATTAGATCCAAAAATAGTGTAAATATTAAATCAGTAGTTTAAGTGCAAAACTATGTAACATAAAAATAGAGGTTCTTTATTTTCATATGGCCCTATGTTCCAACTTGGAACGACGGGAATAAATATAATTAAGTCTGGTGACTATTTGTAGATAAAAATAATGCAAGACTTAAGAAAAATTAAATTAATTTAAAACTTAAGAAAAATGCCTTTTGTGGCGAATTTATCCACTATTTTAATCTTTAAAAATAAAGGCAACAACAATAAAATTAGAGAAAACTTGAATTGTGTTAAATTCGTGGCCACCACTGTATATACATATATTTTCATCAAATTAAATCATAAACAATTACGTGGTTTTGCATTTCAACTAACGATATTAAATTATAATGCTTTTTTTATTTAAATATGCCGTCAATAACTTTTTCAGACTATCACGGAGAGATTTCCAGAACCTCGCGACAATAATTAAACATATTTTTCCAGGAGAAGTGGAATCAGCATATTACATTCCGTCCTCGTATGGCTCGCAGGCACGGGGAAAATTGTGGAGCGCTTACAATAACAAACGGACAGCCTTAAGTGTGAATGGCGTGATTCAACGGCGAGTTAAGGTTGCGCGGCGATGCGATACAAGTAATACTATTTTTAAAGTTCGTATTTTTGTTTATTAAATAATTTTAGTTACAGGTTCATCACATTTAGAAATTCTTGATAGCATCGAATTTTTGGAAGAAGATGTTTCCGATTGGCCAACAACATTAGAAAAGTGGAGCTTATCGCATACCCATAGACGCAAAGAATTAAAAAGCAACATAGCTACTCTTGATTATATTCTGAAGTATCCAGCACTGCAGAGTATTAATGCTGTAGATCTCGTTACTATAGATGTTAAAATCCTATACCCAACACTGGCCAATATAGATAATTTTCATCAAAAATATAAACAACTTTTAGACCACGCACGCACACTGCGGGATACCAAAGTGACGCAACTGATCGCTGAGATTGATTCTTCTTCTGACGAAAGTAAATATAAATGCCCATTTATTTTATATCATTTTACATTGTGAATTGACAAAAACATTTACTGCCTATTTTTATAAAAAGAATCAAACGAATTCGTTAAAACATTTGTGTGAAAATAGATGTCATAAGAAATTTGTGCAAAAATGTTTAAACAAAAACGTTTTCAAATTAGCATTTTTCACACCAATTTTTAAATAATTCACCTGTTTCTTTTTACAAAAACACCTAGTTAATGAATTTAAACTGCTTTGTTGAAAAGTTATTTCCAAAAACTTTTCAGGAGATCATAAAAGCATATAATATCAGCTTCATTGATCTCCGAAAAAGTGCACACAAAAAGTTTAAATTCTAAGAAAATTTATTTTCAAAAAAATCTTGTACAAGTAATACATGGTTCTTTAATCAAAATTTCGTAGATATATTGATATAATATATGTATATATTTTTTTTCAAATATTCAATAGGATATAAAGCTGGATTATCTCTTTTACTGATACCCTACATACTTCCTCACTGTGGAAAAAGAGTGAATGGTAGACAAGCCACAAAAAGAGAAATTCAAGAAAAATTTATTAAAGAGTATGCAGTAAGTATTTGCTTTTTTTAATCAAATATATTTTTTTTGAAATTAACTAACATTTTTGCATATTATCTTTTTAGTCTATCACCGAGTTAAACAACGATCAAAATTTCGAACTTCGTGTAGCGTTTGTACGGGAGAAAAGTCAATTTGTTTTGGCAGAGTTTAGATGTGCAGGTTTCAAGTATAAGTCCAGCGATTTACTTGAAATAGTTAACACTGCATTTTTGTTTATGATAGCCCTCGATCTACAATTCCCCAAATTATGTAAGCACGTGTGGCAATTTATTCAACTGGCCATATATGAAATCGAATTGCCTCTTAACGACAAGGTACCGTGTATTGAAAGTACTGTGAATGATCTATTTAAATAAGATTTAAAATCTACAACTTTTTTACTCTTAACATAATTATTTCTTGTATTATAGTATATATATTGTACAAAGATTTGATTTGTTTTGTTTAATTACTAACATTTAATTTTTTAAAAAAGCGAATGTGATTTTTTAACGTTTTATACACATTAATGAATTGTTAAAGTCAACAGTTTTTGATCTTTAAAAATACTTCTTTTTATTTCATTGGCAAGAAACCGTAAATTTGACATTTAATACACATTCGTGGGTTTTCAAAATTAAACATTATTTATTACAAAAAATTTATTTATATCTCATTTGCTTGCCAATATAAAATTAATCCTATTTTTCTATTTAAGATTTGTATATCGTATTTGTTTTGTACCATAACATATGGTACTATGGAAATAATAAGCTTTCGATAAATATTTTGGTTCATTAAAATGCAGAATTCTGAAATGGATAAATTTATAGTTTGTAATTTGTGTAAAACAAATTTGTTAACTGTCGGAGGTTTAATTCATCACTACAAACAGAAACATTCCTTTTGCTCTTTGTTTATATGCAATATATGCAGTCGTAAATACTCTCACATCGAATCATTTAGATATCATTTAGTAAATTGTACATCAATTACAAATTCGATTGATGAATTAATCTCGACTGATATCTTAGAGAGTGAAAGTGTAGAAGCGTTTGCTTTACATGAAAGTGTCGAAAACGTATCTACTTCAGAAATTGAAACCACCTTGAAGGAAATTCGCCATAATTTTCTTAAACATTTTCTTAAAATTTACAGTAATGAAAAAACACCGAGAAAAATTGCAATTGCGAATACAAAGGAAATTGTATCATTTTATAAACCATATATTTTGCATATACAATCAGAGATTCAATATTCCCATTGGATAGATAATGACCGTAGATATTCTTTATTACATCTAATAAATAATGTTTTGGAAATAACCGAATTGCAATCAGAGTACAAAATTCTTCAACAACTTAGGATGACAAATTATTTTTTTGATATAGAATATTATAACATTCACGATGAATTAATCGAAACAGTTAATATTAATAATTCTGTTATTCTCAATGAAATTAATTATGTTGTTGGAATTTTCCCACTACAAAAATTGTTTACTACTCTCTTTAATACCACGTCTTTTCTAAGGGAAATAGTTGCATATTATCAAACCCTACGATCGGGAAACACAATAAGTAACTTTGTTCAAAGCAATCATTGGAAAGAAATAATTTCTCAATTACCCGCTTCTTCGACGGTTTTTTATTTACCCATGATTATATTTAGCGATGACTTCGAGCCTAACAACTCTCTAGGCTCTCACGCAGGCATACAAAAGATTTGTGCAGTTTATGTTAAATTTGCTTGCCTTCCAGATCACATGAGTTCAAAACTCTGCAATATTTTCATTGGAATGTTATTGTTTAGTGAAGATCGTAAGAAGTTCGGTAATAGACGTGTTTTTAGCCCTTTTATTAATAATATTAATGTATTACAGAATGAAGGTATACAATTGGAAACTGAAATAGAGGGCTACAAAACAATAAAAATAGTTTCTGTCTTGGTAGTGGGAGACAATTTAGGCTTGAACACTATATTGGGGTTTTCGCAAAGCTTTAATAGCAAATTTTTTTGCAGATTTTGTAAAATGGAAAAACTAGAAACGCAAAGAGCTTGTGAGGAGAACTTAAATTTGTTGAGAAATAAAAATAACTACGAAGAGGATGTTAGAATTGGTAATTATAAATTAACAGGTGTTAAAGAAAGTAACATATGGAATAAATTGTGTAATTTTCATGTAGTTAAAAATTACTCAGTCGATGTTATGCATGACTTGCTCGAGGGAATTTGTCACTATGATTTAATTTTGATATTTAATTTGTTTATTACAAAATACAATTTTTTTACCCTAGAGCAACTAAACTATCGAATACTTACTTTTAATTATGGTCCCAATTGCAAAAATAAACCTCCAATTCTGAATTCTGATTCACTCGATAAAACAAAGCTGAAACTATCTGCATCGGAAATGAAAATTTTATCTATAAATCTCTCACTAATTATCGGTGATTTAATTCCGGATTGCGAAGAGTGGTCATTGTATTTATTGCTTCGCGAAATTTTAAGCATATGTTGCAATTCTGATGTAGTTCATATTAAAACACACTTATTATTGTTGAATTTAGTACAGGAACATAATAAGATGTATTTAAAATTATCTGGAAATACTCTTAAACCAAAATATCACAATATGACACACTACGGAAGAATTATGTCCGAAGTTGGTCCATTGAAACATTTGTCTTCAATTCGGTTTGAAGCATTCCACCAACCCTTAAAAAAAACTGCTGCTGCATGTAATTCAAGGGTAAATTTAATTAAAACAATTTTAACAAAATATCAGTTAAATGTTGCTAATTTGTTACTAAACTATAACGAATTAAATGCCAATAAAAATGTAGCTTCACTTTATACTTGCAATCAAAATATTTTGGCAAAAAAATTTGGTTTACGTATACCATTTTCTTTAACCAATCAAGTTACAATAAATAGTGTATTGTACAAAAAAGATATGGTAATACAAGTCGGAACTTATGATGACGAGATACCTCAATTTGGGTTAATTTTACATATAGCATGTACTGAACCACATATATATCTCTGTGTCCAAATTTTAAAAACACACGGTTTTGACAGCCATTACTATGCCTATAGAGTAGAACTTGAAAACCAATTTGTATCTATTGCTGTTGATACATTAACCATAAAATTTAATTCTCATTTAGTCACAAATGATGAAAAAAATTCTTTTGTAAATTGGATATAATTAGTTTCTTTAATTTTATTTTTTAATTAATTTTATTTATATTTTAAAACAATAATTTTAAATGAATTTGTTATAATAATAGAAAAAATGTATATTTCTTAATAAAAAATACAAATAAATTTAAAAAATGTTCATTATTTATTTTTCCATTATATTCAGTTACAAACAATTATTTAATTATTGCAAACAATAGATGTATTCAGTTAATTTTTTAAGTGTTTCTGCATATAAAAAATATATTGTATAAAATCCAATTAACAGCGAGTTAATATTAACTTTTTAACATACATTTTTTTGAACTCGCTGTTATGTTGTTTAACGATATTTTGTTGTATAGAGATACATTAAAAGTTAAATGAATTTATCTATTATTTAGTATTTATTAAAAAATTGTTTTTAACTAATATATTATAATAAGCGGCAAATGTTATATGTTTGTGACAAACATATACTATGTTTACGACATTTATATAATATGTTTACAAGCAAATGTTGTATGTTTACAGGCAAATGTTGTATGTTTACAGGCAAATATGATATGTTTACATGCTAGTATAATATGTTTTAATATATTTGCGGACAATCATATTGTATTTGCGGTTTAAATTTTTAATTTCACCGCAAAAATAACATATTTCAGTGCGAAAATTATATATTTGCAAAATAAATATTTTAAATTTTGTGCAAACATATATAGTGATATAAATACTTACAATTAATTAACAATATGTTCCGATTTAAATACAATTATGTTTAAATTGCAACGAATTGACAAATATAAATATATTTGAACAGTACCTCTAAGCATATAAGTATTACCAGCAGAAATATGTTTGGGACAGGCTGTTTTTTTTCAGCGTGTATGATCTCATACAAATTAATATAAATTAATAGTTAATTTCTCCACAGCCCAATAATTTTCACGTGCTTTTTTAGCATATAAAAATATATTAAAAAATGATGCGTACGATTTAGAAGACAAAAACATTAACATTTTTATTTTATGTTATAAAATTTAGGCCTTTAAAATTGTTCAAGATATAAAAATTTCAATATCAATTTAATAGCCGGTATACATAAAAAGTATACCTACTATTAGACAAAATTACATAAAATCAGATATTTTTATATCGAATTAGATGCAATTTGATGTCCTGGATATGGACAAATCTCGGATCAAACTGTATCAAATTATATCTAATTTGATATAATTAGACACAAGTAGATGACCCATTTTTCGGATCAAGTTGTATGTCGTTGTATATGGGGACTTATCAAATAAGACATAATTATACATGACACCATATTAAGATTTTTACCCGGGAATATAAAATTTTTGACAGTTGTGTAAATAATAGGGGGAAAAATAAAACGAATCAAATATTTTCAAAAATATATGCGTTTGCTAATTGCAATTCAACTACAAACCAGATCCTTGCAATTAATGGAAGTTTTAGTTTAGCATAACATAACATACATGCAATGTAACATTTTTCTGCCTCTTTTCTGGTTGTTAATTAAATCCTATTTGTTTTTCTTTAGAATTTTTCATTTGTATATCTTGTTTCTTAATTTTTCTTTATAAACTTTTACATTTTAAAATGTCAAATATTTCCATGCTTATGTCAAAAATTCTACTAGCCCTATGGGCTAATGAAATTTTATTCACCTCAAAACTCAAAAATTTACCACAAAGAATACTTTGCTACCGTTTCACACACACTCTTTGTAACTAGCAATTTTAAATGAAAAAATGTCTTTTGAAGTTCAAAAAATACCAAATTGAAATAAAAAAATATTCACCCTTATTCTAGTTGTCGACGTCGACGTCGATGTCGTTTTTAATTCAATATCACTTTCTTTCGACATCGACACCAATGTGGTATTCCGTATAAATTTTGTAACGACGACTACTGTTTATCGAAAATTAGAAAAAAACAATCACTTTACTTTCAAATGTCGTTACCAAAAACGGCGACGACAAAATCAGAGTCGTCTCAATACAATATCGTCGTTAAATTTTCTTAGAGAATACCAAATATTAGTCATCATCGATACATATCGATAACGACAAGTGGAATACCAATTTTAAAAAGAAGACAAAATACGACGTCGATTTGTGTCGACGTCGATAACTAGAATAAGGGTGATTATTTCAAATTCAAAAAACCCCATTTGAAATTAAAAAAAATACGGAATAAAAAAACACAAATGAAATTTAAAAAATACAAATTGTTATTCACAAAATTTTAAATGAAATAAAAAATACCAATACCGTTTAATATTAAAAAAATGTCAATTCGAAATCAAAAAACACCATTTGCTATTAAAAAAAATACCAATAGAAATTAAAAAAATATATCAATTAAAAAGCAAAGAACCAAATGAAATTGAAAAATATCAATTGCAATTCAAAAATACCAAACTCGATTTGCTTTCAACAGTCATATAAGTAGACGATTATCAAATATTAACCCACTCAAAGGCGAAAGGCACTGATGATGGCTTTGTAGCGAAAGCCGAAAATGCGTATTCTGCCTTGCTGGTCTTATCGAATTTTTTCAATAATTTTTATTCTTTGTAATTTACTTGTAAAAATTGTATCATCTTTCTTTGATTTGAAAAATAATTTAAACAGAAAGTGATATTAATTTATGATCTTGAGTCAAACTAAAATAACATTCATTTACTTAAATAACAGATCAACTGAAAACATTTCCCCCATTCATCGTAAAAAATATAATTTATAAACAAAGTTTTTTCGAACGGAAAATCGCTAAAAATTATTAAAAATCGTTACAAACACGGAAAAAACGCTAGAAACACAGAAAAAACTTAGAAAATTTACAGTATTCTCAACAATCAATTACTAAAGCGAAAGGAAATATTCTACCAGAGGAATCTATTTTATTATTGTTACAATAACAAAATACACACATTCCTCTGGCGGAATTATTCCGCTCGCTTTATAAAAACAAGGGGGTAAATGTAATTTTAAGTTGCATTTACATCTGCACCCAAATCCCGAGATTTCGACTAAAATTTAGACTTCAATCAAAATCTCATGTGAAATCCCGAGATTCCCCATACAAATAAAATCCCGTAAATTCGCAAGATATGTAAAAAATCTCATGAAAATCTCACAAATGTTTAGACTTTCATACAATACTGCGTGCATGTCTTTCTTGCATCAAAATATTGAAAACTCTGGCTTCTAGCTTGTCGTCCTTACAAAAAAAAACGAATTTACTAACATAACATTACATAAAAAAATGTAAATTGTACTCCGCCAATGAATAAAATAGTTTTTGGTAATATTTTTAATTTAAGGTTATTTTTTATGGTACTTTATTTACAAAAAAAAATACGGTTGTCAAATAGAAATCTCGCTACTGTCATAAAGTGCAAATCTAAACGGTCAAGAATTCCGGTCGAGATTTCCATTGAATGCAAGTATGGTTGTACTTTTGATATGCAAGTATGGTTGTACTTTTTGCACTTGTGTAATTTTCCTATGACCATAGATTTGCACTGTTCTCAAATATTTGTGGAGAACACCCAATTAAAAACTTCACCGCACGTCCCTGTTGGACAGGGTATAATAAGTTTATGCTGATGTTTGTAATTCCAAAAAATAACGATGTAACGATATCCTTCTGTCCATTCGTCTGTCTATCTGTCCGTCGGTCTGTCCATATATTCTTTTGTGCACGGTGCAGGTCGTAAATATTAAGATATTTTTACAAAATTTGTTACACTGACTTATTTTGGCCCAAGGACAAAGCCTATTGATTTTGATTAAAATCGGTCCATGCTAAGACCTACTGCCTATATAAACGACCCCCAAAATTATATTGTTTGCACACTACAGGTCGCAAAAACGAAGATATTTTATTGTAATTTGGTACACGGATGCAAATGGACTCATGAATAAAGCCCATTGATTTTATATGGAATCGATCCAAGTTTATACCTAGTGCCCGTATAAAGGTCCCCCAAAAATTGGCATATTCGCACGCTAAAGGACGGAAATATTAAGATACTTTGAGAAAATTTAGTACACAGACTTATATCGGCCCAATAGTGTTGCCAAAACTTATTTAGGAAAAAATGCTAGATTTTTTTCAAAAAAATGTTATAAAAAAATGTTTCAATTTGTCAAAAAAAAATAAAAAAAAAAGTATTTTAGTGACTTTTTACAATTAAACTGAAAATAAGTCATCTATAGTCGTGAATTCATTTCTTTTTATTAACTAAAATTATATAAAAGATAAATTAAAAACAACTCAAAAGTTGATTCTTGTAAAAAAAAAGTTCAAAAGTCCTTTATACTAATTTTATCCCTGAGCAAAAACTACCTGGTTTTTGGCTCTTGAAGTTTTTAACTTGTCAAAACTCATACAAAAAACAATCAAAAACTAGTTTTGTACAAAAACTAGGTGGTTTTTGCACAAGTATAAATACAGTATTAAAATAAATTTATTATTATTTGATTTCCCAACTGTGTCATTGAAAATAAGTTATCTCAAAAAGCTACGAGGGATAAAAGTACCCCAAATTTGGCGGGTAAAATTAAATTCCCATTCTGCCATAATTTATCGATTCCAAATTAATTTAATGGTTTTTATTAGAGATGGACGCGTGAGTGAATTTTGAGTCACGCTCACGCACGCGCAAGAAAGAAAAATAATAATCACGCACGAACGAACATTTTTTTATAATCACGCTCACTCACGCTCACGAAACACGAAAAATATTAAATTTGATTTTATCCATGGATAATAACCGAAACGATGCGGTTATCGGTAAGGGTAACGCTATTTTAGATTATTTCGGTAACGGCATTTTGAAGGTAGCGCTATTTCATTTATTTCGGTATCGGTATTTTAAGGATAACGGTTTTTTAGTTATTTCGGTAACGGTATTTTAAGGATAACGGTTTTTTGATTATTTCGGTAACGGCAATTTCAATTTTTTTTACAAAAAATAAACGAGATTAAAAACAGAACCAATTTACCAACTTAATGTTCGAAAAATACTCAATAACCCAGTGAAGATAATCCTGATAATCAAATAGAAAATTAAAAATATCGGTAACGGTATTTTAGGGGTAACGGCATTTCATTTATATCGGGAAGGGTATTTTAAGGGTATCGATATTTAATTTATTTCGGTATCGGTATTTTAAGGGTAACGGTATTTCAGTTATTTCGGTAAAGGTATTTTAAAGATAGCGGTATTTCGGTTATTTCGGTAACGGTATTTTTGGCTTAACGGTAGTCAGTTGAAAGGGTTTTGAATCGATAACGGTATTTTAGCTGCATTGCCTGCCAACCCTGTTTTTATATTTAAGGAAACTTTCTTTATTGAATATAAGTTTTATTTATTTAGGGCCATTAACAATAAACTAATTAACATAATGTTTGAGCTAACTTATTAGAGTTACAGATGTCAAATTCCATACAAATTTTAATTTTTTAACTTTTAGTTTGTGTTAACTTTAGGTTATTTGTTTATTGTTAATGGGGGTTAGAATTAAAATTAGCTTAACTATAAAAAAATGTTGTTAAAAATTTAACTAATATGGAAGTGCTTGTGCAAATATATATATTACTGATTAACCCTTTGTAACTTAGGACCAGTACTAGAGTGTCCAAAAAACCTGACATTTCAGAAAACCGGTTTTCGGTTTGTTCGAAAATTAGTATTTAAAAAAAAACGGTTTCGGTTACGGTTTTCTTAAAGGAACCGTTTAAAACCGGTTTCGGTTATTTCTTGTTATGAAAATAAATCTGTACAAATAGCAGAAAAAGCTAATAAAAATTAGTTAAAAGCGCCCTGCAGAAACAACTACGAGTACTGAAATCAGCTGAATCTGTTTGCTAAAGTGGGATTTAAATTATCTGATTTTACGTCTGATAAATCAAACAAAAAATTCTATGAGATGATGTGATTTTCAAAAAAATCTTTTCTTTACATCATCAGATGGAGTGATGCCAACCTTTTAAGAACAAAACTCGGAGCAGGCCCAAAAAAGCGCTAACAAGTGCTTAATTATAAATATAATCAAAATAGGTACTTTTCAACTATACATGCGACCAACATATAAAAAGAGCTAAAAATCATTATTATGGTAAATCATAATTTAATATCACATTATTATATTGTAAAAATAATAACAAAACATTTAAATTGGATAAAATTGTATGAAAAGAAAAGTTTTACCATAAACTGTTAAATAAAAAATAGAAAAACGTCAATCTAGCGCCTTTTTATAAAAAGCGCTAACCGAAAATAATGCGAGTTTTTGGTAATAAAAAGCGCCAAAGATAGCACGATCAGATGCAATTAGAAAACGAGTAAAAAGGTTAAAGTCGGGCATGCCGACTATACAATACCCTACACCAGTCTGGTGTATTGTTTGGATCCGAAATTCGAATGGGTTAAAATGGGGCTTATGTCAAAATTTGCTATAATGTGAGTCAGCGCACCAAATTTCATTAAAATATCTTAATATTTGCGACCTGCAGTTTGTAACCAAGCCAATTTTGGGGGGACCCTTATATGGGCACTAGTTCTAAACATGGACCGATGTTCACCAAAATCAATATGCTTCGTCCTTGGGCCAACATAAGTCTATGTACCAAATTTCATCAAAATATCTTAATATTTGCGACCTGCAGCGTATAAACAGTATAATTTTGGTAGGACCCTTATATGGGCACTAGGTCTAAACATAGACCGATGTTCACCAAAAGCAATAGGCTGCGTTATTGGGCCAATATAGGTCTGTGTACCAAATTTCATCAAAATATCTTAATATTTGCGACCTGCAGCGTATAAACATTATAATTTTGGTAGGACCCTTATATGGGCACTAGGTCTACACATGGACCGATGTTCACCAAAATCAATAGGCTGCGTTATTGGGCCAATGTAGGTCTGTGTACCAAATTTCATCAAAATATATTAATATTTACTACCTGCAGCGTATAAACAGTATAATTTTGGTAGGACCCTTATATGGGCACTAGGTCTAAACATGGACCGATGTTTACCAAAATCAATAGGCTGCGTTATTGGGCCAATATAGGTCTGTGTACCAAATTTCATCAAAATATCTTAATATTTACGACCTGCAGCGTATAAACAATATAATTTTGGTAGGACCCTTATATGGGCACTAGGTCTAAACATGGACCGATGTTCACCAAAATCAAACTTGTTCGTCCTTGGGCCAACATAGGTCAGCGTACCAAATTTCATCAAAATATCTTAATAGTTGCGACCTGTAGAGTGCGCACAAGATTGCATGGACAGAGAGACAGACGGACGGACGGACGGACAGACGGACATCGTTAAATCGAAATAAAAAAAAATTCTGAACCGATCGGTATACTATAAGGTGGGTCTACGACCAATATTGTTTGGTGTTACAAACATCAGCACAAACTTATAATACCCTGACCACATAGTGGTGTAGGGTATAAAAACTTAATTTTATTTAATTGAAATCAGCAAAAAAAAATGCTGAATATTAGTAAATTAATAACATCACAGAAAAACAATTACATTTCCAAAATTTAATTGATATATTTTTTTAATAGGAATACTTACCATTTATTTTCGCTATTTTAAGTCTACTAATATTCAGTAAATACGTTTACTGGTTGTAGCAGGATAGAATGTTAGTATTCACATAAAATTTATTTAAATATAAATAAAATTTTTTTAGATATAACAGTATGTACCCCGTTTCTGTATCTCGTCGAGAAATGCATGGTCACCCTGCATATCACAGGGCGATTGAAGAGATAAAAAAAATGGACTTTAGGTTTTGTCGTAATATTTTCAGATGCTGTAACTTTTATAACTGTGGATATACGTAGTTTTGTAAAACACCTAATTAAATTAGAAATAACTTACATGCAGCACATTATTAGCTGATTTGATTCCATATATATTTTATTGTCTGCGACTCACCTTATATAAAGGAGATCAGGGTTGTATTTCACATGTTTTTTGTGAAAACTTTTTCGATGCCAGAAATACAGAAACAGGGTGCAGTTCTTATTTCATCAACCCACTCGCAGAGAACGAAGCCGATAAGAAATTGTCGGCGGCGGCGGCTGACCAAAATTATAGCCGGCGGCGGCTGAAAGTCGACTGCAGCCGACATTTTTTGAAAAATTTCAAATAAGGTTTTTAATTTATTAAAAAGAGTAAAACAAAGAAAAATTCAGGTTTGTATTGCTTTTAGCATCCCTGTAAGCATTTGGAAGATATCTTCTATTTTTCATTTGAATGAAAATAATCAAGTAGTATTTTGAAACTGTCTCCCTTTTATCATTTGGAAGATAATTCGGTGATATTTTGAAAAAATAATTCAAAAATTGAATTTTTTGTCATAATTTATTATGATAATATTGCGGCAATATTACCTTTTTATCATCCGGAAGATAAAGAAAATTTGTTTGAAATTTTTTTGTCATTTTGGAAAAAATGAAAACAAAATTTGTACATAGGATACATAGGAAACAAATTCCTCGAAAAAATCAAGATTTAATTATTGTAAAACATCGGTTGCGATGAAATCAAAATAATTAATGTGTTGGTCAGTGGATTATTGCCGTCAATATTTTCTTCCTGGCAATATGATCGCGGAATTTTCTTCGTATTGCCATGCTTGCTGGGATTATAATATAAATATGTATATAACAATACATCATTACGATGAATTAGTTTAGGTCGATGAATTAGTTTGAATGAATTCTACGATGAATTAGTTTAGGTCGATAGTAACGGTTTTACTATGTTCCTGTTGTCGTGCACAAGTAATTGTTTATGTAAAGTTCTAGGATTCAGTCTACTTCTTTTCTCATTCAAACAGTTCCCTGCTGCAGAAAAAGCTTACTCTGAAGAAGCGCTGTTTGCTGGTATTCCAAAACAAACATTGGCCAGTTGAGCTACATTTGTATTCTTTTTAATGCTTTTTTATGCTCTTGCCACCAATCAAGGGATTCAATTTCGTTGACTTGTGCAGCAAAATATTCTTTTAATTTTTAATTTCAATTTTTTGTAAATCAAATCTTAAAAAAATATAAATGTGTTATAATAAACGGCTTTGCCGACTCTATTCACTTAACATTTGTAGCCGAAATCAGCCAATTACTTCGGCGGCGGCTGAAACACCAAAAAAAAGTGGCGGCGGCTTCGCCGCTGCTCTGAGTCGCACGACTTCGTTCTCTACCCACTCGTACATTTTTCTTATAGTGCATTTAGACTGGGCGAAAACTAGTAGTTTTTGGGCATTTTTAGTTTTTGAGCCGAAAACTACAAAATTAATTTAGTTTTTCCATACAATTTTCATACAAACTAAAAACCAGATTCTACCTGGTTTTTGCCAAAAACTAAATAAAAATATCTGAAATGTGCATTCTTGATACACCCGGTACCATTTATAATTAATTTTCGATACACCCTCTTGCAACGAATATAGAAGTAAAGCAAGTGTCAAGAAAATATTTTTTAATTTTTTAAAAATATTTCTGTTTTAATTTGTAATTGTGTGTTGTTATTCTTTTTTAAATGTATTAATAATATTAATTTGATAATAAAAAAAGAAAGAAAAGTGTGTAATAAAAAAGTGTTGTGACAAAGAAAAACTAAATAACCAGTGTAAATGACTTGGCTTTTGCAATTTAGTTTTGTACAAAAACCAACTGGTTTTCGCTCAGTCTAAATTCAGTATTAAATGGAACCAATTAATTACACAGAAAAAAAGTAATTACGTTTTTGTAGCAACATTCATCAGTCTTTAAAAAATATTTCAAACCATTACAAACGATTTTCATCTTAATTATGTGAAAACACACTCAGAAAAGTTCTGCAGTTACTACATGACAGTTATTTGTGTAGTAATGCGGTTGTAGTTATTTTAACTACAATTGCAGGTAATTTACTTAGAGCAAAATTTTTTAATGTTTTTGCCAGTTATTTTTTTAAACAAAATTCAAAAACTACTACATTGCAGTAACATTTATTTTATGCAGTTATTTTGAATTTTATTACAAATAATTCAATTTTCAAGTGTGTATGTGTACGAAGTAAAGAAGAATGTGTGCACGAAGCATTTCTTTAGAAATTTCTATTGAAACAATGGGTCATATGAATAAAACTTAGCAATTACTTCCAAGTAATTACTTTGGGCTTGGGAATGGCTTTTAACTCCAAATTTACCAATTGGCTGGTAGAATAGCATGAAATGTAAACGAAAATTAAAAAATTAAATTTCTAGTCTACTCCCAAGCAGACTAGATTTGTGAAGTAATTTCTTAAAAAACCCAGTATTTGCCCCTATTAGTAATATCTATTTTTTATTCATATGAGCCAATATGAGTAGAACATGTTTTCTCTTGTCTTATTGTTAGTCATAAAACAACTCTAAAGAGTGAAGACGCGTGATAAGCAAAAGGTTATATATTTTATTGAATTATTTAAATAATAAAGTACACTCAGGGAATTATGTAGGTAAAATCAACAGCAAATGACAGTTAAAATAAATGCATTTGCACTTAAAAAGGTGTAGACTACATTTTCATTTAAATCAACTGCAATATGAAGTTATTTTTAACTGTTAAAAATCAACTGACAAATGTAGTAAAAACAACTACAAATGCAATTAAAACAACATATATGCAAATTATTGTAAAACTGTACAAACAACTGCAAATGTAGTTAAAATAACATAAAAAAAATATATTAATAATTATTAATTTAATAAAACCACATTTATGTAAACGCTCTTAACTTAATTTTATTCTATAATAAATTTAAAATTGAGAAATCAAAATTTACACATAATGTCACTTTTATTTTTCACTATTAAGATATTGTTGTAGATGTCCGTCTGTGAGGGATGAAATATGGTGTTGTTTGGCTTCCTTTTTTCCTCCAGGTAGAAAGGGATGAGAATATAAAAGAACTGAAAGAAAATAAATACAATATTTTTTTAACTTTCTGTAAATAAATTTATATTTTATATTATACTATAAACTTATATATTATAAACTTACCTTATTATTTTAATAATTTAATAAAAAATATATAACCTTTTCCGTATTACGCGTCCATTCATTCCGTATTACGCGTCCAAATTCAAAATAACTGCATAAAATAAATGTTACTACAATGTGGTAGTTTTTGTAGTTAGTTAAAAAAAATAACTGTCAAAAACATTGAAAAATTTTGCTCTAAGTAAATTAACTACAATTGTAGTTAAAATAACTACAACCGCATTATTACACAAATAACTGTCAAGTTAGTGCAGAACTTTTCTGAGTGTAAAAATTATAACATAAAATATAAATTTATTTACGGAAATATTAAAATATATTGCATTTATTTTCTTTCAGTTCTTTTATATTTTCATCCCTTTCTACCTGCAGAAAAAAGGAAGCCAAACAATTTTTCATCCCTCACAGACGAGCATCTAGAACAATACAGTGAACAATAAAAGTGATATTAAACGTAAATTTTGATTTCTCAATTTTAAATTTATTATGGAATAAATTAAGTTAAGAGTATTTCCATAAATTTGTTTTTATTAAATTAATAATTTTTAAAATAATTTTTATTTATGTTATTTTAACTACATTTGCAGTTATTTGTACAGTTTTACAATAATTTGCATGTACGTTGTTTTAATTGCATTTGTAGTTGTTTTTACTACATTTGTCAGTTGATTTTTAACAGTTAAAAATAACTTCACATTGCAGTTGATTTAAATGCAAATGTAGTCTACACCTTTTTAACTTCAAATGCAGTTATTTTAACTGTCATTTGCAGTTGATTTTACCTACATAAATCCCTGAGTGCATCTGAAAAGATATTTTTTATATTAAGGATAACTAAACTGCAGATTCGTTTATTCAAATAATACTTAAAAAAATGAAGTCGAAAAATAAAAATAGTTTTGATAAAAACATGTTTTAAAAAAACCGGTTAACCGACAAGTGATAACCGGTTTTCGGTTTATTCGAATTTAAAAATTATTCGAAACCGGTCGGTTTTTTGAAATTAAGAAAACCGGTTAACCGGTTTTCAGTTACGGTTTTTGACACTCTAACCAGTACCCCTATCGGAACCTGCTGGTCTTTTCGTATGCCGACCAGAGAAACAAGCCAGCCGCCGTGAGCCGTTTAAGCCGCCGGTCATTTTTGCCTCAGCCGCCGCCGCCGATTTTTGTCGGCTCATTTCGGCTGGAAGTATCAATTTTCAAATATAAAAAATTTTAAAATAAATATATTTTTTAAAAAGAATTTACTAATTAAACTTGAACAACCAGAGCTAAAACCAATTTTTTTATATGAAGAGAAAAAAGTTAAAATCTTCTAAATATTAACCACTCAATTCATAAATGCTTTTTAAAGTTATAGCAGGTTTAGAAAACGTCATTTTCATACAAAATTTGTTCAATAAACCTCCTATAATTTTACAAAGCGTTTATGAATTTAGTGGTAAATTTTTATAAATATAATTTTTTTAAGCTATAAAAGCTTATGTAAATTTATACTGTGAAAAAAATTTAAAAAAAAGTTCTTAATGGGTTAATATAATACTTCAGAATGCAACTCTTTGCAGATGTGTAAAAAATCAATTAATAAAAGAACATAGCTGCTTAAATTTGCATTTAAAACTCAATATATGTATTTGGTGTATGCATTTTTATCAAAAATTATGACGAAAAATCGTTACAGAGTTGAAGTCGAGTTAGCATAGATATACGAAAAAGTTTGTAAAATTTATTAATTTTAGTTAAAAGCGTTACTTTTCCTCTTCATATAAAGTCTTACAGTTAGTGTTTAGCTTCATTGATTATTAAAATATAAGCTATTAAAGTTAAAAAACCTTATGAGTTACTGGTTACGGAGTTTACATTTGGCCTATAAAATTGGTTACAAATTTTATGTATTAACCAAAAATTGGTCAGATTGTTATAAATTTTGTAAAACAGGTGACAATGCGCTGATATATATCGAAATATATAACTCAAATGTAATCCATGCATTTGAATTAGCTGTTTACATGGATTTTATCACATTTTTTGATATCACCCATATAAATTTTTTCAATTCTAAAATACATTTTTAAAAATGGTCCAGTTGAATATTTTGGATAAATTAAACATTTTGTAACAAATAAATGAACAAGTAAAATTAAAAGATATTGTAAAATTCTATAATATTTAGAAAAGGACACTTTTACGGATAAAATGCTCAAACCAATGTTCGAATTAGGGCTTGGGGTTCGGGAATTCCCGGGCGGGAATTCCCGGGAAATCCCGGGAAAAGTTTGCCGGGAATTCCCGGGAAAATAATATATTTTTCCCGGGAAAACGGGAAATTTTAAAAATATTAAATTTTTTAAATTGTTTTTGTTTCGAATAGGATTTTTTAATTTTAGTCATTAAAAACATTTTAAATACCAAAACAAAAATGTCATTGTTAAAATCTTTTAAAAGGGAATACATTTATTTGACACACAAATAAAATCTTTGCCAAGTAATAAGGAGCATTTCAACTAATAAAGATTTTTCGCATAACTTATTCAAAATTTAAGTAGTAAAACCTAAAAACTTGGTAAAATGTTTAAAAGAAATATGAAAAAAAAGCTTTGTTTCTTACAAATAATCGCCCTTACTATCTAAATTTTTCAAATGTATAATTTAGGTAAAATCGACTTTAGTTAAAATATTGGGTGGCACTATACCTTGACTTGGTTTATTTTTGGAGCATTCTGATTGGTTAATTTATTTTCAACCAATCAAAATATTTGAAAATATAAATATTTTTGTAAGGTTTTCATACACAAAATGAACAAAACCGTTTGATTAAAAATAAAGTCGACTTTAAATTTAAATACGCCTTTATATTAAGGGTCAATAATTTTATAAGTAACGTTTTCATTAATAAATGTGAAAAGAAAAGACTAATGGTTAACGGTGGTATCTAAATTTGGTTATCCGACATCTAAATTTGGTTCAAAAAAAAAAAAAAAAATTGATGGTCATGCAACTTCTCTTGAAGAAAACAACAAGAATAACGTTTCAGCTAAAATTAGCAAAGTACCCGAAGAAAAAAGTAAGCTGAATAGGCATTAAAGGTTTTATGGTAGGGCAAACATTTCCTGAAATTGTATCCAAATTAGCTGCAGTCAATCCGCACCATAACTAGATCTTCGTTTATTCGAGAAAGTTTTTATAATAAAAACCTGGCATTGCAAAAAAATGAAACCGATGTAAAGAACATTATATTAAATTACTACAATCATGTAAAAGATATCATGATAAAAGAAATATCGAGCAATATTTCTAACAATAGGAGATTTACTATAATCTTAGATGAATGGGCAAGAATATCACAAAAGAGATATTTGAACATATGTATAAACGGAAATAATTCATTTTATAACCTGGGGTTGGTTTATATATCAGGAAGATGTAATGCTGATGAAATAAGAAGAATTGTAGAAATAAGACTAGAAGAGTTTTATTTGTCTTTGGAAAATAACATTGTGGCCACCATATCTAAGGGGCCAAGTGTGATGAAATGGTTTGTTTCCGACTGGAATCATGCAATTCATTTGGCAGTGCTGCGAGTAATTTATGTTAAATGAAATGTTCAACATTCTGATATTTTTTACTTTGAATTCTCACTACACAGACTGCATTTGTACTGAAATAGTGTTTTTTTTAACAAAAATTACTTACATATATAGGTGGTTTTCATTAAAAATTTTGTTTAAAAATATTTACCGGGATTCCCGGGAATCCCGGGAATCAAATTTTTTCATTCCCGTTTCCCGGGAAATAAAAAAGTCCGGGAAATCCCAAACTCTAGTTCGAATTGATCACACAATTTCATCATTTAAGGACATTATTGATTGGGCATCTAATTGATCCGTACAAGATATGTGCATCCTGTCCAAACTTTCTAACAAAGCCTCCATTCAAAAGTCTTCAAACAAGTTTAATTTCTTAAATCAATCGATATGTATTTTTTCTATGGTCTTTATTTATTCCTTAATTTGTTAAAATTAAAAAGAATTAATAAAAACAAATTGATTCACAGTATGCTTTAATTGTCTGAAAATTCTATAAGAGGCAAAAATTGTTTTGAGTTCCAAGGGGATTACATTTTCCCAATGTTGGGATTACTTTGGAGCCCTTTACATTGGTAAAAAAATATGCTGGTAAAATTAAAATTTTGCAAGTTATGTTTCAACGAAAAGGACTTGGTACTAAAAGGGTATGTTTATAATTTATTAAATAAAACTTGTATGTTATATTAAATATTTAGGACCATTTGTTAGATATAGTCAGTCTTGCCATAACGGCGATTTTCTCGTCAGATCTGGCGATTTTATTTCGGCCCTAGCGGGAAAAAATGTCCTGTAGCTATTAGCCAAAAATCTAGCGATTTTTTATCAGCCGCAACTTAAAAATCGGATTTATGTTGAAAAATATTATAAAATTCGCATACTGATATCCTTTTATTATAAATCTAGTGATTTTCTAGCGATTTTTGGGTCTGATCTAGCCATTTATTTTGAAAATTTGTTGGCAACACTGGATATAGTCTTGACTAGCCATGGATCTGTGCGAACATGAAACAAATCACACGTGAACCAACAACAAATCTTATATAAATTGATTTTATATATATATTTTTTGCGAGTGATTTTCTGACCGTGATAAAGTGCAGACGTTAATTGTGATCTCTTTTCCATAATTCTATTTAAAATTAAAAGCAATAACATTTGTTATTGTTTTAAGAAAAAACTTTTTTTTTAATACATTTAGGTTGTTCATAAGGGGTGTGCTATCTGTTGTATCGTTGTATCGTCCTAACAAAAAACAGAGTTGTTAAAATTTTTATTTGTGTTTAACAACAGTAGTATAACACATAGGTTAAGCAAAGGGTTTGGGCTGTAGGTGGTGTTTGAGGGTAAGTGCTTGATAGCGTGATGAGTTGAGCGCCGCAGGCGATTTTTTGGAGTAGTATAACACATAGGTTAAGCAAAGGGTTTGGGCTGTAGGTGGTGTTTGAGGGTAAGTGCTTGATAGCGTGATGAGTTGAGCGCCGCAGGCGATTTTTTGGAGTAGTATAACACATAGGTTAAGCAAACTGCAGGCTGAGTGGTTTGGCTAAATGAACTTCAGTGGATTATTATAATATTGTGTAATAAATGTTTAAAATTAGAATTTGAATGAAACTGACAAATATCGTTACTTTTTTCAAAAACGACCGTTACTTTTTTTTTTTTTCAGGCATATTGTATTTGATAATACATTTTAAAATTAATCAAATAAAGAAAGAAAGATATATTTTAAGTGCAATAGCATTGTTTATTGAATCTAAAATTTATTAC